>JAVGWX010000007.1:86360501-86898001 GCA_036924085.1 Ariolimax columbianus | reverse complement strand
AACATTAACAAAACATAGACTTTATGTCTTATAACCGCTCAGCTGTTTAGACACGAAAATAACAAGTACTGCACTCAAACTAACATTAACAAAACATAGACTTTATGTCTTATAACCGCTCAGCTGTTTAGACACGAAAATAACAAGTACTGCACTCAAACTAACATTAACAAAACATAGACTTTATGTCTTATAACCGCTCAGCTGTTTAGACACGAAAATAACAAGTACTGCACTCAAACTAACATTAACAAAACATAGACTTTATGTCTTATAACCGCTCAGCTGTTTAGACACGAAAATAACAAGTACTGCACTCAAACTAACATTAACAAAACATAGACTTTATGTCTTATAACCGCTCAGCTGTTTAGACACGAAAATAACAAGTACTGCACTCAAACTAACATTAACAAAACATAGACTTTATGTCTTATAACCGCTCAGCTGTTTAGACACGAAAATAACAAGTACTGCACTCAAACTAACATTAACAAAACATAGACTTTATGTCTTATAACCGCTCAGCTGTTTAGACACGAAAATAACAAGTACTGCACTCAAACTAACATTAACAAAACATAGACTTTATGTCTTATAACCGCTCAGCTGTTTAGACACGAAAATAACAAGTACTGCACTCAAACTAACATTAACAAAACATAGACTTTATGTCTTATAACCGCTCAGCTGTTTAGACACGAAAATAACAAGTACTGCACTCAAACTAACATTAACAAAACATAGACTTTATGTCTTATAACCGCTCAGCTGTTTAGACACGAAAATAACAAGTACTGCACTCAAACTAACATTAACAAAACATAGACTTTATGTCTTATAACCGCTCAGCTGTTTAGACACGAAAATAACAAGTACTGCACTCAAACTAACATTAACAAAACATAGACTTTATGTCTTATAACCGCTCAGCTGTTTAGACACGAAAATAACAAGTACTGCACTCAAACTAACATTAACAAAACATAGACTTTATGTCTTATAACCGCTCAGCTGTTTAGACACGAAAATAACAAGTACTGCACTCAAACTAACATTAACAAAACATAGACTTTATGTCTTATAACCGCTCAGCTGTTTAGACACGAAAATAACAAGTACTGCACTCAAACTAACATTAACAAAACATAGACTTTATGTCTTATAACCGCTCAGCTGTTTAGACACGAAAATAACAAGTACTGCACTCAAACTAACATTAACAAAACATAGACTTTATGTCTTATAACCGCTCAGCTGTTTAGACACGAAAATAACAAGTACTGCACTCAAACTAACATTAACAAAACATAGACTTTATGTCTTATAACCGCTCAGCTGTTTAGACACGAAAATAACAAGTACTGCACTCAAACTAACATTAACAAAACATAGACTTTATGTCTTATAACCGCTCAGCTGTTTAGACACGAAAATAACAAGTACTGCACTCAAACTAACATTAACAAAACATAGACTTTATGTCTTATAACCGCTCAGCTGTTTAGACACGAAAATAACAAGTACTGCACTCAAACTAACATTAACAAAACATAGACTTTATGTCTTATAACCGCTCAGCTGTTTAGACACGAAAATAACAAGTACTGCACTCAAACTAACATTAACAAAACATAGACTTTATGTCTTATAACCGCTCAGCTGTTTAGACACGAAAATAACAAGTACTGCACTCAAACTAACATTAACAAAACATAGACTTTATGTCTTATAACCGCTCAGCTGTTTAGACACGAAAATAACAAGTACTGCACTCAAACTAACATTAACAAAACATAGACTTTATGTCTTATAACCGCTCAGCTGTTTAGACACGAAAATAACAAGTACTGCACTCAAACTAACATTAACAAAACATAGACTTTATGTCTTATAACCGCTCAGCTGTTTAGACACGAAAATAACAAGTACTGCACTCAAACTAACATTAACAAAACATAGACTTTATGTCTTATAACCGCTCAGCTGTTTAGACACGAAAATAACAAGTACTGCACTCAAACTAACATTAACAAAACATAGACTTTATGTCTTATAACCGCTCAGCTGTTTAGACACGAAAATAACAAGTACTGCACTCAAACTAACATTAACAAAACATAGACTTTATGTCTTATAACCGCTCAGCTGTTTAGACACGAAAATAACAAGTACTGCACTCAAACTAACATTAACAAAACATAGACTTTATGTCTTATAACCGCTCAGCTGTTTAGACACGAAAATAACAAGTACTGCACTCAAACTAACATTAACAAAACATAGACTTTATGTCTTATAACCGCTCAGCTGTTTAGACACGAAAATAACAAGTACTGCACTCAAACTAACATTAACAAAACATAGACTTTATGTCTTATAACCGCTCAGCTGTTTAGACACGAAAATAACAAGTACTGCACTCAAACTAACATTAACAAAACATAGACTTTATGTGTTATAACCGCTCAGCTGTTTAGACACGAAAATAACAAGTACTGCACTCAAACTAACATTAACAAAACATAGACTTTATGTCTTATAACCGCTCAGCTGTTTAGACACGAAAATAACAAGTACTGCACTCAAACTAACATTAACAAAACATAGACTTTATGTCTTATAACCGCTCAGCTGTTTAGACACGAAAATAACAAGTACTGCACTCAAACTAACATTAACAAAACATAGACTTTATGTCTTATAACCGCTCAGCTGTTTAGACACGAAAATAACAAGTACTGCACTCAAACTAACATTAACAAAACATAGACTTTATGTCTTATAACCGCTCAGCTGTTTAGACACGAAAATAACAAGTACTGCACTCAAACTAACATTAACAAAACATAGACTTTATGTCTTATAACCGCTCAGCTGTTTAGACACGAAAATAACAAGTACTGCACTCAAACTAACATTAACAAAACATAGACTTTATGTCTTATAACCGCTCAGCTGTTTAGACACGAAAATAACAAGTACTGCACTCAAACTAACATTAACAAAACATAGACTTTATGTCTTATAACCGCTCAGCTGTTTAGACACGAAAATAACAAGTACTGCACTCAAACTAACATTAACAAAACATAGACTTTATGTCTTATAACCGCTCAGCTGTTTAGACACGAAAATAACAAGTACTGCACTCAAACTAACATTAACAAAACATAGACTTTATGTCTTATAACCGCTCAGCTGTTTAGACACGAAAATAACAAGTACTGCACTCAAACTAACATTAACAAAACATAGACTTTATGTCTTATAACCGCTCAGCTGTTTAGACACGAAAATAACAAGTACTGCACTCAAACTAACATTAACAAAACATAGACTTTATGTCTTATAACCGCTCAGCTGTTTAGACACGAAAATAACAAGTACTGCACTCAAACTAACATTAACAAAACATAGACTTTATGTCTTATAACCGCTCAGCTGTTTAGACACGAAAATAACAAGTACTGCACTCAAACTAACATTAACAAAACATAGACTTTATGTCTTATAACCGCTCAGCTGTTTAGACACGAAAATAACAAGTACTGCACTCAAACTAACATTAACAAAACATAGACTTTATGTCTTATAACCGCTCAGCTGTTTAGACACGAAAATAACAAGTACTGCACTCAAACTAACATTAACAAAACATAGACTTTATGTCTTATAACCGCTCAGCTGTTTAGACACGAAAATAACAAGTACTGCACTCAAACTAACATTAACAAAACATAGACTTTATGTCTTATAACCGCTCAGCTGTTTAGACACGAAAATAACAAGTACTGCACTCAAACTAACATTAACAAAACATAGACTTTATGTCTTATAACCGCTCAGCTGTTTAGACACGAAAATAACAAGTACTGCACTCAAACTAACATTAACAAAACATAGACTTTATGTCTTATAACCGCTCAGCTGTTTAGACACGAAAATAACAAGTACTGCACTCAAACTAACATTAACAAAACATAGACTTTATGTCTTATAACCGCTCAGCTGTTTAGACACGAAAATAACAAGTACTGCACTCAAACTAACATTAACAAAACATAGACTTTATGTCTTATAACCGCTCAGCTGTTTAGACACGAAAATAACAAGTACTGCACTCAAACTAACATTAACAAAACATAGACTTTATGTCTTATAACCGCTCAGCTGTTTAGACACGAAAATAACAAGTACTGCACTCAAACTAACATTAACAAAACATAGACTTTATGTCTTATAACCGCTCAGCTGTTTAGACACGAAAATAACAAGTACTGCACTCAAACTAACATTAACAAAACATAGACTTTATGTCTTATAACCGCTCAGCTGTTTAGACACGAAAATAACAAGTACTGCACTCAAACTAACATTAACAAAACATAGACTTTATGTCTTATAACCGCTCAGCTGTTTAGACACGAAAATAACAAGTACTGCACTCAAACTAACATTAACAAAACATAGACTTTATGTCTTATAACCGCTCAGCTGTTTAGACACGAAAATAACAAGTACTGCACTCAAACTAACATTAACAAAACATAGACTTTATGTCTTATAACCGCTCAGCTGTTTAGACACGAAAATAACAAGTACTGCACTCAAACTAACATTAACAAAACATAGACTTTATGTCTTATAACCGCTCAGCTGTTTAGACACGAAAATAACAAGTACTGCACTCAAACTAACATTAACAAAACATAGACTTTATGTCTTATAACCGCTCAGCTGTTTAAACACGAAAATAACAAGTACTGCACTCAAACTAACATTAACAAAACATAGACTTTATGTCTTATAACCGCTCAGCTGTTTAGACACGAAAATAACAAGTACTGCACTCAAACTAACATTAACAAAACATAGACTTTATGTCTTATAACCGCTCAGCTGTTTAGACACGAAAATAACAAGTACTGCACTCAAACTAACATTAACAAAACATAGACTTTATGTCTTATAACCGCTCAGCTGTTTAGACACGAAAATAACAAGTACTGCACTCAAACTAACATTAACAAAACATAGACTTTATGTCTTATAACCGCTCAGCTGTTTAGACACGAAAATAACAAGTACTGCACTCAAACTAACATTAACAAAACATAGACTTTATGTCTTATAACCGCTCAGCTGTTTAGACACGAAAATAACAAGTACTGCACTCAAACTAACATTAACAAAACATAGACTTTATGTCTTATAACCGCTCAGCTGTTTAGACACGAAAATAACAAGTACTGCACTCAAACTAACATTAACAAAACATAGACTTTATGTCTTATAACCGCTCAGCTGTTTAGACACGAAAATAACAAGTACTGCACTCAAACTAACATTAACAAAACATAGACTTTATGTCTTATAACCGCTCAGCTGTTTAGACACGAAAATAACAAGTACTGCACTCAAACTAACATTAACAAAACATAGACTTTATGTCTT
The DNA here is from genome assembly GCA_036924085.1 of Ariolimax columbianus. NCBI lineage: Eukaryota > Metazoa > Mollusca > Gastropoda > Stylommatophora > Arionidae > Ariolimax > Ariolimax columbianus. The sequence goes on along the minus strand of JAVGWX010000007.1, from coordinate 86,892,544 downwards.
ATAACCGCTCAGCTGTTGGAATGCTAACAGGACAAGTAGTGCACTCAAACTAACATCAAGAAAAACAGGTTCCGTTTCTGTTTGTGCGTGGTGTTTTTTTTGTTTTTTTTTTTTTTTTTTTGTTTTTTTTTTTTTGCGTTCGCCTTATTTCTCTAATCCCCAAGGCGGGTGTGCGTTGCACTGTGGTTTTTATTTTGCGCCTGTCGGCCCAATGCATCCGACTTCAGCATGCATTTTATGTAAGGGTCTGCTTCCTCCTGCATTTTCTAAGGGTTTGCTTCCCCGGGTGTTTGAACATGCATACTTTCTGTCCACGTGTGCCGTTACGCCGTGTAGAGAGAAGCTTACGTTTCCTTTCTTTGGCCAAAAGTGTTGTGTCTGTTGTTGTAAACCCGAGTTCCTGTAGAATGTCTTCTATGTCATTTATCCATTTGCCGAGCTGACTTTCCCGTATCTTGTAGCCATATCATCTTGCACTATAAGCGTGTAATGGCTGAACAACACTTGTCAAAGTAAGAATCCTCTCAAATCAAGAAGAGGCTGTATACGTATATCTATCAAAAGAATCGCAAAGCAGAACTGAACCAAAATAAATATGCACATGACGTTAACATCATCACCATCATCATAGGCGTCTCCGTCTCTATCTTGTAAGTTTTGTCCAGTCTGTCTCCTTTATTTCAACACTGCTATGGATGTAAAGGCCGATCCGCGAGTGAAAGTCCCTGCCATAGATCGTACAGCCATACTGAGGAGGCTAGCTTGCCTGGCTGTTCCTTGATCTCTTCAGTTGTTCTTTCTCTGCAGCCAGGAAACCTCTACGAGCGTCAGCAGCCACTAAACCTCCTCCAACTAACTGTCTCCAGATAGCTCGATCCTGGGCAATGTTTTCCCAGCTTTCGGATTGAATGTCACATGACTTCATGTCCCTCTTGCATATGTCCTTGAATCGCAGTGTGGAACGACCGATTCTTCTAGCTCCAATTACTAGCTGTCCATAAATGATATCCTTTGGCAGCCTCTCGTCTTCCATGCAATAAACAACAATTCCCAACCACAGTAGATGTTTCTGGCTCAACATCGAGTACATGCTGTGAGTTTTGGTCTCTAAAAGGCCGTATTATGTGACTCCCTCTTGCCACCCAATTCCCAATATACGCCGTAGACACCTCATGTGAAAGGTGTTTAGCCGCCGTTCCTGTTTAGTGTAAGTGCTCAAAGTCTCGCTTCCATACACGAGAATGCCAAGAACCCAGGGCTGAAAGACCCGGACCTTGGTGGGGTGAGACAGCGCAGTGTTTTCCCAGACTCTCTTTGTCAGACCGGCCATGATGGTACTTGCCCTGCCAAGCCTACTATTTATCTCCTTCTCGAGCGAGAGAGTGTTGCTGATGGTAGACCCCAGATAAGTGAAACTGTTGACGACCTCCAGAGTGATGCCATCAATCTTTATGGAGGACGTAGTGGTATTGCCCTGTGCGCAGACCGTTGTCTTTCCAGACTTATGGTGAAACCAAACTGCTTGCACCCCTCGGCGAATCTGTCTCACAGTCTCTGCAAGGCCTCCTCCTCACTATTGGTCACTAGAACTGCATCATCCGCAAATAGCATCTCCCTAATGAGCACCGTTCTCACCTTGGTCCTCGCACGCAACTTGAACTATCAACGTGAACATAATATATACGCTACACTAACTAAACTCTTGTTAATTATGAGTGTATTTAGACTGGCACGTATTTACCGGATTAATGTTGCCAATATCCAACTTCCAGGGAACTCAAGAATGTACATACCAAACTCAGTTAACCTGGATCTTGCATCAATCACTAACAGTTCTGATACCATGTACGCTGATTAACATAATATATTCAGACGTAATAGCCTGCAATTTAAACTTCCATCCAGGCATGGAGAAATGCAGCACCGAGTCTGTTCCCATTAGCAAACTTTTGACAGTTTTACCTCCATATTACGGGATATGGCCTTTCCAGCTTGTTAAATGAGAGCGGTTATGTGACCATGGCAAGAATGTAAAGGGTAAAGGGTTACTTATGTAGGTTAACCAATTTGTATACATGGGAACTGGGCCTGTGCTTTGTTCTGTTAGTGACAGACAACCGTGTGGCGTATTTTTGTTTTAAGTAAACTGTAAGTATTAGCAATTGGCTGCATGAATGCGTCCTCAACAACAACAACAAAAGACATGACGCTGAATGACCTTGCAAATACATCAACAATAACAGAACATAAGAAACATAACAAATAAACAAAGTATCTAGCTATATGATTGTTCTATGATTTAAGACTATTTGTTTAGTAATCTGCGTTTGTCTAATGTCCTAATTAAAACATCAGTGTTTATTATCTATTCGTCTGTCTGTCTCTATCCATCTCTGTCTAGCTCTCTCTCTCTCTCTATCTATCTCTCTCTTACACAGACACATACACACACACACACACAGCCACGCATGCATGCACACCTACACACACAGACTGTTTCTATCTTCCTCACTCTCTCTCTCTTCTTCCTTCACTCTTTCTGAATCTTTCTCTCTGGCTCTCTTAATCGTTCTCTCTCACTCTTTACCAATCAATCAATCAATCTATATATCTATCTATCTATCTATCTATCTATCTATCTATCTATCTATCTATCTATCTATCTATCTATCTATCTATCTATCTATCTATCTATCTATCTATTTATATATATATATATATATATATATATATCTATATATCTATCTATCTATCTATCTATCTATCTATCTATCTATCTATCTATCTATCTATCTATCTATCTGTCTATCTATCTATTTATCTATCTATCTATCTATCTATGTCTATTTATCTATCGTTACTAGAGAGGCTAAAGGAACATTTTACTATAACTAGAAAAACAAGTCTATGTTAAGCGGTAATTAGTATCCAAGAAATGATAGCAAAGATGTATACAGATATGAAAATTGTATCTCATTAAAGTAGGTATTTAGAAGAATCAAAGGAAACCTTTTAGTTCTCCGTGGAACGCAGGACTTCAACAAATGCATGGCAAGTACTCGTGCCCTGGTCCATACGTTTCAGCTCTGTCCACGTCTTTCGGGTTTCCTTAACGTTGTGTATATCTAGCTCAATTTTCCAATACTAGTCTAGTCAGTCTCTATTTATGTTTCCTTGGGGACTACATTACAGAAAATGTCTTGTAATTCTATAAGCTGGTTTCCTTTATGAGTTTTCTATCTAACACCAGCGCCTTATCGTTACGTTATACCCCACATATAAATGTCTGGTTCTTCCCAGCATCTCTGCATTAGTCGACCGAACCGCCTCCCCAGCCACACCTGTTATACTTTCACGTGCATAAATACAACAAAGCAAACAAACAAAACAACAACCGATATCTCTTTCTTGAAATGAAAGTTAATTATTGTTTTTACATGACTCATGATCATCAGGCTAGTCAGTCCGGAGACTGGTGTTGAAGTCTTCTGGTCAAGTCACGCCCTTGTCCCCTGTTAGTCCGGAGACTGGTGTTGAAGTCTTCTGGTCAAGTCACGCCCTTGTCCCCTGTTGTTCAGTACGGAGACTGGTGTTGAAGTCTTCTGGTCAAGTCACGCCCTTGTCCCCTGTTGTTCAGTACGGAGACTGGTGTTGAAGTCTTCTGGTCAAGTCACGCCCTTGTCCCCTGTTGTTCAGTACGGAGACTGGTGTTGAAGTCTTCTGGTCAAGTCACGCCCTTGTCCCCTGTTGTTCAGTACGGAGACTGGTGTTGAAGTCTTCTGGTCAAGTCACGCCCTTGTCCCCTGTTGTTCAGTACGGAGACTGGTGTTGAAGTCTTCTGGTCAAGTCACGCCATTGTCCTCTGTTAGTCCGGAGACTGGTGTTGAAGTCTTCTGGTCAAGTCACGCCATTGTCCTCTGTTAGTCCGGAGACTGGTGTTGAAGTCTTCTGGTCAAGTCACGCCATTGCCCTCTGTTAGTCCGGAGACTGGTGTTGAAGTCTTCTGGTCAAGTCACGCCATTGTCCTCTGTTAGTCCGGAGACTGGTGTTGAAGTCTTCTGGTCAAGTCACGCTCTTGTCCCCTGTTGTTCAGTCCAGAGACTGGTGTTGAAGTCTTCTGGTCAAGTCACGCCACTGTACTCTGTTAGACCGGAGACTGGTGTTGAAGTCTTCTGGTCAAGTCACGCCATTGTTCTCTGTTAGACCGGAGACTGGTGTTGAAGTCTTCTGGTCAAGTCACGCCACTGTCCCCTATTAGTCAGTCCAGAGACTGGTGTTGAAGTCATCTCATGAAATCACACCACTGTCCCCTGTTAGTCAGTCCAGAGACTGGTGTTGAAGTCTTCTGGTCAAGTCACGCCATTGTCCTCTGCACCGATCAGATCTCCTGATGTCTTCAACTCAGTATAAGTCTGTACTCCTGTATTCTTGCAAGCACGTGTGATGTAACTGTTTCTTGGACGTCTTCTCCTTCTTTCCCCGAGAATTTTGCCTTCTAGTATTTTCAATAGTACTTCTCCATGTTTCAGTTAGGACCAAGCCAAGACAATCTACCGATTGTTATACTCGTCATTAGTTGTCTATGTGACTCTGTATCTTCAAGTCCTTGTCTCTTCTACCTTTTTCTGTCCAGCTCATTCTATGCATCCTGTGATAACACAATATCTCAGAAACTAATAATATCTCTTCATCGGGGCATATACGTGTAGTTATTATTCTTTTCCGAAACTCAATATTGATATTTTTTGTTGTTAGACGTTTTTGTTTAACAGGGAATGTCTTTTTTCTGCTACTGCGATATTAGTTATAATTTCAACCTCACAGAAGGCACAGCACCCATTGTAATAATTTGTCCCACATATGAAAACCTCTGTACTTGTTCTAATAAATGTCCCTCGATGCTGATATTTAAATGTTGGGTTTGTTTGACTAGTACTATCACTTTTGTTTTGCTAGAATTTTGTCATACCAAATGGCTTGGCTGTTTAGTTTTTGTAATGAGTTATGTTTCTCTTAGGATGTCTTGATCATCCGCAAATTTGATAGCCGCTTTTCGTTCTCCATTTACATTGCCCCCTGTATTGCAATTTCTGTTGGATTCTACCATTATCACCTCTAAATACAAATTAAATAGACTTGGAGATAATAGATATCCCCGTCTCACACCATTCTTGATTGCGACTCGGTTTGTAATTATCTCCCTGAGCGCTATATTTGCTGTTTTCATGCAAGTTCGGTGTAAGTTTAATAATTTCTCTATCCACCCTTCGCTGTTATAATATATGGAAAAGTTTGTTCCATGGCACTAGGTCAGAGGTCTTCTGTAGTCAATAAAGTAGATAAAGACAGCTGTTTGTCGAAGATGAATGTGTTGGACCGAAAGGTGCAAATATCGCAGTCAAGCTGGAAACTAGCGACACAATGCATTCTCCGAACTACATCCTATTACTTGCAAAGCCCTGTCCAGGGCTTGGTAGCGGGAAATCGAGAACGAACGCAAAAGAAGACGAAGAAGAAGAAGAAAGAGAGCTGAACCCTGTTCTACCATTCTCTCTGCAAGAAACTGTATTGTTCTAACTGCTTCTCTAGTACCTCTATCCTTTCGGAACCCAAACTGGTTTTCATTTAGCACAAATTCTATTTTGTTATCAACTCTTCTCTTAATTATTTTCAGTAGAATTTCTGAAATATGTGATAGCTAACTTACATTTCAACAAATTGATTGAACTTTCTAAATTTTCATAACTGATATATCTTTGTAATAGGTAATCCTCGTATCTAATTAGACATAACAACTGTCTGATGCCAGGTAACCAAAAGTTTAAACTCATTTCAGTCTTTTGCCTTGGAATGTCATGTTGGGTCACGGACTTTACTCGGATCGTCGCTACATCTCATCCTCATCATATTACGTTCTTGACCTCAGTAGGCCCATAGAGCCACCACTACAATTGACACAACCATAAACACAACCAACTTATTCAGCTTTAACGTCATGCGGTTGCCAGCCCCCAAAACACAACTGATTTAGTCAACTTTTACGTCATGAGGTTGCCAGCCCCTAAAACACAACCGATTTAGTCAATTTTTACGTCGTGAGGTTGCCAGCCCCTAAAACACAACTAATTTAGTCAACTGTTACGTCATGAGGTTGCCAGCCCCTAAAACACAACTAATTTAGTCAACTGTTACGTCATGATGTTGTCAGTCCCTAAAACACAACTAATTTAGTCAACTTTTACGTTATGAGGTTGCCAGCCCCTAAAACACAACCGATTTAGTCAACTGTTGCGTCATGCGGTTGCCAGCCCCTAAAACACAACTGATTTAGTCAACTTTTACGTCATGCGGTTGCCAGCTCCATAACACAACCAACTTAGTCAACTTTTACGTCATGTGGTTGCCAGCTCCATATCCATAAATACAACCAATTTAGTCAATTTCTACGCCATGCGGTTCCCAACTTCAAAACACAACTGACTTAGTCAACATTTACGTCATGTGGTTGCCAGCTCTTTAAACACAACTTAGTCAACTTTTACGTCAGGCGGTTGCCACCTCCATAACACAACCAACTTAGTCAAGATTTACGTCATGTAGTTGCCAGCTCCCAAAACACAACTTAGTCAACTTTACGTCTAGCGTAGTAGGTTACAGTGTTTTATTATTTCATCTCCAATATATGATTTCTAGATTTACACAAGCATCAAAACTGATATACCTTTCGTTAAATGTTAAACTTGTTTAGGTTCAAACTCATACCATCAGTCCCGTAACTGAGAAGGTCGTTGAGGCACCGTCATTGCAATTTGTCGAACCAGTTCCCGCCATACGTCTAGATTTTTCGCCAGAGTATTATTTTCAGCTGTAGATCTTCCCGTCCCCACTTCTATACTGTCCTTCCATCTCTATCTGTATCTCCCTCTCCTACGCTTCCCAGGCGCAGGGCCCTGCAGGACAGTCTTTGTCAGCCCCACCGATCGTGATTTATGTCCATACCATGTCAATTTTCGTGTTTTTACTATAGTCAAACGGTTTTTATTCTGGCCAAACTCCTTTCTAACAATTTCAAGAACACTCTCGTTTGTAACGCGATCCAAATATGAAATGCCAAGAATTCTTCGCAAGCATCTTATTTCCATTTCGCAAATTTTACGTTCTAGTTCAGCCATCAGAGTCAAAGTCTCACACGCGTAGAGGTATACCGAAGTGAGTGACCATTGTATACATTAAAGTCAGCTTCGATTTCAGTCTAATGTTCTTGTCTTTCCAGATTATTCGCAGTCTGGTCAGGACGACCATGGTCATCGCTGTTCTTGACTGGATCTCCTCTCTAAACCTTTCCGCATTTATTTCTGCTGCCAGATATTTGAACCGAGTGACACTTTCCAAAGGTTCACATTTGACCATAATCGAGTTTAGAATACCCTCTGGGGTGTTGAGCATGATCTTACTCTTCTCTGCACTTATTTCCATCCCACATTTGTGGGCAGCATTGTCCAGGTTTGCGACTAGGCTTACAATTCCACAGGCTCTGCTCCAGCCAGACCGGTAATATCGTCGGCAAACCGGAGGTTGGTGAGTATGTGTCCACCAATACTGACCGTCCCTACGTGTTCGATCAATGCCTCTGACATAATATGTTCTAGAAAAACATTGAAAAGTGCCGGAGAGAGGAGATACCCCTGACGATTGTCGTGCGGAACCTCTGACATGTGGTCCCGTTGAGGTAAACTGCACTGCTGTCATCGGAGTATAGTTTCTCAATGACGTGGGTGAGCCGGCATCCTATCTTGTACTTGCGCAGAGTTTTCCATAGGGCCTCATGTCTCACCCTATCAAGAGCATTTTTAAAGTTAATGAAGACCTGGCACAATTTAAGTTTGTGCTGAGTGTATTTTTCACTGATCAAGCGCAGGTCTGTTCAATTGTGCTGCGACCAGCTCTGAAACCCGCTTGTTCTTCCGCAATAATTTCTTCTGCTGGTAGGAACAGTCTGTTAAGGATGACCTTGAGCATAACTTTACTGGCGCGGCTTATCAGACTGATGGTTCTGTAGGTCTGATACTGTTGGAGGTTATCCTTCTTTGGTATCACTATGATCAATGATTCTGTCCCAACGTGTGGGCCTTTCTCCCGTCTGTCAATTCCTGTTACATATTTTTGTCACAAAATCTATCACCACTGTCCCTCCAAGAATTAATAGTTCATCTGGTTTGTTATCCACTTGGCCGCTTTAGCCTTTTTTTTTTAAATCTAACCGCCACCTCAACTTCTTCACGCATGATGCTAAAGTTATCTTCCTCTTCTTGTTGGTCTGCTGGGGTTACATCTCTAGGATCCCTAGAGGACTTCATATTGTACAACTGGGAGAAATATTCCGTCCATCTCCGCATGACATTCTTTTCCGCAGTCATGGTATGCCCTGCCACGTCGTGAATTCTTCTTACTGTGGGCGTGAACATCTTTGTCAGGTTTCTAACTAGTTAGTAAGCTGCTCTACCATTGTTCTAAACAATGCAGTCTTGAATTTGTGTGCACCTATCTATTATCGACTTCTCCTTTGCTTTCGCTATGTCCTTTCTTTAACTCATGTTTATACCTCTGTATTTTTCCGCTCCGGGTGTTGGGGTTTTTCTCATTTTGGAGAGCTCTCCTGGTGTCATATAGTAGTAATACATGTTCCGGGACTCAGGGCTTAGAGCTCCGTTTGTACCTTCTCAGTATTTTCTCGACCGTATCCTTCAGTATAGTGTTGAAGGCTTCTAACATAGACTGCACATCCTGGCGTTCTGTATCTGAGTCAGTGTTTGCTGCTAGGTTAAGATTGTTCCTCATGCTATCATGAAACGCCTCCTCGGTTAGTGGATCTTTCAGTCTATCAAGGTCATACTTAATCCTTAGTTGTTGTAGTCTGGCTATGTTCTTTAGGCTGAGACGAAATGTAATCATAAGCAGACATGGTCGCTGTCTATGTTCGCCCCTGGATAACTTTTTGTTTCGGCCGTATTGACGATGAAGAGAAATCTAGTTTGTACGATTATGTATCTGATTATGGGGTTTTCCAATGGGTGAATGTCATGTGGTTCTTTACGACAGTGTATGGTTCCCCAGCGTATTCGCAAGCACAAAATGAAATGTATTCGACAAACTCCAGTAACCTATGAAACTGATAAAAAAAAAAAGGGTCCACATATGCCCGACCAAGTTTCTGACGCGACAGAGTCAATTGATATACTTTTCGCTGATATACTTTTCAATTATGCCATATCTATTATTTAGGTCCAAACTGATATATCTTTTGATTATGTCATATCAATTGTTTATGTCCAAACTGAAATACCTTTCGATTATGTCATATTTATTGTTTAGGTCCAAACTGATATACCTTTCACTAAATATATCTTGTTTAGATCCAAACTCATATACTTTTCGCAACATGTTCTATATATTGTTTTGGTCGAAAATGATGCGTTTCTTTAAATTATCTTAACCGGTTTATTGCTCATTTCTAAAGACCTTGCTAAGAGACATCACGGGAATTGTGCTATTTTGGCTACCTTCAAATGCACATTACCGCTGATTCCGTGAAAACTGACTCGTTCGTTGATACCAGCAGGCTGGCCAGAATTAATGCATTTCTGTTTTATATTCATGACTTGCTTTAGCTACTCACTTTGGAATTAATCTGGCTTCTGGCATCTTGTGCCGCGAGAGCTGTCCAGACGGATCCCACGCTCTTTGATTTGACACGATGTAAAAATGTCTACAAGAATAAATAAATTGCCGTCAGACCACCATCGTTATTACCACATTAGCTATTCTCAGTTTCTGCATTATCGTCAAATTGCATCAAAAGCAGCGGCATTATATGATGTCTTTATTGTCGTCAATACTGCTTTTTTGAATTGTTTTCATTATTTTTGTCATTTAGTTCATTTATTGTCCCTACCGAAATTAACGCCATGACCACAATCATCATATTTTTCTTATCATCGTCAATTATTATCTAGAGGATCGAATTTATTGTGTCTTTATCTCTACTTTTATCTGTTCTATTTCAAATAGTGTTACACGTCTAATGATCTTATATTCTTCTTCAGTCACTTTCAAATATTCGCTCGCCAATTTCCGTTGTAAACTTGCGGTTGCGTTTTAGGTTTCTCGTGTCGGCATGCAATTTATCTTGTCATTGGGTTGGGGGGGTTGGGGGGGGGGGACGTTGTTCTCACTATACTCCAGTCGTAGATTCATTTGTCGTATATAATAACATGTATATAGTCACACACCATCACTCCGTCTAGCTCTCTCCCACTCTTTATCTCTCTCGTACTCCTTTTCTTTTCTTAAATTATTGGTCAGTGACTGGTAAAGCAGTCAGTTACATCATTCGTGAAGGCATCTTTAAGAGCAGCATCAAATTCTCTCCCCTTCACCTGGTTTGCAGCCGTCATTCGTACAGAGATCCAGCTCTGATGCATGATCTCCAGTTCAGCTCTATAATTCTTCGTTAGGTTGTCTTAGGACGGCCTCTCTTTCGCCCTCTCTCTGGAATACACACCATGGCGATTCTGATGATGATGGCAGGCTATTTCATCAAACATAAACGACCTAATTCCAGTTTCCACTGGCTTGGGTGGCATGCTCCTGACTGTTCCAAACATGTTTTTCTCGGTTGTTGGTAAGGGAGGTCAGCCAGACAATTCTACGGAACTTTCCTAGACTGGTTGTGGGGACAGATGACAATTTGGACACTTATTTGTCTGTTTCATTCCAAAATCTCCAACCATACAGAATCACAGAAAGTGCGCAAAGCGTGTGTAATCTTAGTTTAGTGTCTGTGCTGCACAGCAAGGACTTCCAAACGTTGTTTAACGGCTGTGTAACTGTGCTTCACACGCATGTAAATGTGTCTTTCTCTGCTAGATCGTCATTTTCTACTTTAATTCGTTTGTGGTTTCTTATATTTTCATGTTCCTTTAGAGAGTGAGGTAGGTAAATAGGTAGGTAGGCAGGTATGTAGATAGGTAGGTAGGAAGGCAGGTGGGTATTAGGTAGGTAGGTGGGTATATAGATAGGTAAGTATGTAGGTAGGTAGGAAGGCGGGTATGTGGGTAGGTAGATGGGTAGGTATATAGATAGGTAGGTGGGTGTGTATGTAGGTAGGTATGTAGATAGGTAGGTGAGAAGGCTAGTGGGTATGTAGGTATGTATGTAGATAGGTAAGTAGGTGGGTATGTAGGTAGGTATGTAGATAGGTAGGTGGGTGGGTATGTTTGTAGGTAGGTGGGTAGGTATATAGATAGGTAGGTAGGAAGGCAATTAGGTAGGTGGGTAGGTAGGTGGGGGAAGATAGGTGGGTATGTAGGTAGGTGGACATGTATGTGGGTATTATGTGGGTATGTAGGTAGGTAGGTGGATATGTAGATAGGTAGATGGGTGGGTAGGTGGGTAGATTGGTATGTAGGTAGGTAGGTGGGTATTAGATAGGTAGGTGGGTATGTAGGTGGGTAGGTAGATGAGTAGGTAGGTGAGTGGGTAGGTAGGTATGTAGGTAGGTAGGTAGGTATGTATGTGGGTAGGTGGGTATGTAGGTAGGTAGATTGGTATGTAGGTAGGTGGGTGGGTGGGTAGGTGGGTATTAGATAGGTAGGTGGGTATGTAGGTGAGTAGGTAGATGAGTAGGTAGGTGAGTGGGTAGGTAGGTAGGTGGGTATGTATGTGGGTAGGTGGGTATGTATGTGGGTAGGTAGGTATGTATGTGGGTAGGTAGGTAGGTATGTAGGTAGGTAGGTGGGTATGTAGGTAGATATGTATGTGGGTAGGTAGGTATGTATGTGGGTAGGTAGGTATGTAGGTAGGTAGGTGGGTATGTATGTGGGTGGGTAGGTAGGTATGAAGGTAGGTAGGTAGGTGGGTATGTAGGTAGGTGGGTAGGTAGGTGGGTATGTAGGTAGGTGGGTATGTAGGTAGGTAGGTATGTGGGTATGTAGGTAGGTGGGTATGTAGGTAGGTAGGTGGGTATGTATGTGGGTAGGTGCGTATGTATGTGGGTAGGTGGGTATGTAGGTAGGTAGGTGGGTATATAGGTAGGTGGATAGGTAGGTGGGTATGTATGTGGGTAGGTGGGTATGTAGGTAGGTGGGTGGGTAGGTAGGTGGGTATGTAGATAGGTAGGTGGGTATGTAGGTGGATGGGTGGGTAGGTGGGTGGGTAGGTAGGTATGTAGGTAGGTAGGTATGTAGGTAGGTAGATGGGTATGTATGTGGGTAGGTAGGTTTGTATGTAGGTGGGTATGTATGTGGGTAGGTAGGTGGGTGGGTAGGTAGGTGGGTATGTATGTAGGTAGGTGGGTATGTAAGTGGGTGGGTGGGTGTTTAGGTAGGTAGGTGGGTAGGTAGGTGGGTATGTAGGTAGGTAGGTAGGTATGTAGGTATGTGGGTAGTTAGGTAGGTAGCCCGGTTAGACATTAAAGGTCCCTCCCACCATAGACACACTAAGTGACTGAATATCATCCACTGAAGCCGATGCCTTTCCGATTTGACCTAAGCAGTTAGTCCGAGGATGGCCACGGGGGCGGAGGAACCACAATTGTGAGTGGCGTATCCCGGTCTTGATGTCCATGGCCTGCTTTAGGAGCTGGTGGGAGGGCACAAAATGGCGACGGTTTAGCATAATGAATGGGCTTTCGAGGCCTGTTCGTCGGGTGACTTCGTTGGTTGTACTCGGTCATTCCAGTGGATCGCCAGAATGTGGAAGACTCCAATGTGCGTTTCGGAACCGTACATTAGGATGGGGACGACACAGGGTATGTAAACTCGTAGCTAGGTTTTCAGTGAAAGCCTCTGCTGGTCTTAGACTAGATGCAAGACATTCATAGAAGTGGAAGTCAGGCCGACTGTTCGAATGATATCCTCGTGAATATGTGCATCGGAGTTTTGTTTGCTGTTCCGGTAAATGAAATTATCAGTGAAGCTGTTATAGTTGCCATCGACAATAATTCCTCTCATTGTATGATTGCAGATAAGGTTTTTGTATCTTGGTTTTCGCCCATGAGATGTGGATGCATAATCTAGATGCAAAATCTTCTATGTGCTCCATTGCTTTTTTCAGTGTCTGATGGTGGTGGAAGGTTTCCATTTACGTAATTGAGGTAGCTCACACGTATCTGTGTGACGGTGAATTCTGGGTTGTGCGTCTTCAGCTGACCGTGGATTTAATCTATATTGCAGCAGAGCAATGTTGGGTCATTGACACATACCTGCCGGACACTAGATGATGTGAAGTATCTATTGGAGAGATTGTGACCCATCCAAATTACCTTTCAGGTTTCCATTTCTCATATTCCATTTTCCGTTTTTATATTAACAAGATATGAGAAACTTTTGACCCTGTTCCAGTATTTGACTGTCTATTTCTATCTGCAGGATAGATTTCGAGTCCACTTTGCTAATTATCATAATTTTTTTTTTCTCTATGTTGTCTAATACATAAATCTGACTTTTGTTATATATTTTAATACCTATTTCATGTAGTTCTTGCTCGCTTTCAGCCAGCAAAACTGTGCTCTCCGCATATCTGAAATTATTTATTGATACTCCATCAAAAATGAATCCCAAGATGTTCTCCACCTGTCGAAAAATGTGATTTGTGCAAATGTTAAACAGACAAGAGGACACCACGCGTCCTTGTCGCGCTTCTCTGTGACATAAATATATCGTGAGTAAGGCCAGACATTGCCAGGTTATCGAGTATCCGTGTGTCTTTTCCATCCATGCTTATATTTACCATATTCATCATTAGTTTTCTCAGTTAACTAAGCAAAAACCAAGGTAAAATGACACACAATCAGAGATCTTACAACTGAGACTTCAATGCTTTTTCAGAGGCTGTTCTCCAGAATAGTGTAAACAGATTATCTGAAGCCTGTTCTATTTTTGGACTTCTCATCAACACGGAGAAAACAGAAACCATGCATCAACCAGCTCCTGGCAAAAGTTAAACTGAACCAATTATCAGGGTAAATTGTGTGAAACTGAAAGTTGTGAACAGATTCACGTGCCTTGATAGTAGACTATACCAGAATGTCATCATTGATGCTGTGGTGAACGCTATGATCTTCAAAGTCGGTGGCACATTTCTTCTTCTATTTCTTCTTCGTTCATCCTCGGATCAAGGTCCCGGTTTCTCTTACAAAGGACACCGTTGTTTTAAGGCTGTTTTATCTCCATACAGCTTTTATGTAATATCTGTTTCACGAGGCCAGTATTGTTCTCTCTTTTCTCTCTGTTCCACGGTCATGATATGCTCCCCACATGGGCACCTGTCATCTGTCCCAATCCTCATTTTGTTGTAAAGATGACCCTTGAGTCTGTTATGCCAAGTTCTCAGTCTAAAGATGATGACTTGCTCTTCTCTAGTTAAGTTAAAGTAGCTGTCTTCTTTTCGGAAGTCGGGGTGTTGATCAGCCCATTTCAACCTGAAGTTGGCTTTAATTATGGTCTTGGCCTCATTATTTGTGATACTCAGGTCTGTTTGTGGGGATGTTAGTTTGTCTGCAGCTTCATTGCCTTCAATATTGCAGTGGGATGGGATCCACTGTATGATCAAGCTTAGGTGTTCTGCTGAGAGATGTGTCAGGGAGAACATACATTGCTCGAGATCTTCATCCTTGTGTTGTTTTGGCGCTGCTAATACTGACGCGGCATCAGTCAGCAATACTATGTTTTCTTGCTGGACATCTTTATCTTGGATTACAAGCTCAGCTGCGATCTTCAGTGCCTCTGCTTCTGCACGGAAATTATTGGAATATGTTCCCGTTGTTAATACTGGAGTTCTTTCTTCTCCATTCCTTAGTTTGTAATAGACCCCTCCATCTCCATTGGATGTAGCTTTGTTAGATGAGCCATCTGTATATACGTATATTCATGTTTCTGGTGGATGTACTCTCCTAAGATATTCTTCTGTGATAAATTTCCTTTCTCGGGGGACTTGGCTTTTTCCACGGTGGGATTTGGGATGTTTGTTTTAGATCTCAAACCACTGCCTGGCATGATTTGGTCTGCAGTTGCAAGTTATTTTGTTTTTGATATGAAGTGGTTTCTCTTTAATCTTCCTCTTTCCATGCGAATTATCCTGTCATATATTGGGTGATCAGGCATTCGTATGAACTTCTCCCCCTGCTGGAGTGATTTTTGGTCTCTGCGCGTCTCCATACTTTCGATTCGTGTAATGTTCTCCATTGCATTTATTGGTGTTGTTCTCATATCTCCAGTGATGATACGTATAATTGGTTTTGGGTTGTATTTATTTTGTGAAAGTTATTCTTTGTTGCTGTGGACCATGCTGCTATCCCGTATTCTAGCACTGGTCTCACATAACCTGTGTACAGTTTCTTTAGGGTGCCCGTGTCCGCTCCCCATGTTGAGCCTGATATCTTCCTCATTATGGCCATTCTGTTCCTAGCTTTGTTGGTGGCTTTTTTTATCTGGTTTTTCCAAGCCAACCTTGGGTCCATTGTTATTCCCAGATAAGTTGGACATGTCAAGAGGGAGAGTCCGGCTATTTACTTTCAGGATCACTTCTTGGGCGGCACATTTGACAGACTTTTAATTGTCTATCGCAAGCGTAGATGGCGACAGCGTCAGACATGTGTATTCGGATATTACCGCATATAACTACAGCCAGATCTGATCGTGACAAGCCCTACCGCACGTAGGACACAGGTGGATAGCGTCGGTGATTGAGCCGTCTTGTATCCTGTCCTTTTGTGCAGCTCGCCTTTTCTACGCCGCAATGATGAGTCTCTTCCCATCGATGTGAATACCGTGGTGTGGGGTGGCAAGGCTTCAGGCTGAGCAGTTAAGTGAAAGAAGTGTGAGATGGCAATGCGCCAGGCTGAGCAGCTAGGTGCAAGTAGTGTGGGGTGGCAATAAGTCATGCTGAGCTGTTAGGTGCAAGCAGTATGAGGTGGCAATGCGTCAGTCTCAGCAGTGCAAGCAACCCCGATGATGAGACAGTAATGAGTAAACTGTTCATATATACTTTCAGAGAGTCTTTGTATCGTGTCATTCTATTTCAATTGTGCGGTCCATATAATATTATCTGACGCTGTGACTTACGCATAAATATATTTCAGTGAGTAAGCTTTGCGCGGTCGTCAACCTCGCTCTCTCATCTGGTGCTATCTCGGCCCAGTGGCAAGGCGTAATCAAAACGACTGGAGATAGCACAGGATACAGATTTTACTACAGTGCTTACTTCGAATCCATTCCTGTAGACAATTAGCCCGTAAAGCAGTGGGGGTGTGTCTACAAATTATGAATAGTAATCTGTTGAGGCCTTAAATAATACATGATACATCACGCAGACTGCACAAACAAAATAGGTAGCAAAATAGGTAACAACGCTGCAGTATCCAATAACACACATAGTGGTTTTTAACACCAATGCAAGAGTAGTATGGCAATGTTCTCATTTTCTTTTAAATTTCAAAGTGTGTATGAGTCACAATTCGTTCCCATCTACTACATCAAGTCCAGGTAGCCATGAAAACGGCAAATGCAATGTTAGGTATGATAAAAGTAATTTTACATATAATAGCGAGACAGTGATAATCAATCTGTATAAAACAATCGTTAGACTTAGATTGGAATAATGTGTACAGATGTGGAGTCCTTATCGTAGAGGAGATATAAACATGATGGAAAGGATACTAAGAAGAGCGACAAACCTGATAGTGGGATTCCAGAATTATAGTTATGAGAAAAGACTCAGAAAAGCCGGCCTACAATATCTAGAGAAGAGAAAAATTCGAGGTGACAATACAGGTTTACACGATAATCAACGGAAAGGATAAATTAGATTATAACAAGTTTTTTTCTTCAAAATACAACCACCTACAATAACAAGAGTGCACATCTACAAATTAATTCAAGAAAGATCCAGATTAGATACTATGAAATATTTGTTTTAGTCAGAGAGTGGTGAATACTTGGAATGAATTGCCACGGGAATAGTGGAAACAGAATCAATTAAAGCATTCAAGAATAGATTGGATACGCATAGTTTTTTTTTTTTTTTTTTTTGCTTAGATGTTTGCCTCACTAGTTTCTACTGGCGGAAAGCGCCATTTTCTACCCCAGACCGTAGTCCATTGGGCGATATCAGGATAAACCAGTGCTTGGGTGAATATGTGCGTCTGTATGTACCTATGCTAGGTTTGTGCGCTCTCAGAAGCTAGACCAACCAAAGTGCAATGGAAGGGCCTCACCATGAGGGCGCGTGTGAAAGTTGTGCAAGAGTGTGACTGTAGGATAGAGTCAAATGAAACAGAGTGAGGGAAGAGGAGAGAGAAGGGGAAGAGTGACCCCCAGGGTGAGCCTGATGCGCATAGTTTTTATAACAGGGAAATGTAAAATAAACTAGTTGTATACAGACTCTGCAGAGTCTTCTAAACCAGTATAAAGATGTTAAGTTTTTAAACAACAGCTTCGATTTAGTTGAGTGTAACAACATCGGGAACAGTGGCAGAAGGCTGTATCAAGCACGAACCTAAACGAAGAAGATATACGACGAACCATTAAGTTTTCGAGTTTTCGAGAAGTCATCGGCGTGGTGGCCATCATTTAAATTGGTCAACAAAGGGAGGACAGCGATGAGTGTCACAGTCTGGTGATACCTTGCCAATCTTCAAAAAGAGATGTACGCGTTGGCTTTGAGATGGCACATCCAGGAATGTCAGCGCAACTCGGGTGTCAATGGGTTCCGCAGGACACAAAACCTCACTTCATCCAATTATAAGACACTAGGCATATATCCTGGAATAAGCGAAGGTGACCTACAATCATGACCTGCGTGAAGGCCAAAAGGAGTCGGCCCACTCATCATGCAAAGATAAACCAGGCCAATCACCCGTGTGTCTACATATTCAATTGCAAGTACGCGAATAATAAACCCAAATAAAAATGTTTGCCAACAAGTTTAATTTAATAAAACGTTTTTGTAAAGCAAAATTATAGCAAACATTGAGGACATCAAAGGTCGTAGGGGGGACGGCGTGGCCTAGTGGTTAAGTGGCACGGCTCACAAGCAGAAGGTGCTGGGTCGATCCCCATCACAGCACCGGCCGTTACCCCGGGGAAGCAAACCCTTAGAAAATGCAGGAGGAAGCAAACCCTTACATAAAATGCATGCTGAAGTCGGATGCACTGGGCCGACAGGCGCAAAATAAAAACCACAGTGTAACGCACTCACGCCTTGGGGAATAGATAAATAAGGCGAACGCAAAAAAAAAACCCAAAAAAAAGAAGGTCGTAGGTAAAGTCGTGATGATTGGGATATTGGATGCAATTATTGGCATGGACTCTGAGAGTGGGGGCAAGGTTTGGAAAAATGGGCTTGTCACTTGGAATGAAAGAGGGCAAAGACTAGTAGACTTCTGCCACCAGGAAAGCTACATAATAAGAAACACGTGGAATCAAGTTTCTAAGACAAGGAAATTCACATGTAAAAGTCCAGGAAATCTGGGGTGATATCAAATAGATTACATCAGGAGAAAATAAGATATAGAAACCAAGTTTGTTTTTTTAATCGATTGCTTGCCCTGGTGCGATTTTGATACTGAATGTAATTGTCTTATTATGAAATGCTAACTACAAGAGAAGAAACCAGGGCACTCGCAAAAACAAGCAAAGTGGGTTTTAAGTGCTTTGAACGAGTTGGAGAAAAGAGTTATTTCCAAAACCAAATGAATGATGGTTTAACTGGGGGAAATGCTACTGACGATATAAATCTGCAGTGGTAGAAAAAAGAGAACGTAAACGAGACAGTAACGATAATATTAAATAACAAGAAATCAGAAAACACGAAACTGTGTGAAACATCTGAAATGCTGAACAAAATGGAGGAAAGTCATAAATGAAAGGACAGTAATACAGAGCATGGCGTGGCTTCGTATAAGATAAGTGTTTCAAGAATGAATTAGATCGAGAATGCAAGCTGGCATAAAATAAAGGATAGATAGACCAACACAAGGAAATTTAAGACCTGGAGAGAAAAGAGAAATTCGATCGTCCATAAGAAAGTAAAAATAAGTCTTTCATAAAAATAAGGACATAAAATTACGGATGATAAATGATAAGAATCGGAAACAAATAACAGACCCAAAGAACAAAAACAAGTGAGATGAAGAGAATATGTTACGGAACTGTATGAAGATGGGGGCCTGTATCACAACATGATAACACACCAATAGTATGAAAGTCAATGTCTTCATATTTTCCGATGACCAAGACATGGTCTACTTTAGATTTAGCAATCTACAGTAGGATATGACTAAGCCATTGTGGGAGGATCAGTGACAACGTTGCAAATGTTGCTTGAAAAAATTTAATAGCACGACCAAAGACTCTTGCAGGAAAATAAACACATTAAAGACAAAGAAAATATTCCAGAAACATAGGCAAATAAATATAAACATCAATGGAGAAATAATGGAACATGTACAGATGTTCACTTATTTACGGCAAACCATAACGTGTTGCCCACGATGAGACAGAAATTAAGACAAGGACTGCAATGGCTAAAAAGGGTTTCAGAGAAAAGCAAATTGCTAACCTCAAAGAATATCAGGATAAAACTGGAGAAACTAAACATCGCCACTAATATCTGGCCAATTTCACTGTACGGGGCTGAAGTAATACTGAACACATCGGGTAGATGTGAAACAACACACAACCACAGGGTT
The DNA here is from genome assembly GCA_036924085.1 of Ariolimax columbianus. Lineage (NCBI taxonomy): Eukaryota > Metazoa > Mollusca > Gastropoda > Stylommatophora > Arionidae > Ariolimax > Ariolimax columbianus. The sequence goes on along the minus strand of JAVGWX010000007.1, from coordinate 86,872,797 downwards.
ACAGAAGGAAGACTACAAATAATACTAATAAAAAAAGTACATTTGACTGCAAGAACACACATTCATTAATTAACGTATATACCCCAGCAGTGAAGATAGAACAGCCAGCATGTTACAAAAACTTTCAGACACTTTAAGCCATCAGTTTAAAAAACACAAAATTATAATGCCAAGAGATTTTAATTGCATCTGACATCAACTAGATGCATCACATGTTTCAATAAGGCCAAAAAAATACGACATTCTACAACTTACTTTAGACAAACACACAAAAGACACACACACACACACACACACACACATATATATATATATATACTATTTCAGATAATGCATAACTATTTATTAAGAATTATCAAGCTTACTCATTGTAACAAAGTAAGCTTGCAAAAAGAATATAAACTGTGATAAGCTTAGCAAAATTGTAAAAGGTGATTAAATTGGACTATGATTTACGAAATATACTTATATACTTTATTTAAGAAATATCTTTATACTTTTTCTATCTGCATTATTAAATTTAAGAAATGCATCGACTATCATGTAAGCGACATTTATGTTTCGAAACTAATTTTTAAATGCCAGTGCCTTTGCTGAAGTTACTATTTATTTTTTGTAAGTGAAAAGTTTATACTATATTTTTATACTTACAATATATGTGTACATATACATATGATGGAGAAGGAGATGGAGATTCTGACGGCAGAATTTAAAAACATACCTCATTGCAGTGGCGGAATTTCAAAGAATAAATTTTCTGACGACGCACACCTGAATCAATGTAAGATGAGACAGTCGTCACACGTATTTATGCAGGAAGACAACGAGTCCCAACAAATGTCGCCAACTGCTATAAGATGTACAGCCTGGTTAAACACCGTCTGGCCCGGAGGGAGACGACAAATCGATGGGGCCCTTTGCTTCACTTTATTTATGCTTGGGTACCTAAAACATGTAAACAAATACAATCTTAACACGATCACGTCTTCATACATGCACATACATACAAACACACACACACACACACAGCAGTTACATCTGCTATGTTTTTGTTTGTTACACACAGACACACACATAAACATACATACACACACATACACACACACACACACACAGGAGTCCTTTTTAGGATGAACGCCAATGAAGTAAAATACAGAGACCTCTGTCGAAATGGCAAACATACATACATGCACACACGCGCGCATGCACACATAGATACATAGATACATACATACATACATACACACACACACACGCACGCACGGACACACACACACACACAGATACACACAGAGATACATACATGCATACATACATACATACGTACATACATACACATACATACATACATACATACGTACATACATACATACATACATACATACATACATACATACATACATACATACACATACATACATACATACATACACACGTACATACATACATACATACACATACATACATACATTCATACGTACATACATACGTACATACATACATACATACATACATACACACCCACACGCACACACTCAGATATATGCATACATACATACACATACAGGCACAGACACACGCACACACATACACACACACAGATATACACACCGATACATACATACATACACATACACGCACGGACACACGCACACACATACACACACAGATACATACATAGATACATACATACATACACACATACATACATACATACGTACATACATACATACATACACACATACACACATACATACATACATACATACATACATACATACATACATACATACATACATACATACATACATACACACACACACACACACACATACATACATACATACATACATACATACATACATACATACATACATACATACATACATACATACATACATACATACATGCATGCATACATGCATACATACATAAATACATACATACATACATACATACATACATACATACATACATACATACATACATACATACATACATACATACATACATACATACATACATACACACACACACACATACATACATACATACATACATACATACATACATACATACATACATACATACATACATACATACATACATACATTCATACATACATACATGCATACATACATGCATACATACATACACACATACATACATACGCACACGCACGGACATCAATATATCCACTTCCGCTTTAGATGAGACACTACTGCATAGCTTTGTGTCATCAGCAAATTTTGCAATCATGGATCTCATATCAATGTCCAAATCATTTATATATATCAAGAACAAAATTGGTCCCAAAACCGAGCCCTGTGGCACACCACTTTTCACTTCACTCCACTCAGAGTACTCCTTATTTATGCCCACCCTCTGCCTTCTTCCCGTTAACCAATTTTCAATCCATTTGGCAACTTCCCCACCTATTCCATGTGATTTTAACTTTCGAAATAATCTTTGATGAGGTACTCTATCAAAGGCCTTTGCAAAGTCTAGATAAATAACATCCACTGGCTCCCCTTATCTATGATTTTAGTAACCTCCTCCATGAATTCTAATAGATTTGTTAAGCATGATCTCCCTCTAGTAAACCCATGCTGACTATTTCTAATTAGATTAAATTTTTCTAAATGCATTACAATGTTTTCTTTGATTATTGACTCTAACAATTTACAGACTATGCTCGTTAAACTCACCGGTCTATAATTTTCCGGATCTGATTTTTTGCCTTTTTTTAATAAGGGGATCACTCCTGCATCTTTCCAATCCCGTGGAACAATCCCTTTTGTAAGTGATTGAGAACATAATATAGCCAGTGGTTTTGCTAGTTGGTCTCTAATTTCAAACAGTAATTTTGGGTGAATACCATCTTGACCTGGACATTTATTCACCTTCAACCCCTCCAATTTTTTAAAAACCATTTCCTCTGTAATACAGATTGATCTTAATCCCGCTGTATCCATGTCTCTTTGAAAAATATCTATAGGCTCTGGGATCTCGGAGCAGTCCTCCTTTGTGAAGACTGTGCCAAAGTACTGATTGAGCAGATTAGCAGCCACCCTATTCTCGCTTATTATTTTCCCTGTACTTTCTATGAGAGGGCCTACTTTGTCTTTCGTTCTTTGTTTATTTCTAACATAAGAAAAGAAGCTTTTACTGTTAGTCTTGATCCTCTGAGCAAGTTTTTTTTCAAAGTCTATTTTTGCTGTTTTATTCGCTTTCGGAGATATGTTCTGCTTGTTCAAATATTTTACATATGTTTCTTTTGATTTACCTGCCTCTATATATTTTTTCCATGCTTTATTTTTCGCTCTTCTACATTTCACTACAAATCTAGTTATCCACTTTTTACGCTTGGGGTTTACCTCCCTACATGGAACACATTCCTCTTTTAGCGTTTCTAGAACTGTTTTAAAACTTTCCCACTCCTGTTCAACATCTGTTCCTACAACAATATCTTTCCAGATTATGTGGTTCGCTGCCTCTTTCATCCTCTTAACATCTGCCTAAGAGTAGTCGTATGTTCGCGTGTTTATGTTTACTTCTTTCCCTGCAATAAGATCCCAACGGATGATTTGATGGTCACTTGAGCCAAACAGTTCCCCAACGGTAACGTTTTCAATAATATTTTCCTCTGTGGTAAAAACTAGGTCGAGTATGTTTTTGCCTCTGGTGGCTGCTTCTACATGTTGAATTAAAAAATTGTCAGTTATGCACTTAACAAAACTGATTGTATACAGACTCTCGTGAGTCATCTAAACCAGTATAAAAACGTTAAGTTAAGTTAAGAAATAGGATGAACAGGAGGCGCTGTTCCAAGTTGTCAGCAGCCATAGTCTTGAGTGATCTTAGCTCTTGCTTACATCTTTGTACGGTCTGACCAACATGGCAAATATAGGAGAGACTGCAATCAAATGTCACTCAGAGGTATTTCAACCTGCCACACCTGTCAATGGCGCATCCCTCAAATGTGATACCCGTGAGTTCAGCGTTTATTATATAATTCTTTTTCTTCTTCTTCTTCTTCGTACGCTGTCAGACGTCAACCTGTATTTTTTCGAAAAAAGCAGCGGTCATCCAGAGGCTGTCGACACTGCCACAGAGCTTCTCTAGTGCTGCCACTGGTCATGGCCACATGTGCTTTCTCTGGTCCTCGTATTTCGGGCAGTTTTGCAGCAGATGTTCAGCGGTCATTTTTCCGGTACCACAACTGCATTCGTCAGTGCCACCTATCTTCAGTTTATTGAATAGGTGGTACCTTAGTCTGTTTTGGCATTGGCGGAGTCTGAAGACCACGACATGCTCTCTTCTGTTCAATTGGTAATAGGCATCATTTTTTCTGTTTCCCATTTGGCCATGTATCTGGCTCTAATAAGCCTTTTGTACCCTTCGTAGGTCACACTAGAATCTGGTTGTGGTAGTCTTGCACCTTCTTTTGCCAGTCTGTCTGCCTCCTCGTTGCCTTGAATGTTACAATGGGATGGAACCCACTGTACCACTACTCTTTTTGGTGCGGACTGCTGGCATAGTTGACAGAGTACTGCTCCTAAATCATTAAGTTCATTATTTTTCTAGCTTTTTAGTGCTGTGACTACGGCCAGGGCATCTGTAAACAGGACTATCTGGCTTTCATTTCTTTTGCCTGTCAGCATTGCTTCTGCTGCAGCCTTTAGTGCCTCTGCCTCCGCTCTGAAAGTGCTTGAGAATTTTCCAGTTGCCACTGACAGTGTTATTTTTCTACCATTCTGTGTTGTGTTTGTTACAGAACCGTCGGTGTATGCATGGGTCCAGTCCATGCTTGGGTAGTTTTTCGTTATGTACCTCAGGGTTATATCTCTTCTTTCTTTTTCAGTCTGAGTGTTCTTGTTTCCAATACCTGGTATATTTTCTACCACCACCGGAAATATATGCTGCTTCCAGGTAGGTTTGCGTACAGTAGGGATAGGCTTTGGTGTTGTTAATGTGTTCATAGGGTCTTCGCTCATCTTTGCTTTGGCTATTTCTGCAAAGTTTCTCCGCTTTAGTTTCCCATTTCCAAATCTATTTAGTCTCTGGTACATTGGATGGTCTGTCAGTCTTCTGGGTTTCTCTGCTTGCTGCTGGGCTCTGCAGTCTCTTCTGTCGGTCATGGATTGCAGATTTGTAATCTTTTCAAGTTCTTCAATTGGCGTTGACTTCGTGCCTGCTGTTATAACTCTCATGACTTGGTTTTGAAGTTTGCTAATTTTGTCAAAGTTTGCCTTTGCTGCTGTTGTCCATGCCGCAATGCCAAACTCGAGAACTGGTCTCACTCTTCCAGTGTACAGTTTCTTTAGTATACTTTCGTGTGCTCCCCAGCTTGTGCCAGCAAGTTTCCTCATGATTGCCATTCTTTCTCTGGCTCTCATTCGGTTTCTCTCGATCTGACTTTTCCATGTCATGTGCCGATACAATGTGACTCTCAGGTAGTTTGGGTTATCGTTTGGCCGCAGATATTTGCCGTTAAGATTTATTTTGGTGTTCTGGGGTTTGTTTGAAAGCGAGAATATCGTACATGTTGTTTTTTCCTCATTTATTTTGACCAGCCATGAGTTCGTCCACTCCTCCAGCGATGTTAGGGCCTGCTAATTTTTGATTTCTTGCTATAGTGAGATTTTTTTCAGAGGTCCACATAGCCAGATCGTCTGCAAACATGGAGCTGTGGACTCTTCTTGGTATATTCTCTGTGATGTTGTTTATATACACCAGGAAAAGTGTGGGTGACAGTACTCCCCCTTGGGGTACTCCCTGCTCAAGTGTCACCTTTTTGCTCATCTGCCCTTGTACTTGAACTCTGGCTGTTCTGTTTTCGAGGTAGTGGCTGATCCATCTGTACATTTTCCCACAAACTTCACTTTTTCGTAGCTTGACTTTAAGTGCCTCTTTCCACACCTTGTCAAATGCCTTCTCTAAATCTACCCAACCCGCTAATGTGTGTTTTTTCTCCTGGTAAGCATCCTCTATTTCCTGGGCTATGAGAGTGATCTGGTCCTCAGTGGATCTGTGCTGTCTAAAGCCTGCTTGCTGTGGAATTAGTATGTGTTTTTCTTCCAGATGCCACATCAGTCTGGTGTTTATCATTTATAATTATTCAAAGAGCACCACCTCATGTAGGACTTAATGGATAAATTAGACTATAACAAGTTGTTTTTTTTAAATACAGCCACCCACAATAACAAGAGGGCATAGCTACAAGTTGACTAAAGAGAGGTCCAGATTAGATATTAGGAAATATTTTTTTAGTCAGAGAGTGGTGAATGCTTGGAACGCATTGCCAGAAGAGGTAGTGGAGGCAGGGACAGTTAATGTATTTAAGAATAAACTGGACGCGCATAGCTTTTAGAGCAAGATGATGTAAATTGATTGTATACAGACTCTGCATGGTCTTCTAAACCAGTATAAAGACGTTAAGTTAATCGGATTGATCTTGGAGCTTGAGTCGCCACACCCCTGTGAGATTGCTTGCAAGGTTTCATTTGTGTCTTTAACCAACTCTTGCCTGTCTGAGCCAGTCCTGTACGTTAGGATGCATCTGCAAATGTTAACTTCAGTCCTCTTCGAACGCATTGACTGACCGAACATATCCCAAATGGACGAACAGAGACATGGTCTTCATTGTCCATGATGGACGAACACCAGAGTCCGTCAGGCTTCATCCTGTCCAACTTTGGATATTATCGTCCCACCTATAATGTGTTGTTTGTTTTGTTTTGTTTTTTATCACTGGCGCATTTCTACATTACCTTTCCTTCCAGTATTGTTTCCAGCAATGTGTTAATTATTTTGATGTGACTAAAATATGCTAAAATTCTGATTTTGTTTATCAATTCTCTTTACACTCATAATTTCTCCAATACTTCTACATTTTTCTTTCCTTTCTGTGAGATGGGCCCTTCTATTATGTATCCATATTTTAAAAGCATCAATTCTCTTCTTAATTGTTTGTGTATTTTCTTATTACTCCGCGCAGTGAAGACGAGTTTAACTAATCACTCGAATTTTTAATTCTTGAGTTTTTTGCTTGAATGTCAATTTATGACTCATTTTGGTGGATGTCTATATATGACTCATGTTGGTGGATGTCAATATACGACTCATGTTAGTGGGTGCCAAAATGACTCATTTTGGTGGATGTCAATACATGATTCTTGTTAGTGGATGTCAATTAATGAGTCTTGTTGGTCGATATCTTGTTGGTGGATGTCAATATTTGACTCATGTTAGTGGGTGTCAATATGACTCATTTTGGTGGATGTCAATATATGACTCATCTTAATGGATGTCAATATACGACTCATGTTAGTGGGTGCCAAAATGACTCATTTTGGTGGATGTCAATACATGATTCTTGTTAGTGGATGTCAATTAATGAGTCTTGTTGGTCGATATATTGTTGGTGGATGTCAATATATGACTCATGTTAGTGGGTGTCAATATGACTCATTTTGGTGGATGTCAATATATGACATGTTAGTGGATGTCAGTATATGAATCTTGTTGGTGGATGTCAATTAATGAGTCTTGTTGGTGGATATCTTATTGGTGGATGTCAATATATGAGTCATGTTTATGGATGTCAATATATGAGTCTTGTTGGTGGATATGGTGTTGGTGGATGTCAATAGATGAGTCATGTTTGTGGATGTCAATATATGAGCCTTATTGGTGTATATCGTGTTTGTGGATGTCAATATATGACTCGTGTTGGTGGATGTCAATATATGAATCTTGTTGGTGGATATCAGCATCTAATCCATGTTTACTTTTAATTTGTCCTCTAGTGATTTTGTTAGTGTTAACGTCTCGGCACCGTAGCGAGTACAGTGGAATTGAAGACGGAGGCTGGTAGATACTTTGCATCCGAGTGGTCCTGGGTTCATTCCCCAGTTGATGTGGAAATGTATATTCAGACCGCAATGGCTCCCGGGTCAATCTAGGGTACCAGTTCAGTCCGTGAAGTAAAAGCGGCGAGGGAGAGGAGATGGCTACCGCCCTCATATAGCCAAGCCTTTGAAATGTGAGATCGTTAACACTTGACACCCCTACAGCAGTAATGCTGTGGGCTACTTTACTTTACTCTGCACATGTACCCATTTTGAAAACATGTACATTTTTTATTGTTGCTCTTCATGTTTTAGGGTCATGGATTGGAATTTCCCAGCACAATTAAAGCCCCTTTTGATGTTTCTATTCCTATTTTGATAGCCTTATCTGCAACTCTAACTTTGTCTATATTGCTAGCAAGATTTGTGAAAAATACCACATATTATAGAAGTGCGTCTCTAAACACAACATGATTGCCATTAGTTTAATTTATTCTCATAATTTTTGTTTCTTTCTCTTCGTCTTCACAGTTTCAATTTCTGTGATCTCTCATCAAGTATACTTATTTTCCTGCCGAAGACGGATGTGTCGGACCAAAAAGTGCAAATATTGCAGTCAATCTGTAAACTAGCGAAATAAGGCATTCCATTCTCCAGACTACATCATGCTACTTGCAAAACCCTGATCAGGGCTTGGCTGCGGGAGATTTTAACAAATGCAGAAGAAGAAGAATACTTATTTTATTTTCCATCCGATTACAGTTATAGGACAGATGAGTCTAAGTCATCTGCTTAGACCAAGTTGTTCTGTCGGATTCCAGAGAATTCTATTTTTGTTGGTAAATGTCTTCATAATCCGGTCACCAAGACAACTGACCACTACAAATATTGATGACAACCAAAAACAGACAAGTTAGCGCCCAAGTTTAATCACTGTCACCACAATAATTGCAATGCCACAATGTTTCAATAATCTTCCCAAATCTTGTCTAACTTTACCAAGTTTACAAAACAAAATTTTAACTCATTATCTTATCCATACTTGGAAAATGTTTGCAATAGAACACCACACAAAACAAGCAAAGCAGAAGTACAAGAGAAGAATAGTTCAGCTCTTTCTTTCTTTCACTTGGACAAATGGATACACCTCAAACAATAATTGCCTTCTGTTTGTATTTTACCTAATTCGGTCTGTAACCCTTCTGGGGACTCAGATGCTCTGAAGCACATCCCGTACTTGAAACGAGGCTTGACCAGAGCTGGTTCAGACCCAGAGTACACAATACATCACTTTCACATCTGTTGTTATGTGTACATATTTTCTGAGTGCTGTGAAAAATAACTGTCTTTGTGATCAATACCACCACTCTGTCAACCATCAATGTACATGACTATCTTTGTGATCAATACCACCACTCTGTCAACCATCAATGTACATGACTGTCTTTGTGATCAATACCACCACTCTGTCAACCATCAATGTACATGACTGTCTTTGTGCTCAATGCCACCACTCTGTCAACCATCAATGCACATGACTGTCTTTGTGATCAATGCCACCACTCTGTCAACCATCAATGTACATGACTGTCTTTGCCACCACTCTGTCAACCATCAATGTACATGACTGTCTTTGTGCTCAATGCCACTACTCTGTCAACCATCAATGTACATGCCTGTCTTTGCTACTACTCTGTCAACCATCAATATGCTTGACTGTCTGTGTGATCTATGCCACTACTATGTCAACCATCATCGTACATGACTGTCTTTGCCACCACTCTGTCAACCATCAATGTACATGACTGTATGTGTAATCTATGTTACCACTCTGTGAACCATCAATGTATATGACTCTCTTTGCCACAACGCTGTCAACCATCAATGTATATGACTGTCTCTGTGATCTATGTTACCACTCTGTCAACCATAAATGTATGTGAGTGTCTTTGTGATCTATGTTACCACTCTGCCAACCATCAATGTACATGACTGTCTTTGCCACCACTCTGTCAACCATCAATGTCCATGACTGTCTTTGTGATCTAAGTTACCACTCTGTCAACCATCAATGCAAGTTACTGTCTTTGTGAACTATGTTACCACTCTGTCAACCATCAATGTACACGACCGCACAAAATCTTGTCTTAAAACAGACACTGCCACTGGAGATGAAGTGCTAGAGACTATTTTTATACAAGGAACTCAGTTTTCTGTGAAGTGGTGTTGCAATTTTCTTTCCTAGCTGCCCTGCCTAACTCTTAATCAGACACCAATTCAAAGATGGTTAGTCTGGAACAAGATGTGGCCAAACCGCAATCTCGACCCTTTTGCAGTGAAAGGCAAACTTTCTAACCACTGTGATGCACAGATACTCACTTGTACCTGCATACTTGCAACTCTGCAAGTGATTTGTTCAATGACAACAGTAATCATAAATCAAACTTGACTTGAAGATACAGACATGCATACAAATAATTCAAACTACATAACTCAAATAATACAGTAAAAAATCTAATATAGAACACTGATTAATAGTTCAGATAAAATCTGGATTATTAATAAGTGAAAGATAAAAACTTGATAAATAAACTGTTGGTTAAAATATGAAGCAAAAAAAATAAAAAAATATGATAATCTGAATAAAAACATGCAAACTATTTGATCAAAAGCAGAATGTACAGGTCAAAGGTCAACGGCCAACAGATTCGTTTATAAAACACTGAATCAGTGTTACCCCGGTTAACTGAGACAGAGTTTGATTCATTAAACGGCGAGATGAGGTGTTTCTCCTGCTTACAGTATTATAGTACAAACCTGTGATCTTACTGCGAAGACGCTTGGCTTGATATTATAGCCTGCTATAGATAAAGAACATTGGGTGTGTTGAAAAACCATATCCTTGTCAATTTAACTGGGGACGTTAACCCTGGAGCTAAAAACAGCAGAAATATGGCCACAAACCTGGATAAAAAATCCAGGCAAACTAGTTCATTAAGCAACCTTTATGGTTTGAATAGCGGTAGAATGATACTGAACAGTTGTAAGCAGAGTGAGCCCACAAAATGTCCCCTGACAACCAGAACCCAATGTGGAAGCACAGCGGCTCAGGACTTGGCAATCCTTCTGCCTGGAGATGTGATCATAATCTTGTAGAGAAGTTGACGTGACCAGCTGGTGGCGGGGAATGACAACAGTAAACCCTGCCTTGGCTGTGTGTCTTGTGAGTCTCTTACTAACTTCTGTCAGGGTTGGTAACAAAATCTGGCTATCCTCATCTGTTCTTGGTGCTGAATCATAAGTGCCCAAGCACTGCCAGATCAAGTCAACAACAGCCGGTACAACTGTGCTATGCCATGACAGCTCTTTATGAATACTTTCTTGTCAGACAAAATAAGTTTCAGCCTGCATTAATCACATTGAAGCTGGTGTTTCTTACACAATCAAATTAATAAAACATAAATGTAGAATGTTTACAAAATGTTATTATCTCATCATCATATGTCAATTTCACTCCAGTAGGAGTATGGAGTCACCCCATCACTACAGCTGGTCACCTTGCAGGAAGCCTTCATCAAAGTACTGATGTCCTAGTGTAGAGGTGGTTATTGTGGCACTTTATTTTACATGATGAGGTTGCCAGCCACCTGCACAACTTAGTCACCTTTTATGACAAGTACAGTAGAGTGCAGTGGGCCTGTTCATCCCTTCCCAGTAAGGGGACCATTGAGTCACACAAGGACATAAAATGTAATGCTGAAATAAAATTTCTTTTGAAAAATGAGGAGTTATTGTGCTAAAAACTGTATAATAAAAATGGCCATTTCTGTAAATTTCAGAGGTTCTTCAAGTTGTTCAGTCAGTTTGTACCAATCTCTACTGTCTTTGTTACAATTCATTATAATCTGTTCATCTGAATATCTAAATCCTCACACAAATGAGGATAAACATACCACTTATTGAAACACAGTAAAAACATGCTGCATTAAAAATACAAATCTGGTAATTAAACAATCCCAAATTCAGAAATGCTGATGCTGTCAGAAAGCAAAGTGAGGTCATGACACATAAAACAATGAAAGAAATAACATAATGCTATAATTCATTAAATCAAATCAACAATTATGTTAATAAATTTAGCCTTGCATAAAGCAAAAGATAAATGAAGTCTACATTGGCAAGAGAACAGCAACTTCATCAGCAAGAACAAATAAAAAGGTGAAGATAGCCCCATAATAGACAGTGCCAATGGTGATAAAGTATTAGATGTTTCATTATACTTGCTCTGTTTCCTTCCTTATTTTCCCTAATGTAAGACAGATACCCATTTACAGCTAAAGCATGTCAAGATCGGGGAGCAAACCTGATCTTTTTCCTGTGAAAAATCAGCACTCTGGCCGATCTGCCACACGTAAGTAAATTTCTAATCATGCTTGCTTATATTCAGCAGTAGAAGCATGTGGCAACCCCTAGTAAGTCGACCTACACGCATAAATACTGCAAGTCAACTTACATGCAATATTACAGCATTCAAGCATGAATGTGTTCCTGTAGCTGTGGTGTAATTTATGTAGTACTTTATTTAAAATGAGTTTGTTAGCATTGTGTTTTAAATGATGAGATTAGATTGTTAACAATTTGTTTTAAATGATGAAATTGGATGGTTAACAATTAGTTTTAAATGATTAGATTGGATTTTTAACACTTTTGTTTTAAATGATGATATTAGATTGTTAACACTTATTGTTTTAAATGATGATATTAGATTGTTAACACTTTTGTTTTAAATGATGATATTAGATTGTTAACACTTTTGTTTTAAATGATGAAATTGGATGGTTAACAATTAGTTTTAAATGATGAAATTGGATTGTTAACACTTTGTTTTAAATGATGATATTGGATTGTTAACACTTTGTTTTAAATGATGATATTAGATTGTTAACACTTTGTTTTAAACGATGAGATTGTTAGCATTGTGTTTTAAATGATGAAATTAGATTATTAACACTTTGTTTTAAATGATGAGATTGTTAGCCCTTTGTTTTAAATAATCAAATTGTTAGCCCTTTGCTTTAAATGATGAGCTTGTTAGCACTTTGTTTAAAATTGGGACTGAAGATGCAGCACAGTAAATGAGCTGACTGCATCAGGGTCAGCAAGCCAAAGTTAACCAATACCCTATTCTGCCTTCAAGTGACTGCCCTGGAAATAGGCTGCACTATTGTAGTCTGACTAAGAGAACTGGAATTGCAGTGGGAAGTCAAACCTGGTATCCAAAAAAGCCAGCTGAGTTAGGCCGAAAGAAGCAGATATCACAGCCTTTTTGTAAACTATGACAGAACATCACAACTGAAGCAGTTTTAAATGACAAGCTTGTTAACATCATCTAGTCACCTCTAAAGACATGCATAATAAAGTGCAGAGAACATGTTTTTTTTCCTCCTTGGAAAAAAAAAGACGGATGGGATCAACATGGAGAGTTTTAATGTAAAGTAACACTGTCTCTCTCCTACTTAGACTGACTGGAACTGCCTGAGGGAAGATAAAGCACAAAGAAAGTTTATTACACATATCAGAAAGCATCTGTCGCAACTTACCAGCTGTCACCACTGGTGTTACCAGGAAAGATGGAATGCGAAACGATGACATTCGCAGTATGGTCGGCACTACGTCTTGTGCAGAATACATTTCTAGGCACAAAATATGTTGGTTCAGTCATCTCATGAGAATGCACCCACATCAACTTCCTCTAATGGCTTACAGCGCTGGGGATCTGGCTACAGGGCAAGAGGACGGCCACAAGGCAGTTGGATCGTTGACTGATACAACGAACTAGGTGCAGGATAGACAGTTCAAACTCCCCATGGCGCTTAACAGCATAAGTGGAAAGAAAACTAACTACTACTATCAGAAAACAATCATCCTCATTTCTTGGGTATGCTATAAGAAGAATAGGGTTGGAACACATTGTGATAAAAGCAACATTTTGGGAAAAAGATACAGATGACAACAAAGAGAGAAGACACTGGACAGTTTAACAACATGGTGCAGAAGAATCAACAACAAAATTGACAACAAACAACACTCGGGATAGGAAATTATGATGATTTCTGCTCAACACCAGTTTGTGTGAAGGAGAAATTGGGTTTTCTTAAACTAAGCAACAATCTGCCAAATGCTTTAGTATTGACGGTGTGTATATTTTTAAAAATCTCAAGTCAAGTTTGAATACTATTTTTGGCATGAATATAATGCAATGTTTTTTAATCAAAATGTCCAAACAATAAATGAATTCTTATTATTTATGTATGCTTAACATTTTTTCACTGAAAAATTACCGGCCGATTTCTGATACTGGATTGGCCGGTGTTTTCTGGGATAAATGTGTGTGTCTAACAGTAAACCCAAGGTCAAAATAATGTGAGGGGGTAAATATTTCCAATCTTCATTATCACTGAACTGATGGGATCAATCAAGATGCTGAGCAATGCATAAGCTGCAGCGGTCAGTAACCAATAGCTGACTGCTAGAATCAGGGCCAGCAAACCAGAGCTGCCAAGACCCTTCTACACCTGCATACGATGATCCTGGATATCAGGCTGCAGCAAAGCAAACTAGCTAAGGACAAGGGATCAAAGATGGAAGGTTAACCCGGTACTCAAAAATGTCGGATGTGTCGGACAGAAAGGTGCAAATATCGCAGTCAAGCTGTAAATGACAACACAATGAATTCCATTATTCAGACAATATCCTGCTACTTGCAAAGCCGTTTTCAGGGCTCGATAGCGGGAGATTGAGAATGAATGAAGAAGAAGAAGACTGCACTTATAATTTAGTAGCTCAGTGTTAGAGGCAGAATCTGTGCTGTGTTAACATTTCAAATATTATCCATGGTAGATCAGCAAATGAGTAATCGTGTTGAAAGAAATGTTTCCTCTTCATCTTTTGAAAACAGGAAAATGCTACAATATGAATTTAAATTAGGAGCAATAAGCAAGGTGCAACAAACAAATAAAATGCAGGCTGCTAAAAATGTTGGCGTTTCCAAGGCTAAAGTTTTGACTTTGGTGAAAAGATTAGAAAAAACAAGTTTATGAGTGCCAGCACATCAAAAAAACAATAATGAAGCCCGCGACTGTCAAATTTCAAAACATTGTTACACATGTTTGTAACATTTTATCACATAACTTTCACCTTCAACAAAAAATGTCAAATGTGTTCAGTTTTAACCTGTTTTTAAATGCAGAATACCTTTAAAACTTTAGGGTCATATCATGTGATGGGTCGTACTACATTCAGCCCTGAACAGTATTTGTTTTATCTATATTTAAATATTACAATTCATGTTACACACTATTAAAAATATATAATTCACTGACTTGAAATAATATGCTTACATACCTATCCATAAATTTGGTTTGTCATGCATGCAAATTTGTACAGAATTATTTGTGTAGTAAAGTTGTAGACCAGTTACCAAACAAACATGTTTTGTATAGTTTCATGGTGAATTATTTTGTAGTCACATAAGATAAACTTGTAGAATAATTAGAATTGAGGTCTTAATTAACCATACATAAAAGTCAAGTGTTCCAGGCCCACAACGATATGTAACTTGTATTAAGTAATAACCAACTTTATTGCTCACCCAACAAACCAATAAGTGCTCTATCATTTTAAACATATGGTAAAGCGTATATATGGTGATGGTTCATAATGTAACTAGAAGATTGGTAAATGCATACTTCTGTAATGTGAAATATTCTATTCCTTTGAGCCTCTGATTGCTGTATCGCTCATGAAAACATTAAAAAGATTTTGTGTCATATTTCTTTTAACTATATCTTTCCTTTGCAAATGATCTTGTTCATTTATTTAGCACATATGAACTTCTAATTTACATTGTTCTCAAGCACAAATTTTAGATCAACATCAGTATCTTCTCAATTCAACAGGAGCATGGACATGGAAAAGAAGGGGTATTGTTTAATCATTGCAACTGGTCTCCTTGCCCAAAAGCATCCATGTGCTCTTGTGACGGGTTTCTGTAGCCATTCATTTTACATAATGAGTGTTCAGGTTCAACAGACAACCCCTCAGTCATCTTTTACAATATGCATAAGATGGTGCAGTGGTCTCATTTATTTTTCTCCAATACAAGGCATCTATTAGGATCCTTCTAGTGATAAATCAGAATGCAGTTTTCTTAGAAACATCCAAATTCTAAATGTGATATTAACTTTTCAGAGCTCTTTAATAATCCGCCTGACATGGATTAAGATGTGGAAACTTAATATGGATTCAACAAGTCTATATGAGAACATCATTCATATTGTGATATTATTAAGTATATTATTAATGATAGAGCTAATTCGATTGCAGTATTCCAAAGTGATATGACATATATTGTACCAGGTTTCTTCACAAGTTAATTAATAAACTGCATCTGGTAGAATAATGCAACATAAACCCACAAATGAGATGTTGGTCAAGATGTGAGGTAATGATCCATTCCCATTACATGATAGATAGAACGATCAAAGATCTATGTTACTCTACACATTTTCTTTTTAACTGAACTGCTTGCTGAAAGGATAATCCCATGTTAGAAAAGTTATGTCTTGATAGTCGAGGACAGAGAACAGACCATTTTGTAGTTTAAAGTATTTGTTACAGTTTACATGAGCGGATTTTACTGAACAGTAAAAAATGAGGACTCCTAGTCAGGAGGATATGGGTTCAAATCTCTGTAAGAGCCTCAGTTTGTTCATTTAATCAGGAGTCAAATAAAAACATTCTTTGCATTCTGCATGGATACTGCCAGAACAAGCAACTTTTATGTCATAGCCTATGACTCTTGTGGTAAACTCCAAAAATGCAAAGAACACCATAAAAATCCTCTGCTTTGATAAATTGCACGTTTTTCTTACAAGAGCAAGTCAGTAAATGGGACACAAACGGATATTTTAAAAATTCTAATTGAGATATAGACTTGAAACCATTTATTATTGCACTTACATTGTCCCTTATTTCTCCACATAATTTTCAACAACATTTATACACTTATTCCATCGCTTTATCAGAGCACAAAAACCTGCAACTTAGAAGTCTTTGGTCTGCTGTCTCAGTTACATTTGCACTTCTTATTGCAGCTGCTACCCTGTCCTAGTTACTCACCTGTCAGCTACAATCACAGCTGCTACCCTGTCCTAGTTACTCACCTGTCAGCTACAATCACAGCTGCTACCCTGTCCTAGTTACTCACCTGTCAGCTACAATCACAGCTGCTACCCTGTCCTAGTTACTCACCTGTCAGCTACAATCACAGCTGCTACCCTGTCCTAGTTACTTGCCTGTCAGCTACAATCATCTCCCCACCCATCACACAAATGCTTCTGTTGCAATCTGAACAGGATGACCAGGTGGGGCTTCATCAGCAATTTGTGAGCATCCTTGAACAAATGTACAGAACCAATTATGCATCGTTTTACGTGATAAACACTTCTCACCTAAATAGGATGTACCTCCTTATCAATATCCTTCGCAGAAAGCCTTAACGCCTGCCCAAAAAAAATGCAAAACAGCACTCCAGTCTTTGATTTTTCACTTTGTGATCACGGATGCCATTTTGCATCTCATCTGCGCATGTGCATGCAACACTTAGTGTCTACTACGTACAGTAATACCAAACCTGAATGTTGCTGCCACCTAATGACACCTTTAGAAACTACTAACTACATTTTGCAGCTATCCCATATCAGTTTGTGACCTACATAATGACCTACCTAGTATTTACATTATGTGATCTCATTTGAGTATAATTAAAGTAAAGATTCCATTTACACCCCACATCGCATATTTGGAATATGCACATATATTATCTCGACCAAGGGCACACTTAGGGTGATGTGGTCAGCATCATGCAGGTCGCCTTAACTTCCCAGACTTGTTCTGGTACCCAATTTTTTTGGTTGGGTCAACCCAGAGAGCCGTTTTACAATCAGAAAAAAAAATACCACATCAACTGAGGACAAAAACCAGATCACTAGGCTGGAAAGCCAGTACACTAACCACTGTACTGCCTCATTTATTCTTTACATTGAATTCCAAAGAACCACATGATCACCATTATTATCCATCGCAAGTCTTCCACTGCAGAATATAAGGCTTTTTATGTTTATGTTTTATATTTATGTTTTGAGATATCTTCTTAATCTCTGGCAATAATGCTCTCATCCTGGTTTTTTACTGTACTGTTCTTTTTGAAGTTTTCAGTCAAGGGGGAACTCAGTGGTATCAAGGTAAGGTTCCACCTTGGAGGTCAGAAGTTTAAATCACAGCAGAGAGCTGAATTTTTTCACGTTAATCTTCTGGTATAAATTCTCCTGATATCTGGGTAGTGAGATGGGACTCCCATGTTCAGTGTCGAGCATGTTAAAAATCGCTTGGCAGTTTTAAATCAAAAAGAGCAGGTTTAACGGCTGCTGCCCAGACAAAATTCAAATGAAAGATCTACCTAAATTATTTGTACCTTCCCCCAAAGCCTAGTAAGCCGCAGGAATTATAACATATCTACTACGGATAGCCTTTGGCTACCTGGCATCAGACATTAACAACATGCCTGTTTGAATACCAGAATTCCAAGTACAAGTCAAGAGCACATATGGTTACACTGATTGTACTATCAATTTCAAATTTCTTTCTTAATTTTCCAAATGCATTGGTTGTTCACAACCAGGAGTGAAGAGTAATCAAGGTCAATTGAAACATATAGATGAACATCCCACCTCACGCAACCAATCATGCTCCTGACAAACAAGCTGTGTCACGGCAGCCAACAAGGTGATGATTGACATTGTAATCCTCATTGGGTGAACTTACTGAGGAACAACTGTAACCTACCAACAACAAAATATCAACAGTGAACTCAGCACAAGTAGCTGCTAGCAACATATGCACCTAATATATCTGTAATTGCTATTGTTTTGTTTTATTACTTTCCAAATAAACTTAACAGGTAATCAATGCATGTCTTCATTTATCCAACAACTTATCTGTACATAAATTGTTTCCTTCTTTACTCTACTATTTTAACAACAAAACAGTCCACATTTTATTCTGTCCAATCATGTTATATGTATGCAAATGAGTGATACCTGTGTTAACAAGAATAAGCACACTGTGCTGCTCCAAGCATGTTGTAAAAAGAGACTTAAGATGGTTGTATGTAGGGCTAGAATGGCATGATGTAAAAACCATTGCTACTTAAACATCCACAGGCTTCCTGTAAAGATCCAGCTATAGTAGTGACCTCACATGGAGCAAAAAGATGCATCATAGTATGATAGGTAGCCACACTTTTCACTCACTAAAACTATTAGCCAAAGTGTCTCGTTGTATATGTCTTACTAACTATGAGAGAAGTCCTAGACTAAATATGTACTTGTAAAAGCATGATCCACCAATGCATGAAGTCACATGGACATCATTCGAAGAGTTGGCCTGCCGCATCTGTAAACACCCTTCAATGAGTCTGGAACCAGCAGAGATTTTCACTCAAAACCAAGCCATGAATTTACATAACCTGTGTTGTCCTCATTTTGCTGCACTGTTCTGAACTTTGGACAAGGCAATCGGAAGCGCACTGAAATCTTCCACATGTGCAGCCAGAGGCATATTATTACAATCCGCTGGTATGACTGGGTCATAAACTATGAATTCATCCGAAGAACAGGCCTCAAGAGCATACTCATAAGGTCTAACCATTGCTGTTTGGCCATATTTGAACATGTGACCCGCTTATTGAGGATGTCCCAAACACAAGTAGGACATGGATGTCAAGAATGGAAAACAACTCACTCCATCATAGCCCCCACCCCACCGGCCATCCATGCACCACCTGGCTAGGTCAATTCAAACAAATATTATCCTCCTTGCATATAGCCTGAGACTCAGCCACTCATCGCGCTCATAGGTGGTGGACACAAAGGGCCATTGTCACCTAAGCAACCTACCTACCATCAGTAGTTTTGCAAATCTCAGCTAAATTATTTTCCGGCTGTTCGTCTGTTACATATTCACCTAATATGCATGAGAAATAATAATAATAGTTGTCCATTGCAAGCACCGCAGATATAAGTCTGACTCTTTGAACTGCACTTAAATATATTTAAGTGAGAAAGATTTGCGCTTTCATCAATTTCACTCTCTAATCCTGAGCTGTCTTGGTTCAGAGGCAATACATAGTCAAGATGTCTGGAGATAACACATGATGCAGATTATTCCTCAAGGTTTACTCCCGAAGCCTTTTCCTGTGAACAGGTCAGCATGAGCCATACCACCCAGAAATGTAAACATGTCCGTCCAATACTACACTTAGATGTTCCTCTAAAACAACGAGGTGCAGAGACCTTTTATTTTTCTTGTGGTAATGTCTAAAAGATGGGACAGCCAGCCCCATGCCCAACATCCTCTCTAGTTGTTTCTTATGACAAGCCTGACAGGTTTAGTGTTTCTATTCTTTGCACTGGTAAAGAAACCCGGCAACCCACTGTTTAAAAAAAAAAAAAAGGTAGAAGATCAATGTTGGAAATAGTAGAGAAACTGAATAATTCAAAAACATGATAAAATTAAAATATTAATTCCTGATCACTTTAGTGTTTTTGGCTACATTCTCAGACTAGTAAATGATATCACATGACTAAGTAAATAAATGGTGTCATGTTTTTACAAGTCTCCCAAACAAAATCTGCATACTGGAATTAAGTGAACACATGTAACCAAATAATACAGTTAGCTCTGTTGGTCCATAGTGAAAACCCTGAGTGAGGTGGACAAAAACAAGTTAGTTATGTATATATAAGACCACATTAACATATTTTTTTTAAATTGTAACTTAAATTTAACATAATAGACAGTCCCATAAATAGAAGTAATGAGTGCATGTTTTTTGACAGTGAGTATTCTATCAACAAAAATAACAATAACAATAATACAACAAATGGTTGAATCTAACTAAACTGACTTTTTTTTCAGTACATCATGCCACCAAGACTCTATTGCTACTAAACAGAACAATGTTTCATCCCTATCTTTTGTTGGCTCTTTTTTCACAGGTCTTCTTCTTTGCCATTGTCTCAGAATAGTTTCATTCTTGTTGTATTAGTAGTCCAACATCTTCCATGTTTATTCACCATTCTTTAAATTAATCTAATTCAGCTCACTTGTTGCATATTCAAACATTACATGTAATCATCATGTAGCTTGTTCTTTGCAGAACGTTGCTATCATAACAGCCAATCTGTAATACACTCGATGCCTAGCCAGCTCTCCCACTTCTGCCACTGTTAACCCCAGAGCTTTTGTAATGTTTCTTGTCCATTTCCTCTTCAGTCTGCTTCTTTTACCAGGTTCCATACCTTAGACACATTACATGTGCTTTTATATCAGATCCTAGTTTAGCCTTATATACAAAATCCTCTCAAATTACATGGGGTGGTTTAGTAAGTTTGTGAAACCAAAACAAGGACACACCTCAAAAACATGTCAACATTGAATATGTTTACTATACCACTTTGTATATGTGATGAGTACCATAGCATCATTGCCATGTGCAACATAATGATCAAGACCCCACTTCAGTTCCACACGGTGCTCCTGGAAACAGGCTATGATCACACTAGTCGTGAGACTACTGTGAAGCCTTCCATTGCACCACAACCAGGAGGCCCCAGGTTCATCTTCTCCAATACATCTCTGGATAAAAAAGCCAATAGACCCACTACCAAAGAAAGACCACTAAAAGTGAAGAACTCAGCATGAGAAGCTACAAACAAAAGCATGTACATGCAAGGTTAGGAGAAAATGTCATATACCATTACTAACTACAGCATCAAATAAATGGTTCATTTTATTATTGCCATTACTGATACATTACAATTATGAATATCAGAATGCACATTGGAAAAACATAAATTAATCATATTTTTATCATCAGAATGTATGTCAATGGTACCAGTTAAAGAAAAGCTATTACAGCTTATGGTAAATGCATCACAAAATAAACAATTCATTTATCTTTTTCATTTACCTAACTCAATAAACAAAATAGCAGTTGAAAGGAAGAAACAACAGTAAGCACATAATTTACTTAATCCCTGTTTTTGAAATACTAAAACATATATTGACAACTAGTGACTTATGTTTGTCCAAGATGATGTATGTTAGGAGTTGAGCAGGGAAACTACTTTTTAAAACATGTGAAATAAACCTACAATGAGCATACACAATGTAAGGACAAAAGCAATGCTGCCATAAAAGGAAATGTTGATATCATTCATATAGCCACATTGTCAAACACAACTACTAAAATATTATCGAGAAAAGTCATGTCATGCAGGATGAGTAGTGTAAGACTGACATTAACAATGAATTGGTCAGCGTGTTAGCATGCAACAGAGTCAACCATCACAATAAACATTCAGCAGCAGAAGATATGGTATTAATCAGGATATGTTTCTTCAAGTTGTCAAAAATAGTCTCTATCCAACTTCTGGGATGATCTCCTTGCACTGATACAAGACAAACTTTTATCAGAGGTGAGAGATTATTCCCTGAATAAATAAAATTAATTGGAAGTTGTCAATAACAGTCAAAACTTGGGCTAGTGCGAAAGATGGCTTGTATAACGAGTTACAATTTCACCTCTGCCTTTCTCTCACACAAGCATACACATGCAACTCAAGCATTTCAAGTTAATGGGACAAGCTAGTGCTGAAATGAACAATCTTCTATTTCACCGCATATGAGTTGTAGACACTGACACAAAACACATTTACAATGGTACCTACATAAACAACACTAGACTTCCACAACACTGATATATTTATATCCAAAAAAAATACACCATGCTGATTCAAGAATTTGATACTGGGAAGCTAAGGGCAGGAGAAATGTCCACTAAGAAGCCTATCTTAAAAGGGTCTTAGAAGTGTGGAGAAATGGGCTAGCAACCTCATTGTGTAAATTGTTCATATATACTTCTTCTTCATCTTTGCGTTCAGTTTCGTATGCTCGTTTTATGACACCAGATGGGCCGCCTCCATGAAGTGACACATCAGTTGCAGGTCCTCAATGGTTCCCCAGTTTTTCTTGTACGTTTCTTTCCTCTGGCGAGGTCTTCTTACAGGAGCCTTGGTGCAGTGGACATGTTTGCAGGATGTGTTCTGGGGTTCTCTCTGACATGTGCATTGTGCAGTCTGTGCTGCTTTCATTTTATGCATGTGTGCATTTAGTCTGCAAATGACCTGTTCTGGGGCGAAAAATTGTGGTATACTGTTTCCTATTCTTGGGGCCTGTGGGTATTTTCTGTTTGTTCTCTATATCCACTGTTGTTTATATTTTTTTTTCTATGTGTGCCTTAACTTCTGGCAATGACACTGGGTGGGTGAATTGTTCTCTTTGTCTTCCCTTCCTGGCCAGTCTGTACGTCCATTCGTTCCCAGGTATGCCGCAGTGAGCTGGAATCCACTGAGGGGTGATTTTATTGTGGTCTGAGAGTTTATTTAGCTGGCATATCAGTTCCCTTTTCATACTATACCGTGGTTCTGTTTGTGTGGCCTGCAAAATTTCCATGCAGTCACACAAAAACACTATTCTGTTATCCTATAACCCCTTTTCCTCCAACAGTTGTTTATATATACAATTTAGCTGCAAAAGAAAATCGGGTGTGGCCTGATGCCCTTCAAGGAGCTAAAAAAAAAAAGTGATAAGAAGAACAATTTATATAAAACAATTAAGTTCAGTGACATAAAACACTCTTTCCACTGATCATGCTCTGGTTGCTCTACTCTTTGACCAGCTCTGAAATGTGCAGTACATTTTAATAGTTCATCATCATCCTTTTATTCTCTGTGGAATATGCTGACCACTATAACCTTCTATTCAGAATAATCTACTTTAGCTCTGCATATAAGGTTCCCAGCTCTGCTGGTTTTTACTACTCAACATCATTTTGTTGTCAAACTCAGTCCAATGGTCACATCACTTATATGTATGTATGTGTGCTTCCAAATTACAAACTCTTCAAGAATAATAAAGCCAGTGAAGGTTAAATGCTTGGTACTGGTGTAATATCTAGTCATAGACAATATGAGACCTTTCTGGTGAGAAGCGCTAGCATACCCATTTACCAAACAATATATTGGCTTTCAGTTTGATGTCAAATAACAAGCCATAACCACCAAATATGGAGGCTTATGTATACAATAAATGCATTAGAGCAGACATAAACTATTAGTGAAAAGTATAATACCCAATAGAGAAAAGTATGTTACCTTCCTTTACCAAGTGTGTGTCTACTCATTTGCTTAATGATAGATGATTGGCTAGGCTAGCACAGGTGACTGTGTGACGTGGATTGGGTAGTGTTTAGTGAATCAACAGTCATAATGGCATCCCAGCCCTCCTTTCTAAAACTGGTCACTTATTTGCAGGCTGTTGTATATACCACAAAAATTCAAACAACAGTCAAGCCAGCTTCACTATTTCACTATGTCAGAAGAGAGGTTCAGCTATTAGAATATTTAATAAAGTAGTTTTCTGACACAGGGTGGACTTGCTCTTCTCACACAGATGGCCTTATATGGCATGATGATAAGTGTATGTTTCTGTGCAAGCTTTAGTGTTAGTGTAAACTTTCATATGCATGATATAAAGATTAGCACAACATTAAATTTAAGTATATAAACCAATCTACATATGAATACAAGCTGTATCCAGTTATAAATGTTTCTTCACTGGTTTAAACAAAAAAACTAGAAAATGATTCAATAATGTCTTTTCTTCAACACACTTTACCCACATAAGTCATATATGAATTAATATCTCCATAAAAATGGTGCTGTTGAACAGTATGTGTTTCTAGACTTGTAAAGTTACCTTTAATTGCACAACTTAATGCCTCTACAGTATTCAAATATCTAGGGCTACAAATAATTCATTTCTAAAATAAAGCAACGCTAGTATAGCAAAATAAAATGACAAATACACTGAGTACATTTTAAATGAGTTAAAGGATGGAGAGGCTAATATTTACAAATACAATATAAATTATACCTAATTTCAATAAAAAAGAGTTGGGGGGAAATTATAACAAAACATGCCAAGGGAAACCATCTTTAAAAATTTGATCCCATTGGATTCCATTCTATTTGGAAAATAGAAAATTAATACAGGCATTTTTTATGATGAGCCGAAAAAATAATCAATTGTAGATAGAAAAAGGAGACAAAGGGCATCCAGATGTTTAAAAAAGATATACTCGTCATCAATTTAGTCAGAAACTATAGGTGCCATAATATGCAAACTTCTGAAATACCACAAGAAACTGAGATGGCTATTTCCATCTAGTAAAATCTGAGTTAGTGAGTAATTTGTAATTACAAAAATTGTATGGCAAAAATATATATATCTAGCCATTGTAAAAACCAATTAGGGAACCGCTACAAAGTAACATCATTAACTTGCAGAGAGAAAAAAAAATTCCTTTCAAGAACAATAATGAGAACATTTGTAGAAGTAAACAGAATCCCACAAATATATATAATGTAAAAATTGGTTCACCAAACCAAAATAGAGTCAAGTCTCTAAAGATTTATTTTTGTTAATACACTATAAGCCACATTGTCTTAGTGGGACCTGAACTATTTTTGAGCAGGGAGAGAATTTACTACAAATCGTATATATTGTGAAATAAATAGTAATACTTTAAAAAAATTTGCATCTATTCGCCTAACCATGCAAATACAATTAACTTCGCCAGTAATTGAAAAATAAAACCCACTAAAATACAACTACCCTGATTAATTGTAATCATGAAAATTGTGAATGTGAAGCTTCATTTAGGTACAAACAAATGCTGTGCACTGCTGATATGTTGTGCAACAAATTATCAATTCTTCAGCTCTGACCTATCAAAAGCAGTTAATGATGTCTCACTGAAGAATACAAAACTCTATCAATTCCCCCATGTCGAAAGTCTATTAACACATATATGATACAGGATATCAGAAAAAATATCTGAAACAACCTGGAAACTAACAAAGCAATTAAAACAACAATTAGAAATGTAACCCAAAAAAAAAGCACTGCATACAATGTCTTTTTTAGTTCTGGTTCACTAACAGGTTTGGCACTTGTAGAGATATCATAATCACTTTTATCTGTTTCAAAACTGCCCACCATATAAAACCGCTTGAGTCTTTCTTCCTTGGCAATCCAAAGCTTATTCAACCAGACTTCTAGTTCCACATCCGAATCAGGAAGAGTGTGGATTGGATGATCCTCTACATAGAAGTGAATCTCCTCAGGAAATTCCCCTTTCAGTGTCTGAAGTTCACTTTGAATTATGGTTCTTGGGTATCCAACTGTAACATCCAAAATGGAGTCTAAGATTTGACCTGAAAGAAAAATGCCACCGTTGAATTTGCTACATTAAAATAAATCTAAATTATAATTTAGAGACATGATTCTGTGTTTAGCTTCTGAAAGATGAATGTAGTACGTTGATATTCCAAATTGTCAGCGCGAAGCACTATTGGTCGTCCATAATGTCATGTCCTCAATGATGCAGAAGTTCTATTTTCTCATCTCTACAACACAAAGAGCCCTACCGGAAACAACTATATCTTCATAACTATTCTAGAACTCACTTTTTCATTCACTGGAAAATTCTGTTCAAACTACTCGGTTGAAGTACAGGCACTAATTATTTATTGCTGCAGAAATAATAAACAACACAACATGCCAATGTCAACAGGTTGTATTCCTTACAAATGCAATGTCAGTTCTGCAAGTCGTCAGGAATGATAAACTGCCCGAGTTAAGACCTTATGCAAACTAAAATCCAAGAGAAGGGCACTACAGTAGTTACCATCACACGATGGCATACCAGGAAATCAGAGTAGTTAGCAAAGGAGGGAGGAACTTGAGAACAAAAAGAAAGAATACCCTTATCCAAGCCATAAGGAAAGTCAACTAAATGAGAGACAACAATCACTGTCTCAGTCGAGCAAGTGATCCTGTTCCGCATGAGAACGGGAAATAATAGATTGAATGCCTCTTAAAAAGATATTTTAGTTTCCACTACAGATGTATTTATAACATCTACATAAACAAACTAAACAGACCTACCTCAGAAAAATCAGTTGCAACAACTTAGCTTCATCACAATCAATAATGGGATAACCTTCCAAATACATGTGAAATTTAAACAAATTATTTAAAAGTTATCTAAAGTCAAAATTGCCATTGTATTGTTATCGGGGTCGACAAAAATGGTCTCGTTTTTTATTCAGTCATTTCTATAGCAAGATCAGTGCTAGCACAACGAATACACCGGTGAGTATACAAAGACAATGTCTCTGGCAAATTTTTTGGCCAATGGTACAGTAAAAGGTAAGCAAAAGGTGGCAATTCAACTTGGAGACAGAAAACTCTGGTATCAACCACTTTGTTGCATGTAGTTTGGTAGCAGATAAAGACTATAAAGTATTAACCCAAATTAAAGGATTTGCAGAAAGTGGATATTTCCGACCAAAAGGCAGAGATATTCCAGCCCAACAGCATAATTAATGTGGCATAACAAACGCTTAAAAAAAAAGAAGAACAGAATCAACGAGAAAGACAGAAAAGCTGATAAAGAATGGAGTGGCTTCATTCGTTCTCAATCTCCCCCTATCAAACCCTAAAAAGGGTTTAGAGAACAGAATGTGTTGTGTCGTAGTTTACAGCTTGACTGCGACATTTGCACCTTTCGGTTCAACACATCTGACTTCAGCAAGCATTTTTTTAGTACCGGGTTAGCATTCCCTCTTCGACCCCTTCTCCTTAGCCAGTCTGCTCTGTTTGTTGAAATCTGTTATCCAGGATCACTGCATTGAAGTGTAGAAGGGTCTTGGCAGGTCTGGATCGCTGGCCCTGGCGCTAGCAGTCAGCTATGGGTTGCTGACCGCTGCAGCTCATTCACTGCTCAGCATCTTGATCCCTGATAAAGAAGGAACACCAAGTATTAGGACCTTTTGAGCAGAAATGAAGACAGCCCAGACAAAAATCAGACAGTGAACCACAGTTGTATCCTATGTTCCACAGGATGCATAAGAGGATGAATGATACTGATTAAGAAGGGATAATTCCTCATGTAGTAACATTACTGATAGTTATGGAAAAGATACATGTAATATGTTGTACATAATGTCGGACATTGTTTTTTAAATGTATATTAACATATTTGATACATTCTACACATACCTTTCTTCATTTCTGTCACAAAGTGTACGAATCCTGTCGTGCGAGGGTGTAGGACATACTCATATTGTGAAAGTCCTTGCTTCTGTGCAAATGCATTACTTCTAGATATAGCATTTTGGCACATATCTGTTCCCTCAGGGAAAAATAGAAACTAAAAAACAAAAAAACTTTAAAAATAAAATGATGTATATAAAAATATAAATCAGAATCTATTTCTCATTCTCTGATTTCCTTGCTATTTTCTGCAAATAATCTAGTTGGTTTTTCTTCTTTTTTTTTATGGACAGTTTGCAGTCTGTTCCATCATTTTTTGCTGTTCCCCTATTATCTTGTTGGACAGAGCCACTGATCTTGTCCACAACATGACTTTCTTATATACTTGTTAGTTCAATTGATTTTCTGTTTAAGCTATCTTAGTTTTGTTCCTATTGGTGATAATCTAAATAGGTTGTGCGTTTCCTTATTTATTTGAAATTTTTATATGTGTGTATCCATGTTTGGTACAACGCATGTATTTTCATGTGGTTCAACACATGTTTCCCCATGTGAATTAACACGGTATCCCTGTGGCCCACAGATCAGCACATACATCCACAAGGATCAGCACATTTACCCCTATACAGATCAATGCATGTACCTTCACATGGATCAATGCATGTACCTCCACATGGATCAATACATGTACCTCCACATGGATCAATGCATGTACCTACACAAGGATCAATGCATGTACCTCCACATGGATCAGCACATGTACCTCCACAAGGATCAGTGCACGTACCTCCACATGGATCAGCACATGTACCTCCACAAGGATCAGCCCATGTATCTCCATAAGGATCAGTGCATGTACCTCCACAGGGATTAGTGGAAATACCTCCACATGGATCAGCACATGTACCTCCATAAGGATCAGTGCACGTACCTTCACAAGGATTAGTGGAAATACCTCCACAAGGATCAGCACATGTACCTCCACAAGGATCAGCACATGTACCCCTATACAGATCAGTGCATGTACCTTCACATGGATCAATGCATGTACCTCCACATGGATCAATACATGTACCTCCACATGGATCAATGCATGTACCTACACAAGGATCAATGCATGTACCTCCACATGGATCAGCACATGTACTTCCACAAGGATCAGTGCACGTACCTCCACATGGATCAGCACATGTACCTCCACAAGGATCAGCCCATGTACCTCCACATGTATCAGCACTTGTACCTCCATAAGGATCAGTGCATGTACCTCCACAGGGATTAGTGGAAATACCTCCACATGGATCAGCACATGTACCTCCATAAGGATCAGTGCACGTACCTTCACAAGGATTAGTGGAAATACCTCCACAAGGATCAGCGCATGTACCTCCACAAGGATCAGTGCATGTACCTTTACAAGGATCAGTGCATGTACCTCCACAAGGATCAGTGCACCTACCTCCACAAGGATCAGTGCACGTACCTTTACAAGGATCAGTGCATGTACCTCCACAAAGGATCAGTGCATGTACCTCCACAAGGATCAGAGCATGTACCTCCACAAGGATCCGTGCACGTACCTTCACAAGGATCGATGCATGTACCTCCACATGGACCAATGCATGCAACCTTGAGTAGATCGATGCATGCAACCTTGAGTAGATCAATGCATGCAACCTTGAGTAGATCGATGCACGCAACCTTGAGTAGATCGATGTATGCAACCTTGAGTAGATCAATGCATGCAACCTTGTGTAGATCAATGCATGCAACCTTGAGTAGATCAATGCATGCAACCTTGAGTAGATCAATGTATGCAACCTTGAGTAGATCGATGCATGCAACCTTGTGTGGATCAATGCATGCAACCTTGTGTAGATCAATGTATGTATCCTCATGTGGACCCTGAGACCCTTTAATTTGGATCAAAGAAGTCTCACTGGATCCTACTATGCATATCATAGAAGGTGACTCAGGAAGGTTCTGCCAGTGGCTGTTTTAGCTTCATCAAGCTAGACACAGTGCAACATAAATCACATCAAGTTAAATACAAATTCTTCTTCCAGAAACAATTAATTGTCGCTAGTACGGTACGAAACAATACATGAGTCTTTCTTCTATATTTCACTCTTTACCAAGCATACATGATCCGATACAGTAAGCCTGAGCCAAAGCAGTGGTGGTTGTTTTTGTAGAAATTTATATTACAAGATGGGGTTGCTAGCAACATGTACACCCTTCAGTAGTCGCTTTTTACAACATTCATGGTGACACAATGGTCTACTTCTTTCCACCCATAGTAAGGATCTGACGGTGATCCACATGAGAAAATACATGTACCACACGGTTATTGCTAAAAGAGTCATCCTTGACTAAAACTCAGGACTAACATTACCTGTATGGGACTTCCTATATGGGACCATGTATAGTGTTGACCCTATGCCTGGTAAGGAGTGAAATGTAGAAGAAAGACTCATGTATTGTTTCGTACCCACCCATACTAATGACAATTAACTGTTTCTGGAAGAAAATTTGTTTTTAACTTGGTGTCTTCTTCTTCTGCGTTTCTTCACAACCTCCTGCTAACAAGTCCTAAACAGGACTTTGCAAGTAGCAGGATGTAATCTGGAGAACGGAATGCGTTGTGTCGCTAGTTAACAGCTTGACTGCGATATTTGCACCTTTCGGTCCGGCACATCCGTCTTCGGCAGTAACTTGGTGTCAGAACCTCAACAGTTTCTACATTACTAGTCAGCGACTTACACCTGTGTCCTCAGAAGCGTGTTGAAGTTTTCCATTTGGATTAGTTAGTTTGTTCATTCTGTGGTGTTTCTCCCTCTGATAATCCTGGCACGGGTATCGGCTATTTGAAATAATATTCTGGCTACCCTCTATCACATTCCCAGTCCAGTGCGCACAGTCGCTTCAGAGTTCATGGGTGTGTAGAGATCATCTGCACTACTTCAACCAGACAAAGAATGACAAAACCCAGTGATCAATTTTCAACTGCGTGTACCATGTGAACGTTTTACTACTGTGGTCCATTTAGCCCCATTGTTATCAACACAATGGGGAAAGTGTAGCCCAGTCTGACAAGTGAGTGACACGCTGAAGATTCAGGCTTAATGAGCTTGATCCCTAGGAATTGGATAGACCTCACCTAGTGCAGCAACAGCCTAACCGATGCTGTTACTGGCCTAGCAAGCTGACAGTGTAATTTCTCTTGCTTTGAAACCATTAATGGAGTTAAATCAAGATAGTCTCAATGGAATGTTACATAGCGCAGTGAAAATGTCACAAATATGGCGAATGACTAAAGTAGCAAGTTTTAATGTTACTGGCCTTGGCTTAAAGACACCAGAGCTGGTAGAGTTTATGACCAATTCTAGAGATGGAATTCTCAGCATTTCAGATACAAGAAGGAAAGGGCAGAACATCAAGTAAGTACATGGTAGTTTTGTTCTGTTGTAGAGTGGTGTTGAACATCACAGAAAGAGCCAGGCATGGTGTAGCTGTCTTCTTCATCCTGAGAAGAAGTTCATTACGAACACAGAATACATCAGTGAAAGACTGATATGCCTACAAATGACGGCGTGTGGAAAAACCATGGCACTGATCCAGGTCTGTGCCCCGTGTAATGACAACAGCAATGCGGGGTACAGGACAGAATTCTTCCAGAGCCTTTCTGACACTATCAACAGCATTATTGAGGTGGATGATTTTATTGTGATGGTGACTTTAGTGGAAGAACAGGAAAGAAAAGATCATCTCATGAATGCTGCCTAGGGTTCGACAGTGATACCTTTTTAGAACGGAACAGCAATGGAGAGGAGCTTATTAACATATGCATTGAGTAGGGGCTAATCATAACAAATACCATCTTCCAGCACAGGCGCAGTCATGTCAAAATGTGGTACAGGTGGTACAACACAGATGTAGCATCTCAAATCTATTTCATTCTCATCAGACACAGGCAGAGAAGAAACATAACAGATTCTAGAGTTATTCCTAATATCTGTATGGATACTGACCATCAGCAAGTCGTGCTGACATAAGTGTTTCCACAGAGGACAAGTCCAAAGACTGTCACACTGGTAAAATGTATACGAAGATCTTAGAACAGAGAATATGACCTATTGTTGAATTTCAAGTGTCCCGAGCTCAATTTGGATTTCGCCAGGGTATGGGCTGCACAGACGCCTTATTCACCTTAGGGTAATTAAGCAAAAGATCAATAGAATACAACGAAATTCTATACATTGCTTTCACTGATCAAGAAAAAGTATTTGATAAGATAGACAGGACTAAACTTTGGAAGATACAGGAAGATTGTTGTTATTATCCCATAGCTGCTGACCAAGCCTTTTCTTGGCAGCCCAATGCCACTCTATATATATATATATATATATATATATATATACAGGTCTTCTTCAGTTGTGTCACTGCTCCGTACATTGTGTTGGTAATTGTTGGCAGTGTTTGTAAGAATCTTTTCCTAATGTCCGCAATGGCATTGCAATCAATGAGTAGATGTCGAACTGTTTCATTAGGATGACAGCAATGTCTGCACAAGAGCAGGTGCTGGGGATTGATGCGACTCAAGTGGCTATTGACACTGGTATGTTCTGTTCGGAACTGAAAGATGAGACTTTGATCTCTTCTATGTAGTTTAATTATGTCATCGTTACTTTTTGGCTGTGACATTTCGCTAAATTCACCGTGACCTGTTTTTTTCCATCATCCACCTGTTCATCCAGATTTCCAGAGTAATATTCTTAATAATTCTTTTTACTGTGTGGTTACAGCAGGGTCTATCCAATTGTTTCGAGGCTCCTGTTTTTGCCAATCTGTTGGTCATCTTGTTCCCTAGTAGCCCACTATGTCCAGGGATCCATTGCAAGGTGACATTTATCCCGTGGGCAGTGATGATGTTATACTGGAAGATTATAATGTTCAAGACCAGCTACCTGATATTGTCAGAGCACTGTATCGCTTGAGTATAAACATGGTGTCACTGATGCTTTTGAAATCACTACCGACATGTAACAGGGTTGTGTGCTTTCTCTTCTGCTGTTTAACATTTTTTTAAATTTTTTTTTATTTTGCGTTCGCCTTATTTCTCTAATCCCCAAGGCGGTGTGCGTTGCACTGTGGTTTTTATTTTGCGCCTGTCGGCCCAATGCATCCGACTTCAGCATACATTTTATGTAAGGGTCTGCTTCCTCCTGCATTTTCTAAGGGTTTGCTTCCCCGGGGTAACGGCCGGTGCTGTGATAGGGATCGAACCCAGTGCCACTTATCCACTAGACCACGCCGTCCCCGCTGTTTAACATCTACATGGACAAAATCGCATCCAGTCAAATTGAGACATCTGAAGCAGAACCGAACTCAATACATGAATTACTCTTTGCAGATGATCAATGAAGATCAGTAGAACACCTGGGCCACTCATGATTAGTGTAAATGATATTGCTCTTTACAGATGATCAATGAAGATCAGTAGAACACCTGGGCCACTCATGATAATTGTAAATGATATTGCTCTTTACAGGCCCATGATTTCAAGTATTAGGCCAATATTTTTTTGGCAGACGGCAGGATCAATCGACAGGGAAATCGAGCCTGGGTGTCAGAAAGCATCTGCTGTAACTTATCAACTGTCACCACTGCTTAGGCACCATAGCATTAGTTTGACAACAAAGCAACAGCTGATAAATAGTATATATGTATGCCAACTCTGTCTAGGACGCGTGAGAGCAAAATTATGACGTGTGAAATGTAGTGTTTGAAGAGGGTCATCGGTTATCAGAAAAGACAGAATGCAAAACAACGACATTCGCAGTATGGTCAACACTATGTCTTGTGCTGAATACATTTTCAGGCACAAAGTACGTTATTTTGGTCGTCTCATGAGAATGCACCATCATCAACTTCCACTGATGGCTTACAACACAGGTGGATCTGGCTACAGGGCAAGGGGGCGGCCGTGGGGTAGGTGGATAGCTGACATAGTGATTATGCAGCGACACGAGCTCCCGCTGACTGCGCAGTGAACTTGCATACGTGGAAAGAAAACTAACTAACATTACCTGTGGCTGAGACTTGACTTTGGAAAAATAACTGATCCCATCTGAAATGTGGTTCTTATCTTCCTCCCATTTTCTTTTAAGAAACAAGAACCCAGCACACTGCATGGCCCAACCTGGTAACAACATAGCATCAATTAAAGATATTTCACCATGAAACCAATTGAAGATTGATCTGATAAGCAACATTGAAGTTATAAAAGACAGAACACTTTATCAACATGGTAACAATGTTGAGATTTTTCTAATTGACTCATTAATAACTGTTTCATAATATTTAAAATGGAATTTCTTTAAAGTTTCTTCTCTATTGTGTTCACTTGTTGATTTTTACACCCTCAGACAGGTTCCCTTGATGAACTTGACAGTTATCTTGCGCTTCTCTTTAGCTCCATACAGTTATGAGTTTAGTGTTGAGTCATTTGGCCAAACGGAAAACAGTCTTATCAAACATGCTCCCATGCTAAAGTCGGATGCACTGGGCTGACAGACGCAAAATAAAAACCACAGTGCAACACACACCACCTTGGGGATTACAGAAATGAGGCGAACGCAAAAAAAAAAAAAAAAAAAAAAAAAACATGCTCTGCAGCTTGAGGTGTTCAAACCATTATCAATTACTAGCTTGTTTCAATTTGCAGTTTTTAGATTTCTAATTTACAGTGTAATTTCATTATTGTATAGTAAAGCTTGACTGTCAAATTATCTATACATATATATAGGGTTTGGTAGCGGGAGATTGAGAACGAATGAAGAAGAAGAATAATCAGAGCCTCTGCTTACACTCCATCTCAATACCGCAGTAGGTCATGTTACCATTATCAGTGCATATGCACCTGCCTTGTGCTCCACACCTGAAGTCAAAGATGTTCTATGAGGATTTATCAGCAGTTGTTAGAAGTAAGCATAATCAAGAACAGCTTGTTCTACTAGATGAATTAAATGATTTGTGGCCTTCATGTCTTGACAATTTTGGAGTGCAAAATTAATGAAAATTGTAACGACTGAGTTCTGTGTCTATCGTGAACTCTGTGTGACAAACTCCTATTTCCAGACAAAATCCCAACAGATGGTATAGTGGATGCCCCCACAATAAAAGCACTGGCATCAGCTGTATCTGATCCTTGTCACAAGACCTCTCCTCAAGTACGTGCTCCTCATACGCTCCTACCACAATCATTTGATATTCACAATGGTGTTTAGCAAGGTTGCATTCTGACCCCTACATTTCTCGGAATCTTCGATCTGCTATGGTGAAGTATGTATTTGGAACGCAAATGAAGGAATCTGCCTTCACACTAAGTCGGATAGCTGTTTAACCTTGCAAGGCTCAAGGTCATAACAAAGATCAGGGACGTCACCATCAGGGACTTGCTTTTCGCTGATGATGCCGCCAGTCTCAACAAAACAAATGTGCTGAAACAAAAGTAAATGCCACGCCAATTCTTAGCATCGATAATTATGAATTGACAGATATGCACCAATTCACATACCTGGGGTCCCTCATCAACGACAAATTCTCTCTAGACCTAGAAATAGATGGCCACATTGGCAAAACTGTTGCTACATTTGCTCGTCTCACAACATGTGTTTGGGAAAATCAGAAACTCACAATTAAAACCAAAGCCATGGTGTACAATACATGTGTCGTCAGCATGCTCCTATAAGGTAACAAAACTTTGGCAATCTATACGAAACAAAAGCACAAACTTAAAACCTTCCGTCTATGGGGCCTGCGATCCATTCTTGAATTTAATGCAAAGGTGCACTCTTGCATTGGCCTCCAAAGCATGTACTATCTCCCTTAAGCAGTGAAGAGACAAAAGGAGCTTCCACAAAGATTGCAACCAATAAGGCTGTTGGGCATCCTCTGGAAACGATTTTCAATCGACCAATCCTTTTAACGCCTAGGCACTAATCATAACATGGAATGTAAAAAAGACTGCATGCTGATTTCAATCAACATCAAAGGACTCTCCACCAACAAAGAAACACTACTGTCTGAAATACGCATTCAGCGCAAATGTGATGTACTAATGGTCCAAGAGACCCATAGCGCAATCGCTGACAGAAGACCAACAATAGACAGAATGACGCTTGTTGCTGAGATACCACATAAGCAATATGGGAGTGTCATTTTTGTCACACCAAACCTAGATATAAGCTCAGTGGGCAAAACCTCCAGAGGAAACACAGAGATCATCACGATTCAAACCAACTCATGTACAGTGACATAAGTATATAAGCCACCAAATGACAACTTTGTTTTCAAAGCACCTGACAACTTCAGATCACAAGCAACAAAATAGTCATGGGAGACTTTAACTGTCACTGCATGAGGTTACAAGGAATCAGATGATAATGGAGAAGAGCTGGAGAACTGAGCACAGCAGATGACTGCAGCTCTTGCACGATCCAAAATTGTCATCATCTTTTAATAGCTGCAGATGGGGAAAAGGTTACAATCCCAACAACATATTTGTTAGTGACAGGATAATACACCAAGTGGCAAAATTTGTAGAGGAGCCCATACCATGAACACAACACAGGCCCATATCATGCACCGTCACAGCAGTTGTCAAGCCGGAAAGCATACCACTCAAAAGACGCTTTAACTTCCAATGAGCCAAATGGAGTCCACTGGCTTATGACCTAGACAAAGAGGTGCATAAATTAGAACCAACCCCCAAAAAATATGAGGCCTTTGTCAAACTCGTAAAAAGAATTTCTAGAGACCACATACCAAGAGGCTGCAGAACTCAGTATATCCCAGGCCTTAACGATGAATGAAAGGCGCTATACGAGAACTACCAAGCCCTATTTGAAAGTGACCCTCTCTCTGATGAAACCATCCAGGCAGGAGAAGACCTACTATATGCCATAGGAGAGTCAAAAACAGAAAAATGGCCCCGGGTGGAAGACCTTGACATGAAACAAAACAGTAGACATGCCAGGAAACTTATTAAAAACTTAAGTAAAGATCCAGTGAGAGCTCCTGCAGGTATAACACAGGTCACCCACCAAAAAATAGTTCACCAATTACTATTGAACAGGAATACCACATAAAAAGCAGAGCAAACCAATATCCAGCGAGATTGTAGACAGGAGAATGACATATTGGCGAAACCTTTTTCCTTGCAAAAACTAAATGTTGCAATACATCAAATTAAAAACAACAAAGCAGCTGGCCCAGATGACTTAAGGAAAGAGCAAATTAAAAACTTTAGACCAGAAACCATCACATGGCTGCTGGGGGGGATGGGTTGTGTTTAAGAGTCAATGGCACAACCAAAGAAATGGGCTGGCACAAGGAAGTGTCTTGGCACCTATGCTGTATAATATATACACCAACCATCAACCTATAGATTCTGAGGTGACAAAATTCATATAAGCCAACGATACAGCAGTAGCTGCCCAGGGAACAGGTTTAGAAAAAGTTAAACAGAAATTGATAAACGCCATTGATGCCCTTGCTATATATTACCCAACAAATCACCTCAAACCAAACCCCAGTAAAACTCAAGTATGTGCCTACCATCTTAGAAATAGAGAGGCGAACAGAAAGTTGCAGATCAAATGGCAAGGACATGATCTAGAACACAGCACAGCCCCCAAATACTTGGGATTAAAGTTGGACCGCAAACTGTCCTATGCCGCACATTGTCAGGAGACAAAACAGAAAATACATGCCAAGAAATAGTATCATACGAAAACCGACTGACACAACATGGGGAGCGAAGCCAGATGTCCTCAGAACATCAGCACTTGCTCTGTGTTTCTCTGTAGCTGAGTACGCCGCACCAGTCTGGAAGAACTTTGCACATGTCAAATATACAGCAATAAATGAGACAATCCGTTTAGTTACTGGATGCCTAAAACCTACACCGGACTGAAAAAATATACCCCATAATCGGCATAGCGCCACCAGAGATACGAAGAACTGTCGCGTCAGAGATAGAAAGAGAAAAACAGGTAAATGAGCCAAGACAGTATGTTCAGACATCAGGTGCAGCGTCCAAGACCAAAGTGAAGACGAAGTTTCTTACAGTCAACCCAGCCCTTACAAACTAGTCCAGGAAATCGACGCATCGAAAGTTGGAAACAGCTGACACAGGTCCCCTTGATCGAGTTACAATAGGAACCAGCACCAGGACATCTCCTGCCCTACGCAACATAAAAGTCACTAAATAGACTTTGAAATGGTGTATCAGGATGCAGGAAAAACAAAAAGATGGGGATACAGGGATGATGAAACATGCAAATATGGAGTAACACAAGACCAGGACCATCTGCCCAGACCTCCCAGAGACTTGTAGCATAGATGATCTGCTGAGCGCCAGTGCAATCCACGAGGCTGAATACTGGAAGAATGATGTGTGACGTAGTGCCTAGGACACAGTAAGTAAGTAAAGTGAAGACTGAGATGGCTTGGTGATGTACGTCTCATAAAAGATGGTCGTATCTCCAAAAATATCCTCTATGGACAGCTGACAAAAGAACAGTCCTCTGGCCACATCTGAAGTTCAAAGATGTGTGTAAGTGTGATATAAAGCTGCATAGCAACCCAAGTGGAGATATACCCTGAAGAGCCACTTCATGCAGGGTGAAAAGAAGCACTTGCAACATAGAGAAGTGAAACGACAAAGCCGCAAGGAGAAAGAAAACAGCAAACTCAATAGAGAGTTACCACTCCAAGGTTGCAGCATCCTATAGTCATGACTGAAAGGGGCTACTATACTAAAACAATACCAATAATTACAGAAATGCAAACAAGGACTAATAGCAGTTTTCCCTGAGAGAACACTCAAATGCATGGATAAACATCTGCTACTATTCTCATATACCCCATGGACTAGCTTGTATTTCAGTCAGAAAATAAACTTATAGATTTACTTATAAACAAATAAAAATACATTCCATCTGCCTTAAATAAAAATGTTTGTTACTCAAATTTAATATATTATACAATCATAAGTCTGATATTTACCTGCTCCTGGAAGCCTCTTTAGAGATTCCTTTAAGGAGATTCTATATTCATTAATGGCACTGTAGCGACAAACATATGACATTAGGAAGAACCAGTCCAAACGGGTGCGATGATTAGATAGGATGAGGCAACTTGTGTTACGACGGGATGGTTTTCCATTAATAACAATCTTAACTCCCATCAATAATTCATAAAGTGCCTGTGAATAGGTTTATTACAATAAACAATTTGTAAAAGGTAAAACATCAATTAATTGTACATCAAAATCTTTTCAGCTCCCACTAGAACACAGGTCTTCAACAAATACATGACAATGTGTGTCACAAAGCTAATCAATCTCTTCTTATAACATGTCTAACAGGTTACAGTGTCACTATTCTTTGCTCCCCTTTCAGTCCAGGTAACACGGTTGTTGGTGTTTAATGCCCACAATGAGTAAGTTTACTCTTTTGTGTGCCTTGAAAAGGACGTTAAGTGGCAGGTTGTAGTAGCTTTTCCCACATCCCGAGCATGCTAGGTAGACTGTGGTCCTTCAGGCGGTTGTGCCATGCTTTGCTTCATCTGCGTGGCCCTTAATCTACTACAATGATCACATCAATCCACATCTCGTCAGCCAAGCTGCCTTGAAAACAGCCTTTTTCCAGGGAGCGCTACATAGAAGAGAGATTGTGGTCTTGGTCAGTGTATTGTGCCTGACCCTTGCGCGACGTCCTGGTCAGTGTATTGTGCCTGGCCCTGATGCGACGTCCTGGTCAGTATGATGTGCCTGGCCCTGATGCGACGTCCTGGTCAGTATATTATTCCTGACTGGGCTAGCATCTCAGTTCCCCAGGTAACAGTAAAACAGTGTTTCAAGAAATATAAATTATATATAAAAATGTAATGCAGTATATGTATTACTATTATTATTTAATAATCCATTGTCTATAAACCAAGGTAGACATGAACATAGCTCTAGATGAACTCATCACTAAGGTCAAGTAGATAATCTTTTTCTCCTAGAAGAGTCCCTGATGCTGATGCAATATCAGCAGCGTTATATACAGCAGCAGGTACATCAAAAAATTCTTCTGCTCCATGTCGGCTGAAAGGATAATCTCACAAGAATTGAAGCATGCTTCGATAGTTCATATTTATTTTTAAAAAAGCAAATGTCAGGAGTATGACAATCACTACAGAATATACCAGCTATTTATCGCTAGCAAAATCCTGGCATGTGTTCCGCTTAACCAGCTGAATAAACATCTTGAGCACGACAATCATCTCAGATAGTCAGTTGAGAAGGTAAACCAGGGATCCTTCTGACTATAGTGCAATGTGAGGCTTCTTAGTGAGCTTCCCAATATAGGGATTTGAGTGTTGATCCCCACCTCATTGGCCAATCTGTCATTTGAGAGTCTTGATTAGTATGTTTCATCTAAGCCTGATCACTTTCCATTCCCGTACTTTATTGCAGAAGTGAAGCTACTTACTAGATTCATGCCATTAACTAAATGTATAGTATACAACTGGTTTATCAATTCCATTTTGGGTAGAAAATGCAAATACTTTGGTCACATCAAGAGACACAACGGTCTCAAGAACAATAATGGAAGGTATGGTGCCAGGTAAAAGAGGAGGGGTAGACCAAGAAGACGATGGTACCAAAATATCCAGGAATGCCTGAGTATGACTGTGCAGAGACTGGAGTTTTGGCAAGGGAACATGTTTCTTTCAAACAGACTGTGATGGGTGCGACATTCTATAAAGAATGATAGTATACAATACATGCCCAGTCAGTGACATACTTTACCTGGTGCTAACATATGTTTCAGTTCGCGATAGACAATTGACTAGCACAGTTTAATGAGTGAGTCTGAGCAACCAAATAAAAACTATAATAGTAAATAGTTAAGATCCTGTTAACACACCAGTACGCATATTGGGAATATGTTAGATGTATATTTTGTTTCACCAACGGCACACTAGGGGTGATGTGGTTAACATCACCACGGCCACCTTTATTTGACCAACGGCACACTAGGGGTGATGTGGTCAACATCACCACGGCCACCTTTACTTGACCAACGGCACACTAGGGGTGATGTGGTCAACATCACACCAGCCACCTTTACTTGACCAAAGGCACACTAGAGGTGATGTGGTCAACAATCACACCGGCCACCTTTACTTGACCAACGCCACACTAGAGGTGATGTGGTCAACATCACACCGGCCACCTTTACTTGACCAACGGCACACTAGAGGTGATGTGGTCAACATCACACCGGCCTCTTTACTTCT
This sequence comes from Ariolimax columbianus, assembly GCA_036924085.1. Lineage (NCBI taxonomy): Eukaryota > Metazoa > Mollusca > Gastropoda > Stylommatophora > Arionidae > Ariolimax > Ariolimax columbianus. The sequence goes on along the minus strand of JAVGWX010000007.1, from coordinate 86,831,284 downwards.
TAAGATTATTCTGGCACCAAATATTTTAGGCTGGGTCAACCCCAGAAGTTGTTTCGCGATCAGACCAAATTCCAATCACTCGACTAGGAAGCTAGTGAACTAACCACTGCACAGCCTCAACTTCCTGACAAATATATATATATAATAACCAGGTTGTTTTTATCTGGACAACAATGTCTCACTTTCACCTTGACTTATTCCAGTTCACTTACCACAGATAAGAGAAACCACAGTTTGATGAGAAAATCCATGATGCGGCGACTGTATTGAGGGCACAAGAATATGGTTGGCAGTGTTGGAGTAATCATGACAACAGTCCCGAATGTACTACACAGCAGTAGCATCAATATCATAATGATTCCACTCAATGTGTTCTTTGTACACATTTTCGTAGGTTGAACTTTGGGGCAAATCAAAAGGTAATGTTGAACATAATTAATTTAATAAACTTTAACGTTTATTAAATATATTAAAGATCTAGAAGATTTTTGTTCAGATATAAAAATGAGTAGACAATATAGAAATATAGCCATACGTGCACTTGATCCAACACGAGAAGAGTGAGAAGACTAAAGAACACCCTAGCAAAGAACAATGGAAAAAGAGGCCAAAGAAATTAGTGTTTTCTAGACAGAATTCAAGAAGGTTGCTAAAAACAAGAATTATTGCTCAGTGACCATTGCAGACATATGCTGCAAAAGAATAGGTCTACTAATTTGGCTAATTAGATTCTAACTAAAAAGCGTTGTTGGCCACTGCCTTGTTTATAAAAATTATTTATTATTAGATAGTCTAACATATAAACATTTCAGTGCTACTTCATTTCATGAAAAAGTCTATGCATTTTAATATCAATAACATTTTACTATCATTTATAGGAGGAAAGAAGCAACTCTGAAATAGATAAATCATTTATTTATTAAATGAAATGACAAAGCAAAAATTCAAAAAAGCAAGAACTGCATTTATAATAAATTAATCATTATATTGTAACAAAACATCAGTGGAAGTAACAAAGAAGGTTTCTCAATCATCAATAATATTGCCTACCATATACCATAATGAATGATAAATTAAATATGAAATAATGACCCATCAAATAATCATCTCAACAACACAACAGGTTGGCTAATGATCCTACCCTAATGAAAAATAGCACTGCTGTCACAGAAATGTAGTTTAATTTTGTACAATGACGTTGTGATACATTATTAAAAAGGAATCAAATGCAGAACAATTTCAAGAACATGGCACAGGATAATGCCATCATCAGAGCTGACACAAAACATTATGAACTTCAGATAATCATAACAGAAATAAACAATCGCATACCAAAGTGAAAGTCTTCTTGGTATGGCACTTGACTTAGTGACTTACTTCTGTAACTTCACGAAGAATGAGTGTCAACTTTACATTCAAAAATGATTTTGTCAATGTTGGTCTTAAGCATGACATTATAATTAACTCTGAAATCTTCCAGTTTATTAAGACAGACAAATGAGAAAGTGTAGACATACTGATGGAAATCAAGTTGACTATTGACTATCCTTGTAATCCGTTGTTTGCTGACTTGTACACAACACTGCCCATTTAGTCCACGTTATCTCCCTTGGCGTTGTTCAAGGTACAACTGTTCAATGCCAACAAAAATGTATACTAAATTTGTAAACTGTTTTCTTTTCTTGTTAATATGTTGTATTAAAAAAATGTCTCTCACTTTTATGACTTTAAAAATCCAGGGGCTGGGGACAGATAATTCAAACAGAATTCGAAGCTGCGGCGCTTGCAACAAAATGTCACCTATATCTTGTACAAGATTATCCAGCCATGTAGTTACTAAGTTAGCCTTGATTTTCAGTTTACACGCATTTTCATATATTTAAAGTCTAGTAATAAGTGCATTTATTTAGCATTAAAATATGAATCGTAAATTATGAATGACTGATTAATTAAGATTGATTCAACTGTAATTATAATACATTGGTGGTTAGGGTGCAAAGATATCCACTACTGACTGGAACTATCCATTTGTGCTGCCGTGTTCAGCTCCAACAAAGTACCTTGCTAATCCAGTCCGAAGTAGTGAGACTGGCTGTTAGACAAACAAACAAACAAAAAGTTATATATTGAGATTTCCATACTATTAATAGTTAAGGGTGAAGATTTCACTTTTCATTTTCTAATTTTGACTTGCACAAAAAGGACGACAAAAGGAAAAATAGTGAGGAACTTTTAATTAAAAATGTAAACTTGTAATTTCAGCTGATTTATTTTAAAAAATGTGGAATAAATAAAATATTCTTTAAAACGTATGTTTCTAGTAATTTTAACAACAGAAATTAATTTTCCTTTTCCACATGTCATGTTAATTAATATAAAATGGGCAACATCCTGGACTCACAGGCACCGTGGTATGTTAGTATTGTTAGCAATGGCCAATCAAGTCAATGGTGGATAAAAGTCCAATTTTGAACTTGATCAATCATCCAATGACACCTCTTGAGTAAAGACTCTGCAGTCAATGATCCAACAATGTACGGATTGTGAAGTTTTGAAATTATACATCTAGAAGAAAGAGGTGCCTATGTGGACGAAGTAGGAATGTGTACAACCAGTGAGCTACAGAAACCACCAGTATCTACATTCTTTGTAATTTACTGAGATGGATTGAGCACTTAATGGTTCTGGGACTGGAGTGCAACAATGTTGGTTGTTAACAGAACAGAACATTAATTTAGTGTTGATAAAGTGTAATTTTCTTGCTACAGTTACTGTTTGTCAACAGTTTTGGATTTTCTTGTAAATAGTACAGGAATTTAGAGAGTAGCACTCCTTTCATTGCATGGAGGAAACAAACTTCCATTACTGAAATCCACATTGCTGCTCGAGCCTAGCACGCCAAGCAACAAATCCTGCTGCTGGTTACATCCAGCTCACGCTTCAGCTGGGATCTGCACAGGAGCATTTGCCCCTGTAGAAGTACAGGTCAACTAAGACACTGAAGTTAGTCCTTATTTTTTGTTCCAGGAAAAAGTATTTCTGTGTCTACATTGTGATTCTAACAAATAGTTGTACCATCATTAGAGGTTCAAAATGAAATACAAAATTTTGTGCAATTTCTCATGAGCTTGCGGCTGCATGAATCCTTCATCAATGTTTCTGTCAGCAAATGTTATCAGACATAATCAATTTAGTTCTATCTAGAGATCAGTGCTTTTTTAGCAATGCTTTTAAGAATATAAATGTTTCCTCGTCGTCTGTTATTCAATCCATAGACAGGTTTTGGAAACACTTTATCATGTCACAATTAGATGTTGGAGATTATATATATAGCTATATAATATAATCTATGTTGCTGATTCCAAGGCAGTATCGACTAATGTCGTTCTCCTGGATTAATTAGCTTCGTGGAGAGAGGGGACCTGCTGCTCAGGCAACAGCCTGTTCTCCTTAGAAATATGCCCAGGCTTGCACCTTGGAGAGGCCCTTGAGTCTTACCCTTCTACACTACGCAGAAAGGAAAACCAAAAACAGTAGCGAGTTGCTACTCCAAGGTCGCATCAACCTATAGTCAGATAAGACTGAAATGGAGCTACTACTACTAATATAATCTATTATATATAATAGATGAATATGTGTGTGTGTATATATATATATATATATATATATATATATATATTATATAATAGCAAAAAAGTATAGCAGAACTACAGGAAATGATTATAGTAATCATTCATTCAAAGCAGAAATAAAGGCATTTTAGTCTAAATTGCTAAAAGACAAGTAATTGTTATTTTTAAGAACAGAATTCTTCATAAAGCAGCTCCAAACTAAATGGGACACAATTAGCACACATTTTTTTTTTATGTTTAAAATTTAAGTGACTAGGTTCACTGACACCACCAGATTGCCAAATGCATCTCAGAAATAATAAATAGAATAGCACAAGCACAAATAGCTTTCTTGAGCATGAACAAAAAGTATGCATAGAACAGAAAGTGAGATAACTAATGCAGAGAACATCAATAGCATTTAAATATAGATATTAGAAATACTTAAAACATTGTGGACATACGAAATGATGCTCAAAAACACTCTTCAAATAATGAGGCTTATGACAAGTCATTTAACAATTACTGTTTTTGAAAGAAAGTCACAAATATATGTAAGGAATTAAATACTAGCCTTCCAATTGTATGTTTTGTTTCTTACTTTTGCATGCAAATATAAATTTCATTTGATTTGTTTTTCCAGTTTGGAATAATGACAGCAGCATCCTGACAATAGATTTGTGCAATGAGAGTGCACCGCAGATTGCGCTTAATGTTCACATGGACAACATTCCTCATTCTGTTTGAGCCATACCATGATTTAACAGAGTCATGTTTCTATGAGAGCATACATCTAGGCAGTATGCTGGATACATCTGCAGTCAAACCATCACAAGTTGGCAGTTTACATCACAGAAGATTGAAGAAATCGACTCAAGAAGTATACAGACCTCTGAGAATAACTACTGTTTACAGTTTGAAACACTTGTCAGTTGATGAGCAGAATATTTTGAAATGGGTGTTGGAGAGAGCCGTGAGGAAAATGACGAGCCTTCTGTCAGGTAGATTTCACATTCATTTTGTCACCGACTTGAGACAGCATATTCCATGTGTCACTTACTTTTAGAAAAAGCATCATTTTGTTTGACAGAGATATTTACTAATTTTTTTACTTGAGACATAATAAGAACAATTTACACTTCTGCATGGGGAGGAAGACTAACGTCTGTTCAGTCAAAACATACTGATCAGACATGTTACGGTCAGGAAATATATACTGGCCAATAACCCCACCGTGACTTCTTCATAGTTATACCTGGAAGCAGGTTGTTTTTATGACAGCCTGGCTAACAACATGGGGGGTCGACGTGATCCCCATGCAAGTGAGCGACACTCAGATGAAGCTAAGCATAGCATAACCGCCTGGAGGATCCCGGTCCACCTTCATCGGGATGTGAGGAAAGCTACTGCAACCCGCCACTTAAATCATTTTAAGGGCGCACAAAAGAGTAACCCTACTCATTGTAGGTATTAACAATAATAACACTTCCACAATTCAGTGTCTAAGACAGGCAGCTTATAACACTAATGAGAAATGGTCAAAATCAAATGGATGGTATGACTTCATCTTTCTCTCTTAAATAAGCACATCTATTTCCCTTGTAAAACAGGTGACCTGTCTCATGCAGAAGTTTCTCTCTCATCTCCATATAGTTAACTCTCAAATAACCACAGAAAGCAACTTTAAAGAATGCACAAGATGACTTACATTTTTGCTCCAAGTTGGAAACTACCTTGTGATTCTTCATGGCGAGGGGAGTTCAAGACAAATATTCTTATTTTATATTGTCATTTGATATTCATAAGGTGCGTTTTGTACAATTGATGTTACCACCCTATGAGGCATTTTACTTTGAAGAATCTGGCCATTTAGGGTCAGAAAAGATCATGTAGTCATGGAGGATTTCAACTGCCAACACAGCGCATGGAGATATAGAAAAACAAATGCTGATGATGAAAAACTTGAAAACTGGGTTGAACATATGGGGTCGCAACATTCATTTAATAATAGCAGGTGGAAAGGGGATAAACCCAGATAATATCTTTGTTAGCTGACACAATAATTCAGACAGTGTAGTACATAGAGGAACCAATACCGTGCACACAGCAAGATTAAAGCTGTTATCAGACCTGAGTTGGGTTGAAAATGCAGCAGTGAATGAGCTGACAGCAGCCAGTGACTCTTCTTCTTCTTCGTACTCTGTCAAACAGCCAGTAACTCAAAGCTGGCTGCTTGCATCAGGGTCAGTGATTCATAATTGACCAAGCCCTATTCCGCCTCCAAGTGGTGGCCCTGGAAACAGACTGAAACTATGCAGCCTGTCTAGAAGATTAGGAATCGAAGAGGAAACACAATCCCTGTCCTAAAAATGGTGTGCTGAAATCGGATTTGTTGGGCCAAAAGGCGCAGCTTTTGCAGTCCCGCTGCAAAATATGACATCACAAACATTTTCAGGTTGAATGCGAAACAAGAAATAGTAGATCTGAGTCAATAACTTTTAAATGACTATTAAATTTTAAACAAGCCAGGTTGAGCTGGAATATATCAACCAAAAACAGAGGAAATTACACTTTTAACCCAAAACTGGAATGAATGAATGCATACATAGTCAACTCGCGGACAGCAAAAAAAGCTGGAGGAATGCTGCTGTCATGGCACTACTCGAACCTTGGGAAACGCCAACCGAAACCAACATTTTGTTTTACCTGTAACACTGTTATGTCTCCTGTTGTAAATATGATCTTGGGCTAAATATCAGACATTGAAGACAAACGTATTCCAGAACAAGCAGGTTTTAGGCCTGGAAAATCGTGCTGTGCACAAATCCTTTACCTAACACAATACATCAAGAATGGTTACGAGCACAAGCAGGTGGCTTTTATCAATCTCTCAATGGCATATAACACAGTAAATCACCAGCTACTGTTGACAAAGATATATAAGGTCACTAAGGACTTACACCTGACACAAGTAATCAAATGTCTATCACAGAATAGATGGTTCTACGTGACATTGAAAAATAAAGACAGCTGTCAGAGAAACCAGAAAAACGGCTTGGTATAAGGTACTGTCATAGCCTCTATGCTATACAACGTAAACACCAATGATCAGCCAATTAGCTTAGGCACAAGACAGTTCATATATATCAGCAACACTGCAATAGCCACACATGGAAATAGTTTTGAAGAAATGGAGCTCAAGCTCACTAAAGCTCTAGACAGAATGGCTGAATACTAAGAGCAAAACCATCTCAAAATAGACAACAGTAAAATGCGATGCAGGTGGGTGCACTCCATCTGGAAAAATATAGAAGCAAGAAAGAGAATTCAGATTAAATGGCAGGGGCACATACTTGAACAGAGTGACATCCTCAGTACCTAGGCATTGTAATGTACTGTATGTTATCTTACAAGGCACACTGCGATGCAGTAAAACAAAAAGTAAACGCAAGAAACAATATAATCTGCAAGCTGACAAACTGCATGGGTGCTATGAACATCAGCCTTTGCACTATGTCTCTCTGCAGCAGACTACGCTGCACCAGTATGACATGTTGATGTGGCAGTAAATGAAACATTCCATATTGCAACTGGGTGCCTTAATGACGTGAAAGGAAAAGATTTACACAATTGTTTTGATTTCACCACTGGACATAAGAAGATGCTTTGCATCAGAAGTTGAAAGGATGCAGTCCTGCCACCAGAGATACCCTTTTTTAGATATAAATCAGAAAAAATTTGACTGAAATTAAGATTTTTGCAAACTACAGCACTGGAAACAAAACCCTGAGAGAAACCACATCGAAATGTGGCATAAAAAGTGTGGTCAAGACTGGATGGAGATTAAAGAAAACTTGTCACATGACACTATGTGTCATACATAGGATTAAGAGCACTGATGTTCAGATGTACTGTAGGTCAGATCTAACAAAATGTGGATATTCAGGCAACTATGTCTATGAATGTTGGACATATACAATGTAAGATCTGATGGGGGCAAACGAAAGAGCATCTATCGAACACTCTGTGAGATTAATGGACACGGAAATGAAATGACCATCAAGGTCAAAAGATATTTATTCTGCTATGATGTGGCAAGTTTACCCATTTGAACATTCCATTAAATATATTTGTGTGTGCAGATGAGATTTGAAATTTACTGTGTTGTTTTATAGAAGGCACAGGATGAATTCTTTATATGTTTTTATTGCTTATAGTGCATCAGGTGGATGGTTTGTTACTTCTACCTCGCAGTGCTTGCCCTGTTGTCTTCAGAGAAGGAATCAATAAGGGAAAGTAAGCAGTTTCCTGTATTTTGACAATATAAAATGAGTCTGGATTTGTTCAAGACAATTGCCTTGATGGTTGCCATTGAGTTTTGTACAACTTGTGTTACAGTTCATATGTCATACATCTTTAAATGCAATAAAATCACAGTGGCTAAAACACTTAAAATAACTATGCTGAAGCACCAAATAATTCATGACAACAAATGAAATGTTTAACTAGCCAAAAACTTGTAATATTGGATGAAATAATAACGTGTATGCACAAAGTATCGTACTGAAGGAAAAGACCATGTGTGACTTTGTACTTGAATTTGAGCTGCGATCAGCCATATTTGCACTTTCAGTAAGGGACTGTATTCCCTTGTACTTGAATTTGAGCTGCGATCAGCCATATTTGCACTTTCAGTAAGGGACTGTATTCCCTTGTACTTGAATTTGAGCTGCGATCAGCCATATTTGCACTTTCAGTAAGGGACTGTATTCCCTTTTTTTTCTCTTTGATGTCTACACTACACAATATTTATGTTAAATGTTTCTTCATCTTTTTTAACATTTGTGAACAGTGACAAGTGTTTTCAAGGTTATCTGCTTACTATTTGGTTACAGTATTTGTCCACTTATACCTTATCTGGCAAGACCATCACAGGGAGTGGAGTATTTTATCTTGTGGTGAATTCTTTGAAAGCAAAATGAATCATCACAAATGGGACATAATGTACATTACATATTAGCTTTCTGTACCATTACAATATGTTAGTTGCTCATCGTAAGCGATGATGGCGACAATTTTTCTTTTGAAGATGTAACTTGCGCTGTATTTAGATTAAAGTGAGGTAGAATCTGCGCTGGTCTCAAACTATCTTGGACCAGTGGCAAGACATAATTCAAGATGATTGAAGGTAATTCAGGAGTGAGCACTCTTGAGACCAGGGGTTGCTTAAAACTTGCGGAGCTCAAACCCATGTCATTTCCGTTCATCGCTTTGAAAAGCAAGTGACTTACTTTTCTACCGCAACGACCCTACATTTTACTATATATGTTTTTGTACTCTCACTGAATCAAGATGCTATCCATATTTGAGCATGAAGAGGACTATATTTTCTACTTTATACTTTTTTTTGGCTTTCACATCTTTAAAAGTAAAGGTTTGTCCCATAGTAGTTACACTACTGTCGGGGAATGAGGTTGTTAGACTTCAGTATATTATACCACAGTTTGCATGAGGTAGCTAGCCAGTTCTTTTCCTTGCTGTCTTTTACTTCCCTATTTGTGTCCAAGATACCCATTTACAACTGGAGCGTACCAATGGTGGGATTCGTACCCCATACCTTTATCATGAAAAGCAAATGCTCTACCACTATGCTAATCATACATCATTTTTTACCATTTAACAAATACAAAAGTTATGTTTAAATTTGCAAAGCATCCCTTCTTATGTTGTTTTTATTGTTGTTGCTAATGCCACTCGTACTTGAGTTAGGTACTATTGAAATCTTTCTTTGGTGGCGGGTTACAGTGGCTCCTCCTTACATCCTTAGATGTACTTGGGAAGGTGGACTGGGGTCATCCTGGCTGTAGTGGAATGTGAGGCTCCACAGTAAGCTCACCATAATGATGGTCACAGTGTCATTCCCCATCTGGCTTGGCTTCGTTCGTACTCAATCTCCCGCTACCAAACCCTGAAAGGGCAGAATGTAGTCCAGAGAATGGAATGCGTGTGTCGTAGTTTACAGCTTGACTGTGATATTTGCACCTTTCGGTCCAACACATCCGACTTCCAGCAAGCATTTTTTTAGTACCAGGTTAGCATTCCCTCTTCGATAACTTCTCCTTAGCCAGTCTGCCCTGTTGCAGCCTGTTATCCAGGATCACCGCATGGAGGTGTAGAATGGTCTTGGCAGCTCTGGTTCGCTGGCCCTGACGCTAGCAGTCAGCTATGGGTTGATGACCACTGCAGCTCATGCACTGCTCAGCATCTTGATCCCGATTCCCATCTAATCAATAAGACTGCCACAAAACAGTCTGTTTCCAGGGGGAACTGCTTGGAAGTGCTGTGCGGTAGTGGTCAGTATGTTTCACCTGATCCTAACTAACATAATCTGATCATAATTTTAGTCTCCTATCCACAACTCGCCTCATAACGACAGGTACAGAAATGACTTTGTTAGAGCCATTGATGTGAGTGCCTGAGGGTGAACAAAGAAGAAGATCCATAGACCATACAATGAATTATCCAATTTTATACCAACTTACATTCACCAACTATTCTTGGTAATTATTTTATGTTTTTTTGGCAATCTCCTTATTTCTCTATTCCCCAAAACGGTGTGTGTTGCAATATGTTTTTATTTTGCGCCTGTCGGCCCACTGCGTTTGATTTTGGCGTGCATTTTATGTAAGGGTCTGCATAATAAGAGTCACTCATTTTGGTTGGTAATATGATTCTATATCACAGTGCAGTCACTCACTTGTTGTGTGGGTTATGAGGCATTATGTCATAACACTGTCATCTAAGTTGCATGGCTATGACATATTCTTCAGGTGTGTGAGGATTCAGAATGGATACACAGGGGAATACTGTATGGATAGGTTTAAGGTAAGGTCAGTTTTATGTGAGTCATTAATTGCTTCCAAAAGAATTACATAATTAATTAGATCATTCATTAAATTGTAAGCACTTTGTACAGCTCTTAATAGTATTTTTGAAATAGGGGAGAGTGGGGCCAAGGGGTTGTTAACTTAGTTTACAATCCCAACGTATCAGGTTCAAATGACATGCTCAGTTTGACAAACGGCACATGTTAGGAATTTTTCATGGTATGACCACTTGTCCCAGTCAGATCAGCTGATGAAGCAAAGATAGAGGAACATTTTTGGAGCTGGAGTTACGGAGTTTGTGCTCTGTCACTGCACTTTCACCATAAAAGGGACTGAGCACATATAGAGGTGTCCAGGAGCAATTAAGTCATTTTTCATAATACTCTAATGTTGATATCAAGTAAATATTAATGCATTATGAATGTGCATATTGTGAGGTTAAATTACTTGTTACAATTTAAATTGTGTTATAAATTGTTATATGTCAAGTGAGCACTCAAGTGGCACTGCAGGCCGTCCATCTTTGTCTCTCGTTGGAAAGTTTACTGGTTACATAGCCTTCTCACATCACGATTAAGTCTACCCAGATGTGTATAAGTACCAAAATACTAGAACAAGGCAGTGAGGAAGGGAACCTAATAAAGATTGACACTTAATCCCCAATTACTAAATCTGCAGAGAAACTACATTTGTCATTTTATTTTGAACTTTTTTGATATCAAAAGTCAAATGAAGCATTAGGGATCAATATGCTGAGCATCGCATGAGCTGCAGTGACTGCTAGCGTCAGGGCCAGCGAACCATAGCTGCCAAGACCTTTCTACGCCTCCACACAGTGATCCTGGATGACAGGCTACAGCAGGACAGACTGGCTAAGGAGAAGGGATAGAAGAGGGAATGCTAACCCGGTACTCAAAAAATGCTTGCTGAAGTAGGATGTGTTGGACCGAAAGGTGCAAATATCGCAGTCAAGCTGTAAACTACAACACAACGCATTCCGTTCTCTGGACTACATTCTGCTACTTACCCTTTCAGGGTTTGGTAGTAGGAGATTGAGAACGAACGAAGAAGAAGAAATGAAGCATTAAATTTAGAAACATATTGTTAATTTCAGATTCCACCTACTCACTTGGAAGGCTTTGAAATCTACAACTCAACAGATCCTGAACCTGTTAAGATTTATTGGAAGAGAGGACCTGGTCTTAGAGACACAGATTTTGTTTTGTATGTCACGTCTCAAATGACAGACCTTTGTGACCCATTTGTGAGTTCAGAATTTTTTTCTATTATTTCTGCACCGAAATTTACTAAATAAAGTATTTTTATTCTAGCACTCTTTTATCAACAAAAGATAATGATTCCATCCCATTACTAAGGTCATTGCATTAGTTGTACACTAGCTTTTGCAGTAAAGTCTTTGTCACGTTTGGTACAGAATAGACTTTATACATGTGTTAAGTAACTTCATGATTGCCAGTCCCAAATTAGAATGAGAAAGGAGGAAGGTTGGGTGTGGGGCCAGATCTTCTACCCCATAAAAACCTTGCTAAAAATAATCAACAAATATACTTAGTAAGCCATCCTTGAGGGAGGCTAGCAAAATATTACACTTGATGGAAAAAAGGAAGGAAGAGGAAACGTGAAAAGAAGGAATACAACAATCTGAATGAAGAGATAACACACAAGTGCAGGCTGGCGAAACCAGAAATGTCTAGAACTCGAAGCTCATCACAAAACAGGAACAAACTCTATGTACAAGCGGATAAATAAACAAACAGTAAGAAAATCACACACAATCACTGGATGGGAAAGGATAAAATCATCTGCAGATGGGCAGACAACATCTGCGAGTTGTATGACGACAACAAACCAGACTTAAATGAGCTGGTTGATTGCGACGGACTATCAATATTGGCAGCAGAGGTAAAAAATGCTATACAGCATATAAAGAAAGGAAAGGCACTAGAACCAGGTAACATCACTATACACGAAATTGTAGTCACGGGAGATTGTTTTATTTGAAGTGGTAACAAAATGACTAAATGATGTATATGACTGTGGACACATCCCAACTGACTTTATGAATAAATATTTGTAGCACTGCCAAAGAAACTACGAGACATTGAATACGCAGACTACCACGCTGTTAGCCGTATGACTTACATGACGAAATACTTTTACGAATCAATATGAGAAGAGTGATGAATAAAATAAAACCAAAAATCGACGATGAGCAATGCAGATTTATGGAAGGCAAGGGCACAAATAATGCCATATGTATTTTGAGAACAATAATTGAGAGATCTATGAAGATGAAAATAGATTTGTATCTGTGTTTCTTAGACTATATCAAGGCATTCGACAATGTGAAACGCAGGGAACTGATTCACATGCTGAAAGAGCTGCATGTGGATGACAAGGACCTGTGAATTATTGAGAACATGTACTAGGGACAGACTTTACGAATACATAACACAGTAGAAAACTTTAGGCAGATAAAAAATGGAATGAGCCAGGGATGTGTGCTGTCCCCTGATCTGTTCTTTCTGTACAGCGAATGTATATTGTGATCTCTAGAGGTAATGCCGGGAATATCAATTGGTGAACAGAACATATACAACTTGCGTTACGCTGATGATACTGTGTAGATAGCGCAGAATGAGCCAGACTTGGAAGAAATAGTCAGCATGATAGTTATTCACAGTGAAAATAAAGGCCTCAGCTTTAAGTTTTTTAAATCAGAAGTAATGGTAGTAACTAAGAAGCATAAATCTCTAAAATGTTGTATAAAGGTGAACAAAATGGAACTAAAACAAATACACTCATTTCAATACTTGGATGCCCACATCAGTTCTTATGGGAGATGCATTTAGGAAATAAAAAACGGATTGTCCAAGGCAAAATAAGTCTTCCAGAGTCTTCCCTATCACTCGAATTAAGAGTTTGTGGATGCTATGTGGAACCAGTACTGACAAACGGCAGCAAGCCATGGACAATCAGCAGTTTTACAGAAGAATGTTGAAAATTCTATTGACTGCGAAGAAAGCTAATAACACGGTTCTTAGGGAGGCACAGACATAAAAACAGCTATGGTAAAAATCAGTACAAGGCATCCTTTTTCAGGCATGTTCATGAGAAGAGGCTGGTTGGAACACACACTGACAATGGGCAGAATCGCAGGGAAGAGAGAGAGAGGAAGTCAAAGAGAGAAAATATTGGACAGCTTGAAGACATGGTATGGGAGGCGATCAACGATGGAACTGATAAAGACACATGTGATTTGAGGAAGTGGAGGTTCAAGTTTGTCAATGATAATCCACACAACACTTGATTATGATGATGATTAATTACTGTTATATTTGGTCTCCTGTCGACTAAATGTATTGAGTGAATAAATCATTTATTTGTCTCAACAAATTTGCTGCTATATTTGTTTTTTGTTAGCGTAAAATATATACATAGTGTGAATCCTGTTTGAAACATGTAGAAAGAATTTGGTTAAACTATTATGTTTTTCTTGTATATGGCATCTTACTAGGAATGAAAGAACTGAACCACTTCACACTTCTATGCATACTGTAGAAGGTCACTCAGTAGAGTTGGGTATGGGACTGGCAGCTACATGTAATGAAGCAAATTGCCACAGAAAAAGTGCACATAAAGCATAAACACGGACTTCCTGCACTGAGTAGAACCTCATGGTTCAAATAGAGTGGCAAAGAAATTATAATAATAAAGTATTCGATATGCACCTTATTTAAATTACTTCGTCGTTATGAGTAATATTAGTAATTCATGACTGTTGCAACATCTTTATATTTCTTCTTCTTCAGCGTTCGCCTGAAAAGGATGGTGTGACATTGTGTTGCGGTTTACAGCGAAGCTGTGATATTTGCACCTTTCAGCCCGATACATCCTGTTTTAGCTGGCATTTTGAGGGACAGGGTTTGCTTTTTCAATGCGATCCCTAGTCTCATAGCCATACTGCACTAGTGCAGCTTGTTTCTAGGGTCACCACCTAGAGAGACAGAATAGAGTCTTGATCAGCTCTAGTTCGCTGACCCTGATGTAAGCATCCAGCCATGAGTCGCTAGCTGCTGTCAGTTCATTCACTGTGCTGCACAACTTCATATAATGATCAATTTAATTTTGTTTTAAATGATATTAGTTGCTAGATGTCTCACAATTGTTTTGTTGTTGCTGATCAGAAAACCTCTGCCTTGGCCTATGCTGCGTATTGCAAGCTTGACCATACTGCTCGACCAATTGCAGGGCAGGTCAACTTTTGTCCCAGAACAGTCAAGGACCAGAAGTTTGACGAGGAGCTGCTTTATAAGGTTTGCATTGGTCTGGAGCTTGTGACACTGTACACATTTAATCATAAGGCATACAGATCAGACAGATTGTATGTGTCGCACATCAGAGTTACTGGGCAAGTGTGCTGGCCATGGCACACTTCCATTTATCCAGCTATAAAAATGAGTACCTGACTCTCGGAGTTAAGGAAGACAGAAATGAGTCACCCTACCTCATAAATTTGAAGATATAATATATTGAATTCATTAACACTTCAAAATCCACCACTATTTGTAATGGTTCTACTGTGAACACATTTTTCTTCTTCTTTGTGTTCGTCCTGAAAAGGACGTTGTGTCATAGTTTGTTGCGAAATCTGCGCATTTCAGTCTGACACATCCAGTTTCAGCACGGAATTTTGTTAGGATTTGGTTTGCCTTCCATCTGTGATCTCTATTGTCTTTTTCCGGACTACACTAGTGCAGCCCATTTCCAGGGCTGCCACTTAGAGGTGGAATAGCGTCTAGGACGGCTGAGAGTATCTGACCCTGATGAATGAGTTACTGGTTGCTGTCAGCTCATTCACTGTGCTGCATCTTCAGCACTTAACACATTTAATCCTCCATTTGTATCCCAGACTCTTTTTTGAGGAGGACGGAACAAGATGACAGCCCTAACTATACATAATGGTGGTTACGAGAGTTGCGGTGAGGGCTGGCAACATCACCACTGTATAGAACTAAATGTTATAGAAATCACCATTGTCATCATACATCCATCAGCTTTCCCCTAGACTATAGAGCCACAGCAGGTGATTTCAATCTGCTCATATTTTAATCCATCTTCTTGAGTTCTGCTCACAAGACTTCAGCTGCACTGACTTTCTCTTCATCTGTTCATTGAGCCTCTCCACTCTTCTCTTTCTCTGTGAGTTCTCATCTGTTCAAAGCTACGTGTGCTGAGTTAAGCTGTTGTTCCAAGCTACTCATGCTAAGTTGAGTTAACGCTTGATAGCATTTCTATGTAGTTACAGTGGCTTATCTTACATCCTGTGGTGTATTTGAGAAGGTGGTCTGTGGTCTTCCTGGTTGTAGTGCAATATGAAGCTCTTCAATAAGCTCCTCACTGGGGAAGTGTCCGTTCCCAAATCATTGGTTGGACTGCTGTGACACAGTAAATTTCCAGGAGCACGAATGATGACATGAGATGGGGGTCTTGATCAGTAGTTTCACCTATCCCTGATTTACTCTTCTCTCCCAACATGCTTATGTGGATGTATGTAGTTACTCATAATTTCATGTATAATCTCAACAGAGGTAACATATAATGAATTCCTGCCAATTGCAAGATATGTACACATGAGGAGGTAAAAAGCCTAGTCAAAGAAGAAAGAAGCCAAACCCAAACAGTAGAAAGATCAATAAATGAAGATAAATTAACATTGATTTCAAAAATAGGCTCAGAGAATACCCGGTTTGTTGACATAGCAGAAACATGATTTTCCTTGTCAAGAAGGAATCAGTATTCATACTGCCATGCAACCACTACAGACTGAAATATAATCAGTGCAAAAAATGTAAAATCTCACACACCAACATCTGCCTGTGTAGGGAGGACAAACAAACAGTGGAAACTGATGCAGTACAAGCATGTCATCTCCTAAAGAGGAGACAGAACAACAGTCTGGCCATCACGCAAACAATTAAGGGAATCATTGTATGGGGATGAGAGATGCCTAAGACAGAGTACCAAGTGTACAAGGGAAATAGATGTGAGTTTTATTAGAGTGGACAATGAAGAAGAAGAAACTATGAATTACTCAGAAATTGTGACGTCATCATACAGCGATTTACGTTGCACTGTTTTGTTAGGCCTGTGGCCCGGTGCATCCGATTTCAACAGGCGTTTCTGTAGGGTTGCCCTCGTTAGCCCTTGGCTGTCCCCAGTTGTTTGAGGTCAGAGTTGTCTCTCTTAGGAAAGTTGTCTTGCAGGACTATCGAGTCTTCCCCACCCGGGTCGAAAGGGTGTTTTGATGATGATATGATGGACTTATGTACTAATTTTTCAAGTATCCTCGAAGAGAGGCAGTCCAATGTGTCTGTATCCCAGGATCGTCACGTCTTGCCAGAAACTTAGCATATACATGTGAGTGGGGTATCTCCTTACTCCCCTTTAGTATTCTCGGCTCCTCTGCAGTGATGGTACGCCTAGCATTCCCCGCCACCTGGGAGGTTGTCACAAAAGGCAGAGGTGCAATGTCCGCTGGCCTGCATCTCTTCTGCATCCATTTGGGATGACTGATAGAAGACAAAAGTAAAGAACGAGACAAGAATGCATTTAACCCATGAAGCGGGGGTGGATTGGTTTAGCCCAGAGCGTGTACCACTCGCCGGTGGGTTCTGCAGCTCCACCTAAAGGGCTCCACCTGCTCTTCTTAATGATTTAAGAGCAGTACTCTGTCAACTATGCCAGCAGTCCGTACCAAAAAGAGTAGTGGTACAGTGGGTTCCATCCCACTGTAACATTCAAGGCAACAAGGAGGCAGACAGACTGGCAAAAGAAGGTGCAAGACTACCACAACCAGCCCTTAGTGTGACCTACGAAGAGTCCAAAAGGTTTATTAAAGCCAGATACATGGCCAAATGGGAAACAGAGCATACTGGCTACACAAAAAATGATGCCTATTACCAGTTGAACAGAAGAGAGCAGGTCGTGGTCTTCAGACTCCGCACAGGCTACAACAGACTGAGGTACCATCTATTCAATAAACTGAAGATAGGTGGTACTGACGAATGCACCTGTGGTGCAGGGAAAATGACCGCTGAACATCTGCTGCAAAATTGCTCGACATACGAGGACCAGAGAAAGCACATGTGGCCATCACCAGTGGCAACACTAGACAAGCTCTATGGCAGTGTCGACAGCCTCAAGATGACAGCTGCTTTCTTCAAACAAATTCAAGTTGACGTCTGACAGCGTGCGAAGAAGAAGAATAAGAAGAATTACCCAGAAATGGATGCTATAGATCTGAGTTGATAAGTTTGCATGTTGTACTCAGTGATATCCTTGTTGTTTCAGTTGCTCAACCATGCATCTTATACTCACGATGCTTGAGCATGGGGCTGATGTGTGTGTGTCTCCCTGTCTTTGCTGTTACTAACTCCAAGTGCTATCCATCTGCTGACATTTTGCATGCATAATGAAATGGTAACTGCAGTTTCATGTTATCTAAGTATTTTAAATTCTTAAAATTAATCTTAAAAAAATATAATTTGTTACAATTTTTATGAAATTTGTTGCCCTTGTGTTACTGGAGCCATAAAGGGGGAGCAGAGAATAGTAAAACTGTAACCTGTCAGGCATGTCGTAAGATGCGACTAAGCAGGTTGGGCAGGGGGCTGCCTACCCCATGCTATAGAACCAATGAAACCATGAGTAATATAAAAAAAGCAATTTACAACGCATGGTTGATGAAGAATGACTAAGTAAGGTATTATTTTTGAGCAGTGATGTGGTCTCTCTCTTTATTTTATTAACTTTATTTAAAACAAAGCTGTTTATGATATGTTAGCCGGCTTACCCTTTTAAACTCTGGCCATCCTGTATGTAACGTCCCGTTCACCTGTGCTCATGAGTAAATACGCACAAAGTAGACATGTGCTCTAATTTCGTTTTTCTATCTCGAATTGATTGACATGATCATCTTCAATGTTCAACTTGTAATGCCAGTAAATTTTCAAAACTACTTTCCATCACAAAATTCATTGACACAATTTCCTATTTCGTGGATGCCGCCATATTTGTTATCTTCGGAAGTGTGTGTACTGTGTAGACATCACAATATTATGGCCAAAATCTAAGCAGTACAGCCCGAAATGCGCCTTATAATGGTCCACCTGTCATACTGATTCATGGTTGGCTTGGGGAGGGGAGTATAGATGGACACATAACATTAAAGAGGTTTTGAGGACGACGGTGGAAGAGCTAGTCAAAGATTGAAAGTCTTAAAGATCGTTTTTTTTCACTAAGCCTTTAAAACGGGCTAATTTCATACACCACTTCATCGGAAAACATGTTTTCTGGACCAAATGTGTAGTTCAGTGCACCCGTTACTTTTTTCAAAGCGCTTATGACACTGTCACTGGTCTAGCGAGTCGACTGGATATTTATTTATTTTCTTTGCGCTCACAGAATATCATCTCTAACACTGTGGATCCCAGGGAGTAACTTTCCATGCATGACAAAAGGACAGACAAATAAAGATTGTGCATGTAGTTAGGAACCTCATCATGTACAATAAATTGCTACAGAAACCACCACTGTAAGAACGCATAAAGTGTCGTGATACAGGTTTCCTTTGAGGTGGCATTGGTGGCCCTATGCTTTGGGAGGAGCGAAAACAGGAAATTTAGAAGTAACTACTCTCTACATGCAAATCTCGTTATACATTTCTTTCAATCTATTGAATTCATGAAGTTGAAGAAAATAACAGGAAGTTGTCTGTAGGGACGGTCGCCTAAATCCAGTTGACATGCCACCTGAAGAAGGTAGAAAAGTAATATTTATATAGACTTTTTAGATGAATGATAAATTAATGAATAAGAACTGTCTTGATATGTTGTTTATGTAATTTTTTTCAGTTCATTTATTTAGTAGTGTATCAAAATTAAGGGTTATTAAATAGTAAACCTCCGATACTACAATTAAATTAAGTAATGGTCTAGTCCCCTACTTTAAAGTTGTTGATTTATTATTTTACTGTACAATATAATTTTACTTTTCAGTTTTAGCAAGTCTTTAGATGGTTGGTTATTGATCCAGCGGCCTATGGGCTCCTGCACTCTGGCCCAATGCCATATAGTGGTATCTGTCTGCAAGTGTTTTTTTTAGATAAGTATGCCTGCCTGCAAGATCATGTACTTTCATTGTATATATAATGTCATTTACAATTTCAGACAGCAGTTCATGAGTTGTTCCATGCTCTGGGGTTTTCTAACAAGTTATTTGATAAATTCAGAAAGTGTAATGAGGGTATGTAAGACAAATTATCCCTATCAAGTTTCTGTCTCTCTCTCTCTCTCTCTCTCTATCTCTCTCTCTCTTTTTCTCTCTCTCTTTCTCTCTATCTCTCTTTCTCTCTCTCTCCTCCCTCCCTCTCTTTATAACATGCAGTTGGTGCAGTCTCAAAACCCCCACCCCATCCACCCCCAATGTGCACCTTAATGAGAGAGAGATATTAATTTAATAATTTATGATTATGTAAATCATATCACACTGTATTTAGAACAAATTACTGATATTTCTCTATATCCCACAGCTGTTATTTTTAAGTCCTACTACTTTGATTGTGAATAGATATTTGACTATCCATGAGTTACTGTGACCCAAATAAAATCAAAGAAAAGTAGTACTGTAACCTGCCATGCATGTCATCATAAGAGGTATCTATGGAGGGTTGGGCATGGGGCTGGATACCCCATCCTATTGAAACTATAACCCACAAGATAAAGAGAAAATGACACCTTACGGTCGAAGAGGCGTGATTATGCCATGTCATCGATATTTGATATTGTGAGTTTATATGCAGGAGCCATTAGAAAATGTGTTATACTTTTTTGTGTGTGCGTATTAAAGGCAAAGTTGCTGGATAAAATAGAGTTGGCATGACAGGGAGAGTGAGGGAGAGAGTCCGAGAAGGAGTGAGTGAGAGAGAGAGGGAAGGAAGATAAGTATTACATATAACTTTTATAGTTTTTATACTAAATTTCAGAATGCTATCTCCATAGTAGTAATTTTAGATTGAAATTTATTAAAATGATAAATGCCGTATCTGTTTTAAAACTTTGCCAGCTGGTGTATGCGAGCCCTGGCCCCAACCAATGGTAAAACCAGTTGATGGAACCATGAGATTAGTAACAGGTGCGGTGGTGAGAGAAATGAGGAAACATTTTAACTGTAGCTCGGAGCCTGACTTTGGAGGGCCTCTGGAAGTTGAGGTGAGACATATTCTGGTGTGAGACTAGTATAGCAAATGTTGATTTTTTCTATTTATGTTTTTAACATGTAAATATACCTTAACCATTCAGTCTAGTCTAATTTCGAAAGATTGTATTCTGCTATCTGAGGAATGTCCTGCAGTTTTGTATGTCAAATAGTTTGTTTTTTGGGGGGGTTTTTTTTTTCAAAATAAAATAAATTAATTTTAAACGAATTCAGCTAAAATTATGTTCTAAGACACAAATTAAATAAATTATATGTAACATGAAGTATTCATAATAAAAAATACACTATAGTATGAAACATTACATGACATTAATGTGGAGCAGAACATACAAAGTTATTTTTGGGGGCACTAGCTGTGTATCTACATTCAATAGCATTATCACGTCATTCTTATTTTGTGGCCCAGTGAAAGTCTGTAAAGTGGAAATTCAGCAGAATTAACCGCTGGTTGGAAATTGAGTGTTAGAAGACTCCATTGTACTAAGCTGCAGCCTGTGAGAGGTGGGGTGGCCAGTGCCCTTCCTTGCTGTTTTTACTTTCCCTAACTCATGCTTCAGGTACCCATTTACAGCTGGGTTGACTGGAGAAGCGGTCCCAGATTAAAATCTCGACCCGAATTTTGTTAGTCTCCGGACGCGATTCGAACCGAGGCACACTGTTACCACAGAAAATAGCGAATTTCTCACTATGAACTGAGGGGTGATCGTTGGCCTGATCAAATAATAACTGATTTCTCGGGTCTTGAAGACCAGATTCCATCATACTGAAGACACATTTTAACATATTCAACATACTTGTCAAAGTCCTTCCTTCTAGTCCAAAAGGCTTATTAGGGCCAGATACATGGCCAAATGGGAAACAGAACCTACTGGCCACACAAAAAATGATGCCTATTACCAGTTGAACAGAAGAGAGCAGGTCGTGGTCTTCAGACTCCGCACAGGCCACAAAAGACTGAGGTACCACCTATTCAATAAACTGAAAATAGATGGCACTGACGAATGCACTTGTGGCACAGGGAAAATGACCGCTGAACATCTGCTGCAAAATTGCCCGACATACAAGGACCAGAGAAAGCACATGTGACCATCACCAGTGGCAACACTAGACAAGCTCTATGGCAGTGTCGACAGCCTCAGGATGACAGCTACTTTCTTCGAACAAATACAGGTTGACATCTGACAGCATACGAAGAAGAAGAAATTCCTTCCTTCTGAGATTTACCAAGCAGGCGGCCCTGCGCTTCTCCAGCAACCGACTACACTCTTTCAATGTATATGGGAAGCCAAGAAAGTTCCATAGGAGATGAAAGATGATACTATTGTGCACCTGAACAAACAAAAGGGTAACAGTCAATCCTGCAACAGCCTACTTCCAAAGTCAGTGTGATTTTTGTGCGGCTCGTGTAACAGTCGACATAATATATACAGCACGTCAACTTCAGGAGAAATGTCAGGAACGTCATTGTGACCTGTACAGTTTTTGCAAACTTCAACAAGGCCTTTGACACAGTCAGTAGGGTAAGGTTGTGGCAAATCGTGGTGAAGTTGAACTGTTGGTTGAACAGGTAGATTTATTGCGATAGTCGGCCAGTTTCATGATTACTTAACCTTTACCGCGCACTGGTCAAGAATGTCTAGACTCACGATCCATACAAAAACGGTATCCGTTAAAAAAAAAAAAATTTTTTTTTTTGATGGAGACACT
This sequence comes from Ariolimax columbianus, assembly GCA_036924085.1. NCBI lineage: Eukaryota > Metazoa > Mollusca > Gastropoda > Stylommatophora > Arionidae > Ariolimax > Ariolimax columbianus. Next base: position 86,808,780 of record JAVGWX010000007.1, on the reverse strand, counting down.
CCTGACAGCCATTTTTTTAATGCTGAATACATCATCCATATATACACAATATTTTGCCGGTTAAAGTATTGTATGTTAGATTACAAATGATATTTGAACAGTTTTAATTTTGTATACGTCGTTTGGAGCAAGCCGACTTTTTGCAAAAGGTGAAGTAGGTTGTTGGGAAAGATCTTTATCGAGTAGATCTGTTAATTTGTTTGTTTAGATGAAAGAACTACGTTTCAATTGGAAACTAACAGTTGTGTCGATATTGTAAACACAGTATCAATATGTTGTTGTGGTTTCCATGGTTTTCTATCAGAGCGACTAGGCCTAGCGGTCAAGTCCAAATTTTTCGTAGATTTTCATAAATTTTCAACTTAATATTTTTGTAACTCAGAAACTAACAAACACACAACAAAAACAATAACACCCACAAGTTCTTTATTCAATTGTGTCTCTACACACAAGAAAATCATATTTATTGACAAACAAACAGAAAAGTTACAAATTTTGAAAGTTGTCTACCATAGCGAGAAGCAAATTTTTCGTAAAAAAAGATGTAGCGTGCTAAAGGTTAAGTACTGATGAAGAAGAATTGTCTGTAGCCTATCCAGTCACCAATGGTGTCGAACAGGGTTTTGTGCTGGCACCGAACTGTTTAGCATGGTCTTTGCAGAAATGTTTTCTGACACTGTCTATGGTGTTACTACTAGCATGCATATCGGGTACAGAACTCAAGGTCGGCCGTTAAATTCAAGAAGCATGAATGTAGTCAAGTTTTATTTTAATTTGTGGTTTCTTTGATTTTTGTATGTTGAAACATGTGTTCACTGAACTAGGTGTCTCCTACGATCATATATTGGGTTCCTGCTTGCTTTATAAGTACAATAAATCTCTTGTCAGCCATTAAAAGAGGACTAGGACTGAAAAAAACAGTCAAGAACAAAAGCAATGAAAGAAAGACCTTGGCGAATCAGCTGAAAAACACCATTATGACTGTGGAACAAATGCAGTGGACAATGAAATGTAGGATAGTAAGTTTATACACAACTGAAATACTAGTTTCATCACTTCCTCATGCTAGTGCAGTGGATAAGACACTGACCTTGTAACCAAAAGGCTGTGTGTTTAATCCCCAAGTTTTACAGGAATAAGTTGTTAAACAACAAATATACAATCAACAACAGGAGGAGAACACTTGGGAGTCATTACCCAAAGTGGGTCTGAGTGCCTTGCCCCTTAAAGTATCAGAAAGCCACAATATTAGATTTGCAAGATTGACTCTTCTGATAAACACATAGATTTGTATTGCCTCAACTCAGCATAGAGCTTCCTATCACTGTGATTACTTAGAATGATCTGTGAATTTTATTCCAGGGTGGCAAGGTGACCTCCCACTGGGATACTTTAATTATGCATAGTTCTATCATGGGATCCATGGAACAGAAAGTAAGTGATGTAGTTGAATAAAACAAAAGAAAGTAAACAACTGTATAACGTATACATTTATTAAGACATAGAGTATTGTTAATCTATCCTGTCTGACTACTAGTTGAAAACATGTCCCAAAACCTTACTTCATGCCCACTTGAAATGAAAACAAGAACCCTACATCCATGACTGAAAATCAATAGACTGCTTAGCCATTTTTTTCAACTGAATATGTATTCAGGGTTAACAATTCTTTTTCACAAAGTTTTCTTTTTCAACCTCAGATATAGTCTTTTGGGTTATATCATCATGACATTTAACCATTAAAGTCCAGCCATAATCTGTTAGATGTGTGTCTTACAATCTATGACAAGAGCAGCAACTCTGTTTATCAACAAGTTTTTTTTTTTTATTTCAAAATATAATAATTCATTAGTATAAAACAAATTGAGCTAAAATTATGATTAATAGATCTAAAGGCATGTCATTTATTTATCTATGATATGAAGCATTCATAATATAAAATATATACAGGGCATTTCAAATTGATTTGAACCATAGATTGGGAAACATTCCTGAACATGCTAACTACATAACTTAACTTAACATCTTTATACTGGTTTAGAAGACCCTGCAGAGTCTGTATACAACCAGTTACATTTACATCACCTTGCTCTAAAAGCTATGCGCATCCAGTTTATTCCTAAATGCATTAACTGTCCCTGCCTCCACTACCTCCCCTGGCAATGCATTCCAAGTAGACACCACTCTCTGACTAAAAAATTGTTCCTAATATCTAACCTGGACCTCTCTTTAGTCAGCTTGTAGTTATGCCCTCGTGTTATTGTAGGTGGCTGTTTTTAAAAAAACTTGTTATAGTCTAATTAATCGATTCCTCTGATCATCTTATAAACCTGTATTAAGTCACCACGAATTCTTCTCTCTTCGAGACACTGTAGGCCGGTTTTTCTGAGTCGTTCCTCATAACTGTAATTCTGGAATCCTACTATCATCTGTTTATACCACAGCTGGAACATGACAGTGCTGACTTTATCTTGCAGTTCACTGGAGCCCCATGCCACTACCATCAAAATGTAAGGAACGTCCTTAATGAGAGCCTGTCATATCAATGGATATGGCGTGTAATTAACAGTGATCAACATCTTCTACACTAGCCACCAAGGTCACATGACCTCACATGTGTGACTTTTTTTAATGGAGATATGTTAAAGACATTGTCTACAAACTACCACTCCTCTAAGATAGGCGTGAACTGCAAGATCGCGTTACCACTGCAGTGCAAACCATTGATGAAAACATGTTGTAGCGCGTCTGGAAGGAATTACAACATTGACATTTGTAGAGTAACAACAGGTAATTACATTAAACATTTGTGAGGTAACTTTGGAATAACCATTGGTAATTAAACTTGGACAGCTACATTAAAGATATATGTGAAATTACATTTTAATTTGACAATTTAGGAATAAAATATAGCACGCTGAAATTGTTAAAAATATTTTGAAATGCTCTGTATTAGTATGAAGCACTAAATGGCATTAATGTAGAGATGGAAAGACTTTCATTTTCATTCTTTTTACTCACCACATGTGCTCGTATTATTGCATTTTCCAGTCAATAGCATTACCACTTTCATCTGTTTCACGGGCTTGTATTTCTTCTTTCTTCTTCTTCTTCGTACGCAGTCAGACAGTAACCATTATTTTTTCAAAAAAAGCGGCGGTCATCCTGAGGCTGTCGACACTGCCATAGAGCTTCTCTTGTGGTTCCACTGGTGATGGCCACATCTGCTCTCTCTGATCCTCGTATGTCGGGCAGTTCTGCAGCAGATGCTCAGCGGTCATTTTCTCTGTACCACACGGGCATTCGTCGGTACCACCTATCTTCAATTTGTTGAATAGGTGGTACCTCAGTCTATTGTGGCCAGTGCGAAGTCTGAAGACAACGACCTGCTCTCTTCTGTTCAACTGGTAATAGGCATCGTTTTTGGTGTAGCCGGTATGTTCAGTTTCCCATTTGGTCATGTATCTGGCTTTAATAAGCCGTTTTGACTCTTCGTACGTCATACTAGTATCTGTTTGTGGTAGTCTGTCTGCCTCCTCGTTGCCTTGGATGTTGCAGTGTGATGGGACCCACTGTACCACTACCCTTTTTGGTGCGGACTGCTGGCATAGTTGACAAAGTGCTGCTCTTAAGTCATTAGGGTTTGTATTTAATATCCATGTTTTATTCAGATGCGTGATCATTGGCCTTATCAAATAAAAAATAATTTCTCGGCTCTCAAAGTACAGATTTGATTGCTCGAAAGTCACAATATTCACTTCAAATGTAAATATTAGCAGAAATATGAAAATCTTCATTGCACAAAAACTGGTCATGCACTGGAAATTTTACCACTTAAGATCATTTCAAACAACGGAACATCGCTAAACGACAGAGCGGGATCAAGATGTTGAGCAGTCCGTGAGCTGCAGGGGTCAGCAACCAATAGCTGACTTTGGTATGCATTTTATGTAAGGGTCTGTTTCCTCCTGCATTTTCTAAGGGCTTGCTTCCCCGGGGTAACGGCCGGTGCTGTGATGGGGATCGAACCCAGCACCTTTGGCTTGTGAGCCGTGCCACTTAACGACTAGGCCGCGCCGTCCCCTCAAACTTATATAAAAGCAGGGATCAAGATGCTGAGCAGCGCATGAGCTGCAGTGGTCAGCGACTCATAGCTGACTGCTAGTGTCAGCGAACCAAAGCTGCCAAGACCCTTCTACACCTCCACGCGGTGACCTGGATAACAGGCTGCAACAGGGCAGACTGGCTAAGGAGAAGGAATCGAAGAGGAAATGCTAACCCTGTACTCAAAAAATGCTTGCTGAAGTCGGAAGTGTTGGACCGAAAGGTGCAAATATCGCAGTCAAGCTATAAATTATGACACAATGAATTCCGTTCTCTGGACTACATTCGGCTAATTAAGTCCTTTTCAAGGTTTGTTAGTGGAAGATTGAGAATGAACGAAGCCAAGCCAAACGACAAAGCACAAAGCATGGACTTAGTGGTCTGTTCCTAATACTTAGGACTGTTACAGATTTTGATCAATGCGGCCAGTAAAAGAGTTAAATTATGAAGCTTTTTCTGCACTCATTAAACATTGGAAGTCATAAGCTGACTTTTTGATAGGTTGAATTTCAAGTACATTGAACAGTATGTACTCATTTATTTGTCTGTAGTCAGGCATTTATTTTTATTCCCTAATTTATTTGTCATTATTATTGTGACATGTTTGTTCTTGTTATAATTTGTCCAATACTTTAGCCATATCAAACGTTGATTGATCCCATCTCCCTGGCTGTTTTTGAGGACAGTGGGTGGTACAAGGTCAACTATTCCCAAGCAGACAAGTTTATTTGGGGACAAGGTAACTGTTGACCCATTTTTGTATACTGAATATTTTATGCAAAAACAACTTTACTTTATTAAAGATTTGGTCTGTTGTAAACTTGTCAGCATACTTTTAATAAATTCTTTTGCTGTGTACACAAACAGTGAAGGGAAAATTGTAGGGCAGTCTTTGTTTAACTTTATCTTTCACCAATGGTATTTGGTTTTTCTATAGTCTGACTCACTTGCATCATCTTTACACTAGGAGGATCTCATATAACTTGGTAAAGATGATATCTCATGGATGGTTTTTATAACATAAATAACACATTTATATCCTTCATTCTTTAAATAGGCCAAGGATGCTCATTTGGTTTGCCAAATGTTTGTGGGCAGCATAATAGTTTTTGTTTACAAAAGTAAGTATTTTGTGTAAAAAATATCATTTTGTTTATTTCATCTGCTAATGTTTGTGGCACTTCTTTCAGAGATTGTGTAAAGTATTAATAGTAACAGAAACAAATTGGCTTAAGTATTGAACAGGCACAAATATTAAAAAAACAATATCTTGCACTAAGACCAAAAGGTATTTCATGAATGACAAAATTTGATGATATTACCTGATAAGTCTAAACGATTAAGATTGGAAGCAGTTTAGGAAATGTCATTATGCTAAACAATAAGACCAGAAGAAACTAACAATTTCTTAAGTTAAGAGTATAGGAAAAGATGAAGAATGGGAAGAAAATGAAACACAATAAATAGTGGCAGCTATAAATATAGCAACATGAGAGCTGCAACAAAACTGAATGTCACATTTAATTGGTGGAAACAAGTGCGACTCATCCTTATCTAACAACAAAACTGAATGTCACATTTAATTGGTGGAAACAAGTGCGACTCATCCTTATCTAACAACAAAACTGAATGTCACATTTAATTGGTGGAAACAAGTGCGACTCATCCTTATATAACAACAAAACTGAATGTCACATTTAATTGGTGGAAACAAGTGCGACTCATCCTTATATAACAACAAAACTGAATGTCACATTTAATTGGTGGAAACAAGTGCGACTCATCCTTATATAACAACAAAACTGAATGTCACATTTAATTGGTGGAAACAAGTGCGACTCATCCTTATATAACAACAAAACTGAATGTCACATTTAATTGGTGGAAACAAGTGCGACTCATCCTTATCTAACAACAAAACTGAATGTCACATTTAATTGATAGAAACAAATGTGACTCATCCTTATCTAACAACAAAACTGAATGTCACATTTAATTGATAGAAACAAATGTGACTCATCCTTATCTAACAACAAAACTGAATGTCACATTTAATTGATAGAAACAAATGTGACTCATCCTTATCTAACAACAAAACTGAATGTCACATTTAATTGATAGAAACAAATGTGACTCATCCTTATCTAACAACAAAACTGAATGTCACATTTAATTGATAGAAACAAATGTGACTCATCCTTATCTAACAACAAAACTGAATGTCACATTTAATTGATAGAAACAAATGTGACTCATCCTTATATAACAACAAAACTGAATATCACATTTAATTGATGGGAACAAGTGCGACTCATCCTTTTCTATGAATAAATCTGAGTGTCACATATAATTCTAACAAAACTCAGTACAATTTTCTTAAGCCTTTGCGTATAAATCATTTAGATTTGTTGGGTTTATTTGATCTGTCTTGTTCCTGATAAAGGTCATGTAGGTTGTGTTATTTATGCCCACATAAATCAGCCTCACTAATTATTGACAATTGATTTTCAGTTTTACTTGAGCCCAGTGATTACATCAAATAGTGTTGATTGAATCAATGAGAAAGTTAATGTTACAACATTTGTTTGAAAGAGGAATGGAATGTTTCTGTGATTGTTATATATTTTGATGTTTGGTAATAATTAATAGTCTAAATGATCTAATAGGCCACATAAGTAGTTGAGCTCCTTCCTGTATAGCAATGTTAGAATCAAACACCAGACTCGTGGAGTTCTGTAATGGCATGACCACACAGGAAAGATGTGTAGCCACCTCTAGCCTCTGTAAGCTGAACTTTGCTGGGTAATCTTGTCTTGCTAACGGCTACCACATCCACCCGGTAGCATGCAAGCTCTATGACTATGAGTATTGTTTTTCGGCTCTCACCTGCCAGGCTTGGGACTGTTCAGCAAGGTACATGCATTCCAGGAACAAGATAAAAGCTTTCATTTTCTCGCTGATTATTTTTAACAGTTTGTGTGATGCTGTAACTTGCTCTTTAGAAGAATTGTCTGTAACCTTCTAATGGTGTCAAACATGGCTTTCTGCTGGCACCAACACCCTTTAGCATGGTCTTTGCGCCAATGCTCTCTCATCTTGTACATGGTGCTGCTGCTGGCATGCATATCTGGCACAGAACACAAGGTCAGCTATTCATATCCGAGATGCCTGAAGTCTTACAAGGGCAGTAAAATAACCATTTTGGATCTCCTGTTTGCTAATGACTGCCTTAAACATCTGCTCAGAACAAGATATGCAGTCAACTATGATGGAATTTTTGACGGCAAACTTCGGTTTCGTCATCAACACTAGGAAAACTGAGGTACTTTTCCAGCCTGCTCCTGAAAATTTGTACAGTGAACCAAGCATTACCGTACAGTGAACCAAACATTACCGTACAGAACCAATATGTCCCAGGAAGTCAATAGCTTCACCTACCTAGTGAGTACTCTCACCAGAAAGGCAAATATTTACTGTGAGGTCAACAACAGGATTGCAAAGGCGAGCTCTGCATTTGTAAAGTTACAAGTAAACGTCTGGAACCGACGAAAGCATCATGATGGTCGTCACCAAGGTAAACGTGTATCATACTGTAGTGATAACCACTCTGCTGTATGCCTGCAAAACATGGACAGTAAGATCATTATCACTTGAGCTGTATGTGTAGACTGCTCAGGATTGTGTGGTAGGGCAAAGTAGCTGAAATTCTTAGCGTGACAAACATGTCAAGCATCCATATGATTCAGCAAAAAAACCAGATAAGATGGACAGTACATGTTGTTCACATTCTCGATGAATGCCTTCCTAAGCAGCTGCTATACAGAGCTCAGAGTAGGCAGAAAACTATAGAAACTACTTAAAAATGTATCTGAAAAGCTTCAACATTGATGTCACCTCCTGAGAGATGTGGAAAACCATTCCACCAGGCACGCTAGCATCACACAAGGTGCTCAGATCATGGAGTGAAACTCCATCGTCAAGGCTGAGGGAAAATGTGTTCCCTGATTGAACAGAACTTACAATGACTTCACAGCTGACTCATCACATGTGTGCCCTAGGTGTGGCAGAGTCTGCCATGCCAGGATTGGTCTTTACAGTCATATGAGACATCTTGCACCACAAGTCTAATACTGTCGCCATCTTTGCTTACGATGGGCAACTTTTATTATTCTTATTAATTTATTAATGGCAGACTTGAGAAGTGAAAATTGTGTAAAGCCTTTATTAAAGCAATCTTGGTCAAATGTATTAATAATAAAAGTAACGAGTGGCTGAGTATTGGCTCTCAGTCAGGAAACGTGTGTTCAAAGTTTTGTAAGATGTTTTTCTTCTATCTGGGGTAAAAGAACTGGTAACACCTAGACAAGGCAGGACAATGACATACTGACACGATGGACAGAGTACTGTTACAAGTTATACAACTATGAGGGAAGGGATGAACCTGGAAAAACAATCTCACGAACAACTATAGAGGATAACCAACTTTAAACGAAGGAGGAGGTAGCTATAGCGGTAAACACATTGAGTAGATGGAAGATGACCTGCGTGGACAATATACCAGCAGAGCTCTTACAGGCAGGTGGGGAGGTGGTGGTGGAAGGCCTGACACACATCTGCAACAAAATATGGGCGGTGCGAAACTTGCCGGACTTATGGATAAAATCTATGGTTATACCATTATATAAGTGTGGAAACCTAAAGCTGTACCAAAATTACAGAACAATAAGTCTCATCAGACACCCTAGCAAGGTCATGCATAGAGTAATCTTCGACAGATTGAAACCCCAAGCGGAGAACATCATTGGTGATGAGCAGGCAGGGTTCAGACAGGGAAGAAGCACTACAAAACAGATATTTAATTTAAGACTGCTAAACGAGAAATATCTTTAACAACAGCAAAAATTGTATCATGTGTTTGTTGATTTCAAGAAGACATTTGATAGGGTATGACACAAAGCACTATGGACAACTATGAGGAGGTATAAAATCAACGGAAACATTATACAGGTCCTTGAACACCTGTATCACAAGGCGTCCAGCACAGTTCTGGTGAATGGGAGGCAAGGAGACTGGTTTCTCAACAAGAGGTGGCCTGGGGTAGCATAAAAGATTAGACCAATCTCCGACCAGAGGAAGCACAGGTAGTGGCCGCTGACAGAGAGGGATGGCCTGGGATAGCATAAAAGATTAGACCAATCTCCGACCAGAGGAAGCACAGGTAGCGGCCGCTGACAGAGAGGGATGGCCTGGGATAGCATAAAAGATTAGACCAATCTCCGACCAGAGGAAGCACAGGTAGTGGCCGCTGACAGAGAGGGATGGCCTGGGATAGCATAAAAGATTAGACCAATCTCCGACCAGAGGAAGCACAGGTAGCGGCCGCTGACAGAGAGGGATGGCCTGGGATAGCATAAAAGATTAGACCAATCTCCGACCAGAGGAAGCACAGGTAGCGGCCGCTGACAGAGAGGGATGGCGTGGGGATGTCTTCATGTGTGCTCCAACGATCTCACTGGTTACGGGAGGACCTAACCTGGCTTGACCTGACACTGTGCAGGGACGAACTGCTGGAGTAATTGGCCCTTAATCTCAGCCTTATAAATCCACTGGCGGATCCCATCACTATCAATTAACATTGTAATTATTATTTTTGTAAACCTGGTGAAATATGAAGCAAACTGATTTTATTTTTACCTAATTTTAGTTTTTTCAGTTGTTATTGTTCTGCCATGTTCATATATGTATTTGTTGACACTTGAATTTGCTCCTCATTCTTACCCCATAACAAGAATTTGGCTCAGCTTCTTCTTACCTGTCAAAACTATGCTGTTTTCCTATCCTATTTTCAAAAATGGTTCCTGTACACAATCATTTTCTTGCTAGGTCTTTATAGCAACTTTTGTTATCAGTTGTATCTATATTTTTGTTGACTCATTTATTGGGTTATTGACAGTATAACTGGCTGCCATTATATGAGACTTAGCAAAGCCAGGTGTAATGTCAACACAAAAGTCCCATCAAGGTGCAGAGTGTTTGCTGCTGACCAGGTATTTCATATTGTAGATGTGTTGTCTATCTCAGCCAATGGCTGAATACATATTAGAAATACAAAAATATCTTCATTGTTCCAAATGAACGGTTGTATGGAAAGGAAATATATATATCAGTTCAGTTCAGTTCATCCCGTAACCAGTGAGGTCGTTGGGGCACTCATGAAGACATCCTCACAATGCCACGCCACCCTTCTCTGTCAGATGCCGCTGCCTGTGACTCTTCTGGTCGGAGATTGGTCCATTCTTTTATGTTGTCCTCCCATCTCTTTTTGGGACGGCCTCTTCGTCGTCTGCCATGCACCATTCCATGAAGGATTGTATTTGCAAGACCATTTGATCTTAATATGTGACCGTACCAAGCGAGTTTCCTTCTTTTGACAGTTGCCAAGAGGTCTTCAACAGGCCCTATTGATGTTGTAATTCTATCTCGTATTTCCTCATTTGTAACTCGATCTTTGTACATGACGTTTAAAAGTCTTCGGAAACATCTCATCTCCAAGACCTGTATCCTTCGTTGAAGGTCAGCTGTAACTGTCCATGTTTCACAAGCATAGAGGAATATTGAAATATATATATATATATTTCCTGTATTTACAACAGTTGATTAGGAGCAATGAAGATCTTTGTTTCTTGTATATATACATTAGTCAGGTCAGTTCATCCTATAACTGGTGTAGTCATTGAGGCACACATGAAGACATCCCTACAACCCCACACCATCCCTCTCTGTCAATGGCTGCTGCCTGTACCTCGGTTGGTCAAAGATTGTTCCATTCTTTTATGTTGTCCTACCACCTCTTTTTAGGACGACCTCTTCATCATCTGCCTTACACCTTTCCGTGCAGGATCATATTTGTAAGACTGATCTCATTATGTGCCCGTACCAAGTGAGTTTCCTGCTTTTGACGGTTGCCAAAATACATATATATATATATATATCAAACTCGTTCATCAAATTTTTTTGTTATTACGTCTACTCATGAAGTCCAGTTCTCTAGATAAAGGTTGTAGTGGTAGTGAATTCTTCAAGGCTTCCCTTTGTGTGGAAGTTCATCTCAGTGGACCTGTGCTCAGTACGCAATTGGCTAAGTATATAACTGTCTTGTTGTGCTGCTTGCTCGCATATACACATGGGTTATGGAACTAATCATGGTCTGTGTAATTGGTTATTCAATCTGTTATGTCCCATTCTCATGCAGAATAGGGTCACTTGCTCCATTCAATCAAGACAGTGATAGTTGTCTCTCATAGGTTGACTTTCCTTATGGCTTCCATAAGTTTGAATGATAGATATGTACAGCTTATAAATATATAAAATAATGTAAAATATATAAACTGATTTGTTTCCTTTCTTTCTTTTCTCACCAACTGCATTATAAGTGACATATAAAAAAGAACCCAGATTCAGAGCCATTCATTACACCTTATCTTTTATTGGTAGAGGGTGTTTAATGATTTTTGCTTCTTCTTTCTTAGTTGTTTGTTCTTAAAAAAAGGTTTTATTACATTGTAATATCTGCACCTTTTGGCCCAACATGTCCAATTTCAGTCTCTGACTTATCAACTATCACCACTGCAAACCCAAATATCAACTTGACAATATAGTAACAACTGATAAACATTTTATTTATACCAACTCTGTACAACTAATGTCAAACTTGGTCCTTATCCAAGATAAAGATGATGAAAATTATGTTAAATTAAATATTTTAAGAAAAGTCTTTGGTGTTGCTATGAGTGATATTGTTTGTTTCAAATGCCCACAATGAGTAGGTTTACTCTTTTATGCTTAAAAAGATGTTAAGTGGCGAGTTGCAGTAGCTTGCCTCACATCCTGAGCCTCCTGATGAAGGTAGACCGGGTCCTCCAGGCGGTTGAGCTATGTTTGGCATCATCTGCGTGCTGCTCACTACTACGGGGATCACGTCGATCCTTCACCTCGTTAGCCATGCTGCCATGAAAACAGCCTGTTTCCAGGGAGGGCTACAAGAAAGCCGATGTGAGGGTGTTGGCCAGTATATTTTACCTGACCCTGACTAACATGTCTGATCAGTATGTTGTGCCTGACCAGACGTTGGTCTTCCTTCCCTCTGTGTGTGATAAAGTGAGGGCATTAGAAATATGGTGAGAACCCCTTCTGCTGAATACATTTCAAGATAGAAATTACAATGGTTCAACCATATCATGGGAATGCAACATGATCAACTGCCACTGCATGCTTACAATGCAAAAAGATTGCTTGGTCGAGAAAGACCTCTTGGTTTCTTCGTTCGTTATCAAGCTCTAGCTACCAAGCCATGAAGGGCTTTGCAAGCAGCAGGATGTAGTCTGGAGAACAGAATGCGTTGTGTTGTAGTTTACAGCTTGACTGTGATATAGGATAAACGGTACAAGAGAAATCCTACAGCAACCAATGTAAGACATTTGACCCAAGAAATGAGACTCGAGCACCTTATGACATTTAGCAGCACAAGTGGACGGACAAGTACGTAAGTAAGCTAACGTGCACTGAAATGACTTATACGGCTGAGAAATTCAGACCAGGCTTGATTTTTATTTCACCGAACCCAAAAAGATAGAGCCTAGACCTTACCGGGGTTGAAACCCATGTCCCTCGATAATGAGACAGGATTCTAACAGCTCGGCAACCTACACCTAAGTTAGTTGTGAACATTTTCAGAGCATTTAGAATAACATTTTTGAAATTTTAGTTCATTCCTACATCATAGACATGTTTCCTGATATTGATTCTCGCATCTTTGCTGCACAGAGACACTTTTCCCCAAGTTATATTCATCTTAACATTTGATCTTGTGTAGATCATGCTTGCATGTTGTGGGAGTCTAAAAGGAAAGCAAAGAACGCATGTCATAAGAGGCAACTAAGGAGGGTTGAACATGGAACTGGCTATTCCATCCTGTAGAAACTTTAAGCCATAACTTAAACAGATACAGACAGGTCAACGTTTGATGTCTTGACATATATTTATTGAATACTTATCTCCTGGTGATTCCGTGGCGAAGTGGTTAAGCCATCGGCCTCGTGATCAGGTGGGGTGGGTTCGACTCCGAACTCTGCCGTCTTTTTCACGGGTGCTTGATGCGGAGTCCCCTGCATCTCGTAGTCGTCGTCTTGTCCTTGACTTGCCACAGGGGTCGGGCGGCACGAAACGAGAGAGTGAGGATAAAAAGTAGCGCAGTTAATCCTTACTAAAAATAGCGCTAGCAAAATTAATTATGCCATCATCGTCTACGATGGACGGCAGCCTTTGCCTACTTATGCTCCACATGGAGCTAAAACAGTTTTGATTCACTGAGATCATACTTTATGAGTAATATGTCTTGTAACGTTCTTGTTTCCACAGAAGCCTTGTTTCATGACTCCATTAAACAGCACATCTTTGGAGGATGAGTCATTCTCCTTGTCAAGTCGATGCTTCTTGTCATCTCTTAGACCAGCCTCCTTTATTTCTTCAGAAAAGGTGCGGCTTAGTTTGCAAGTTTAAGGGCTGATACATACGTCTGATAGTGTGAATGATTTAAGCTCTCTTTTCTTAACTTTACTGTCTGGCTGAATATTTGCTAAATTTCTGTCTTATAGTTCATTGCAAGTGTCGCAATTCTGTATGTCAAATAGTTTTTAAAAATAAAATAAATTAATATTAAACAAGTTGGCTAAAATTATGACCTAAAGTGCTTTAGACCCATAATTAATCTATCTCTGACATGAAGTATTCATAATAAAAATAGATATAAATATAAAGCATGTCATTAATGGGGAGGTCGAGATACCACATCATTTTTATTATTTTTGCCCACCACATTAATATTGCTTTATCTCTTCTTAAGCATTGCCATTTTCGTTGTCACCTGTTCCAGAGTCTGAATCGTGAATCAGACTGGTATTGAATGATTCAGATACATCTTCATTGACCTGATCAATTCTTGGATACTTATCTTCTAATTCTGTCGTGCAAATTGTTGTTCTTCTTCTTCTGCGTTCATTCTCAATCTCCCGCTACCAAGCCCTGAACAGGGCTTTGCAAGTAGCAGGATGTAGTCCGGAGAACGAATTTGCGTTGTGTCGCTAGTTTACAGTTTGACTGCAATATTTGCACCTTTCGATCTGACACATCCGTCTTCGGCAGGAGCAAATTGTTGTAATGTAAAATATCCACCTAACAGAAATAACTATACATTAACTCTACAACTGTAAAGTGCATTTATTCTGTTGTGCCAAAGCATTTTTGAGGATTTTGACGTTCCAATAAAATGCCAGAATCACATAGAATATGAAATCAGGTTCATTAAAGTATACATTTTCTGAAAGCATGTTGGACAAGAAATATTATGGTATGAATTTAGTATGTTTATGCATTACGTACCTTGACCTAGTTCTGTCAGAAGTGAGTAAAAGTGTGCAACTCGTCTTCTGCTTTCAACCTACCCTCACACTTACTGATTGGTTCCAGTTTCCATTTTAATGAGTTTTTCAAATACTGCAACTGTTTTATTTAAGAAAAATTATACTTATGTGGATTTCTTTTTAAAAATGTAATTTATGTGAATTTTTGTAATTTATAACTTAAAAAATACTATTCAACCAAACCCAGAAAGAAAAACTATAAAAACAGTTTAGAATTACCTTTATATGTGTTTTTATTAATATTCTGAACAAAAGTTGACACAGAAGAAGAACATATTTTAATATTAATCTCCTTTTTCTGATTGAGTCCTTTGTCAGTCTTGTGAACGAGGTTTTGCTCGCAATGCTCGTGGTACCCAACCTTGCATGTCACACACCGGTGCTGTGTTCACCTTCTGCCTTTGTTGTTGTTACTGCTCTCACTTTTGTCAGTGGCTACACTAGATCCAGAACTAAGCATCATATCCCTTTCTCAATCTGATTGGATTTTGTCTTCACCACAAATGACTGTCATGTCCTCAAAATCATTCCTGATATTACTTTTGTCCATCGGAAGAATTCAAATAATCAAGGTTTAGATTTATTATCTAGTCCTGATGGATTCTTTCCAGCGTCAGACATTATGCAAGCAGAAAAATTTGAAAAAAAATCTCACCCAGTTCAAATGCAAAACAACCATGGAATGTTACAAACCGGAAGAACCAATTATTTATAGTAATCTCCCCTTTGCTAATGGAAAAAAATCAGATTCACAAATTTAATTACGATTTTTCTTTCCGACGATTTTTTATTTTTTTGTTATGACAGTTGGAGAGTTAAATAAAAGCTGTGCATGCGCCAGATATTCAGCCATTTCTAGGTCAGTTAAAATATATTTTTTTCACATAAACTAAGCAATGAAACATCAGTGTTAAACACCGAATTGGGCTGTAAGTGATGGTTTTGTGCCACCAATGCCTAATGTAGCGGACTGTAAAGAGGTAAATACTAGAAATTGAAAGCAAGTGTTGTTCAGATGAATACATAAAACATGAAATATTCGTTATTCAGCTGTCACAAATGTTAGCATGAATTTTTATGACATCAACAACCGTCTAGTTTATGACCAAACGGTCTTCATCAAGGACAACATAAATATGAATAACTAACTAAAATAAACAATTAGATGGTATCAGGTAAAGAATCACTGCATATCTCAGTGACTGCCTACCAATGGCGTTCGTTCTGAAAAGGACTCTACTCTGTGTCGTAGTTTACAGCAAGGCTGAAATATTTGCACCATTCACATCCAGTTTCAGCTGGCTGTTTTGGGTACCCAGTTTGCTTTCCCACTGCAGTCCCTTTTCTGTTAGCCAGACAACATTAGTGCAGCCTGTTTCCAGGGCCATCACTTGGAGGTGAAATATGATCTTGGTTTGCGGACACTGATGCAAGCAGTCAGATATGAGTCGCTGGCTGCTATCAGCTCATTCACTGTTCTGCGTCTTTGGCACCTGGCATGATTAATGTGAATATTGTCATAAATATGCATGAAGTATATAGCAGTCTTACATTGGCACCAATATACAAGCACCAACTTATGAAATTTACATTGGCACCAATATACAAGTACCAACTTATGAAATTTACATTGGCACCAATATACAAGTACCAACTTATGAAATTTACATTGGCACCAATATACAAGTACCAACTTATGAAATTTACATTGGCACCAATATACAAGCACCAACTTATGAAATTTACATTGGCACCAATATACAAGTACCAACTTATGAAATTTACATTGGCACCAATATACAAGTACCAACTTATGAAATTTACATTGGCACCAATATACAAGTACCAACTTATGAAATTTACATTGGCACCAATATACAAGTACCAACTTATGAAATTTACATTGGCACCAATATACAAGTACCAACTTATGAAATTTACATTGGCACCAATATACAAGCACCAACTTATGAAATTTACATTGGCACCAATATACAAGCACCAACTTATGAAATTTACATTGGCACCAATATACAAGTACCAACTTATGAAATTTACATTGGCACCAATATACAAGTACCAACTTATGAAATTTACATTGGCACCAATATACAAGTACCAACTTATGAAATTTACATTGGCACCAATATACAAGTACCAACTTATGAAATTTACATTGGCACCAATATACAAGCACCAACTTATGAAATTTACATTGGCACCAATATACAAGTACCAACTTATGAAATTTACATTGGCACCAATATACAAGTACCAACTTATGAAATTTACATTGGCACCAATATACAAGTACCAACTTATGAAATTTACATTGGCACCAATATACAAGCACCAACTTATGAAATTTACATTGGCACCAATATACAAGCACCAACTTATGAAATTTACATTGGCACCAATATACAAGTACCAACTTATGAAATTTACATTGGCACCAATATACAAGCACCAACTTATGATATTACCAAAATGTCTTCATTGAAGACTCAGGACAACATAGACGTGAATAACTAATCTAAATGATTTAAATGGTATAGATTAAAGAGAAGGCTGCTAATCTCAATAGCAGCCTGTTTAGGAGTATGTGATGTGACTAATTCATTATAACCAATGAACTTACTAATCATACAGAATTCTTCTTTCCTGGAACTGATGGGTAAATGCTATGAACGGAGATGTGAAGGAGATAAATATTACTTGCGGGTCAAAGGTGGGGACTGGCTGCTATGTTTACCTGAATCATACATCCAGGTGAGGACTTCTTATTCTAACTCTGCCTGGACTTATCTTGTGTGACCAGCCCAACTCATTTCATATCTTCCTTACTTTTGTTACATTTCTATCACTCTTGTCTTTCTCCCCCACACACACACACATTTATTTATGTGTTTGGTTTCCAGCACTAGTGTGATAGCTACTGAGGTATCTAAATTATTCTGTTCTAATTGTAATTCTTTGATCTTGATGTGGTCCACATTTCTGGTATTAATTCTTATGACCTTGCCTTTTGTGCCATTTATGTTAAGAGCTGTACTGCTCTATATTTTGGGGGGCTCTTCTATTTATCAGCAATGCAATGTTCTCTTCCTGTCTGTTTTTGTTTAGTCTCTTCTTCATATCTCTTACCTTATGTCTGGGGGTGCTTTTCACATCAGACAAGTACACACAGATAGTAATGATCATTTTAAAATGTGCTTACTTAAATGACTACGACAAACTGGATCATTTAAAATGCATAATTTACATATGATTTATCATTTCCATGTCATGTCTGCACACTAAATTTTGCTAGTATATACAAAGACCTTTACACCATCTGCCTCCAAATTGTTCAGCCTGGAAAGGCACAGTAAAAAAAGGGCATTGGAGTTGCCGTGTGCAGGCAGCTCGGGATAAATGCGTGATCAGAAAGTCCAGAGCAGAGTTAAATACCAGTACCAGCTGCAGCAGTCTTTGAAAAGTTATCTTCATCCCCGACGGCAATTGTTGCCATGGGACCCACTTTTACCTTTTTACCAGCTGCAGACCATGTTTGCCAGTCAGGCAATCAAACTTTTTGCGCTCACATTGGCTTGATAAGTCACGATGGCACCCACAGTCTCGAGGATACAGTGTGGGCTAGTGGTTAAGTGACACAGCCCACAATCTGAAGGTGCTTGGTTCACAATTTGGCTGGATTACCTTGGCTGTCTCCTGTGGGTTTCAGGAAAGCCGGATTATCATAGTGCATCTGTCACTATGTGGGTGGCTTTGACTTTACTCTGTGACAACACTTTGTGAATATCTGGAACATTATTTGGTACTTACAGGTTCCTGTGCCATTTGTTATGATCATAGAGATTTAGTAGTCCTGTTCATCCTACATTTCCAACCTTTTGGATGTTGCACCCTCGCTGACTTGCCAGATACCTTTTTACGGGAAAGGCCATGGGAGTAAACCCTGAGGAAAAATCTGCATCCTGTGCTATCTACAGTCTTCTCAATTTATGTTTTGCCACTGATGCAAGGTAGCTCGGACCAGAGAGTGAGGTTGCTGGCTAGCGCAGTTTCTTTCTCACTATAAATATAACGCAAGTTACATCATAAAAACAAAACCATCTGATGATGTCGCCAGCCATTCCTTACGATGGACAACTAACAACAGCAACAAAGGAAAATGTCCATGTTGTGGGAAACTGTAATGGTGCTTTTAGACATTCAATGTGGCCTATATGATGTGTAGTGTCTCCTGAGAGCTTCTTTCATGCCCTTGATAAAACTTGTGTTGGTCTGTGTCATTTTGTACTTTTCACTAGGATGGGCCGGACACCTCGTCCGTATGTCAGACGAGCGGCTCCCAAAGAAGCTTCTTTACGGCGAGCTGAGAGAGGGATGGCGCGAGAGAGGGCGACCAAAGAAACGTTTTAAAGACGGTCTGAAGGACTCACTAAAAAGTTGCCAGATAGACATCGACACCTGGGAATGTCTTGCGAAAAGCAGATCTGACTGGAGAAGCGCAGTCAAATCTGGTGTAGCTGCTGGTGAAGATGACCGTGTTGTGAAAGCCCAGAAGAGACGCGGCAATCCTGAGCAGCGGGAACACCATCCCCTTCTACAAACCTCGTGTGCCCGATATGTAGCAGATGTTTTCGTGCTCGCATTGGCCTGTTCAGCCACATGCGCACCCACACCCAACAGGGAAATCTCTGACAAGGATGATGTCAGCGGTCCTCATCGACAACGATGGACAGCTATTATTATTACTATAATTTTTTTTTAAATCCTTGATCAAGGACTGTCAAAGATAACAGTAACCATCACACCTAATAGCATTTAAGAGCAGTATCAAACTCCCTCCAGTTCACCTGGGCCCCTCCACTTCACCTGGGCCACAACCATCCTTCCTTGGGTATCCCAGCTCTGGTTCATTATTTACATTTTATGATTCTTCAAGTTGTCTTAGGTTGACCTCTCTTTCACTTTCCCTCTGGGGTTCATAGCATGGACATTCTGGTGTTGTAATAGTAGTAGTAGTAGTATTGGTGGTAGTGGTAGTACAGCAGCAGCAACCTCTTTCAGTCATGACTGACTATAGGATGATATTACCTTGAGTAAACAAACAATTATACACTTAGCTTGAATTCTTGTCTTTCTCCTTTCAGCGTTGTCTTTTCATTTGTCTGTGTTGCAAGAGTTTCTCTTCACTAAGCATGGCTTGGTCATTCAGGGTCCATCTCCACTTTGATCGGTCTGCAACTTCATCTTCCCAGGATGTCAGACATGTCCAGGGCCTTAATATCATCCTCACACATACCTTTGAACCTCAACTGTGGTCAGCCGACCACCATTCTGGTGATGGATCAGATTCTGTGTACTTTCTGTCATATATTATGTTCATTTCATTGCCGTCTTTTTAGGGTAATCATATCCTCACCAGATCCTTGATGGCCAGTATCTTTCAGGTACTTTATCTTTGCATCTCTATACTTAATACTTGTAGATAAAGTATTCAGTTTTACAAAGGAAGACAATTTTAACTCTTTTTTTTCCATTCCTGAAATGCCAATTAGGTGGAAGGTTTCGAAGGCAGCGTTCTGTGTGCAAGTTACGAACTGGTTTGTTCAGACTTCATCCACCCAGAGCCACCATTTGAGATTAGTAGCTCAACACCAGCAGGTATCTCTGAAACCAGCCAGCTAAATACCCAAGGTTGGTACTTGTCATGTTTTCCTTTTGTCAGGTGTTTGTTATTCATTCTTCACGTCAGATTTATCATTCATTACTTACATCAGGTATTTGTCATTTCTAGCTTATGGTGGTTGTATCCATTTGTCATTCCTAGCTTATGGATGTATCCAGTTGTCATTCCTAGCTTATGGATGTATCCATTTGTCATTTCTAGCTTATGATGGTTTTATCCTTTTGTCATTCCTAGCTTAGATGGATGTATCTATTTGGTCAGAACCCATTCAAGAATAGCAACTTATGTGCAGCTACATTTTGCTTTTTAACTAATTCACTCCTGAAGATTTTGGACACATTTATTTTTGCCCAAAGAAATTCCAGCACAATATTGAGACCTATTTATATAAAGTTTAAATGAAATATACTAAAAATACAAGGCAATAAACACATTTAACACGTGTGACTATGTACAAAGGAGGATTATTGTGACAATTTATTGTTGTTATAGCAATATTGTTACTACTTGAATCAGCAATAATTTATTTGGCTATATATATTTATATATAAATGGAGGATGTGGAGGAGTATATGTACCTGGGACACCTATTGAACATGCATAACGACTTAAACCCAGAATTAACAAGACATCGTCACACAGGCTTGGTGACTTTATCGCCCATAAAGACGGCACTAGACCATACCCACAATCAGAGTCTGTGTGCCTCCCTATTCCATTCCACAGTTCTTCCTGCAATGTGCAGAAATGTGGTCACTTACAAAAGATATGGAGTTCAAACTCAGTGTCCCAAGCCTCCCTCAAGAGACATTTGAAAGGTCTTCACAACACTGACGTATGACAAATATTATTCGTGAAAGATGCAGTTATCCACGCAGACTGGGCTGGTCACATGATTGTTGGAGCACAGCTACAGCAGTCTAGTACCCATGAGACAGAATATGACCACGGAGGAGAAGACTAGCTACGCACTAGTCCGACTCCCTTTAACTCAGAAACAACATCCACGATGCTACAGACGGGAAACTTATCACCCACTGGTCCACCGTGGTCCAAGACAGCAGACAATGGAAAGGAACATGGTACTCGCAGTGACGTAGCCACCTAAGAGGAATGGGTTTTCCAGTAATATATCTATATACATACACACACATGCAACATAAATTAAGTAATTTTATACTGCAGATAATCTAATTAATTTACCATTTTGTAAGGTTATGCTTCTATATCTACTTGGCATTGTGGGCTCCTTGCCAGGTTTAGAAAGTGGACGGGGGTAGCCAGTCCTCGGGCACTGCTGTATTCAATATACTGGTGTTCAAATCCTCCACCAACTTTTTAATGCTAATTTTATCCATCTGCTGCATGTGAAAATACTGCATCCTGTCAGGATCTATGGCAGTGCTCATTCTGTTACTGAGAGAATGTTCCACTTCAGCCCCAGTTATAAAGTCTATATGAAACTGATGATCATGCCAAGAATAACTTTTTGAATATCCTGTCAGGCACCTCACCTTTGTCGGTTTGAACAACATATCACTTGTTTTTAATGCATCCAGCAGCATCCAACCCAATACCATTTCATGGTATCAGCATGTTTGTTGTTGTTTAGTTCCACTTATCTAACCTCAGAGGAAGAGGCATTTCAGGATATTCAAAAAGGTCATAATGAGCGGTTTCGTATAGGTATATACATACAGGTCTTGCACTCTGGAGTGTGTTGTAGTTGGATTCTGTTCAGGTGCTTGTTTAGTGGGTTGTGTTCGATTTTCAGCTTCAGAATGGTGCTCTGACCCCTCCTTATCAGTTTGTTTGATATTGTCGTTTGGATTGGAACATCACTTAGAAGCATGTGACCTTTCGCATGTTTCAAGGATTGTCCAATCTATCAAAATGAGGACATGCTGGCTCGTATTCTGTCCATTAATTATTTGATGCATTTACCAGACATTTGGAAAGTTTTATCATTGCCTATTAACAGTTATGAAATTCCTCCCACTTCTCATTCCTTCGTTTCCTGGTTAAGGCCTTGAAGCAATTGATCACGATTCGTCGTTTTCTTATTCGTCTCTTCAACCTAGCAATCATCCTAGGATGTTTCTTACGGACTTACTGCCACTCTTTTGTTGCTGCCGCCCCCCCCCCCCCTTTCTGCTGTTCATTCCATCTGGATAAGGAGGGATCTAATAGATTTATTTATGATAGAATGCAAGGGACTGTTCTGGACCTGTATGCATATAGGGTCATTTGGTTTCCACTGTTGCAAGGTATTTTCCTTCACAATAAAAATGATAGCTGGTCACTGTCCTGGGCCCCGCAGTACATTACATGGGGGGGGGGGGGGCGGGGGCGCAGTACTAGAGATAAGTACTAGATTGATGATGCCATTTCTATCCCAAGGTCGGGGGCGCCAATCTGGTCAGGTGGCTTTCATAGGTTGGTAAGGTTCGTACTGAGTAGTGCCTGACCTAAAGCCATCTCTTACTTGTTTTCAATGGAGTTTTTTCAATCCTTGGACCTAGCATTGTAGTCACAGGCTATAACGCACATCTTGTCAGGCACGTCCGACACTTCAGTTAGAAAATACTATCCCGCCTCATTGGGAAGGTGCTCCACATGAGCATACAAGCTATACACACTCCACACTCTATTATTGATCTGCCACTCCACATTCTCAGTAATACAGGTGGTAGTAGCAATCTATATGCGGGGAAGGTCATGCTTCACATACATCTGCATCTCTTGCTTAACTCTTTTCAGTGCAAATTGCATGAAACTACCAGCCCATATAGTTCTACATGAGGTCCTGATTGTCCTAAACCAGTTCAGTGGTCCAGCCAACCAGAAGGTTGAGATTAATCACGGTTATCATCTCTTGCTTATCTAATGACTGGCATTGATTTGAGCTGAAGAATAGTTTGATCTGTTTCATGGACTGCCTTCAAACCTGTATATTCATTTTATTCATTCTCTCTCGCTTTTCGCTTCCACCTCTCTTGCTATACTTCTCTCTTTAATTATGTTTATCCATTCCGTTTGTGTGTGTGTGCATGCGTACGTGCATATATTTAAAAAATGTATTGCTGCAAACATTTGAATATGTCAGTTTATATACTCATTGTTTCATGTATTATACATATTTGTGTGTCGACGTTGTGTACTTTTTCATTTGTATTCATTTTATGTGCAACCACTGAGCATTGGCCTATATAAGTTTTTACCAACTAAATTATATAGGACATTGAAGGGTTAAGCAGATGTGATTGATTCAGTTTTCAGTAATGTGGTTCAGTTGTGTTTCACTTAATTATGCATTCTTATCTGTGAAATGTGGTTCCTCCTAGAGTAAGTTTATTTACATACATCAATTTGTATACATAATGTTTATATTTATTGGTTAATACATTTGATGTTTTGTTTGTGTCACAGATTCTACAACTTCCTGGAAACAACCAAACACTACAGTTGTTACTTATTCAGAAGAGAAAGAAACAAGTTCATCAAAATCATTTTTCAACCCAGTGACACTTATTATTGGGCTCGTCGTTATTATTTATAATGACCTTTTATCTTGATGTTTATTTTTGTATATCCTTTACAAAGTCTAGCTTGTTTTGGAATTTTCAAAATGCACATTATTCTCTGGATATTTTAAACATCGTTATGAGTGTATCATTTTATTTTAAGATGGCAGATGTAATTGTCATAACGGTCGATCATCAGTCGTTTTACTGTGGTACTATGGGTGATTCAATCGGCCGTTAGCAAAATCTTAATTAAATTTGCTAATTTGATTTTTCCCCGTTAGCAAAGGGGAGATTACTATAAATAATTGTTTTGTTTTTTCCTTCTGTTTGTAGCTTTCATCTTTGCCTAATCGTAAGATTTCGTGGTTGTTTTACATTTGAGCTGAGTGAGATTTTTGTTCCCAATATTTCTGTCTGATGTTGGAGAGAGTCCACCAGGACTAGATAATAAATCTAGATCATTATTTGAAGTTCTCTGTTGGACGCAAAGTGATATTTTGGATGATTTTGAGGCTATTCCACATGACAGTGATGAGTAGTGGTGAAGACAAATCAGATAGGTATATGCTTAGCTCTGGATCTAGTGTTGCTACTGACCAATTTGGTTTAGAAAAGGTGGACATTGAAGAGAATAGGCCATGTTTAGAACCCTAATTTCATTGTTAGAAATCCTAACAGCTTTCGGAACATAGACGTGGATTATCTATAATGTGACTGTGGTACCAATCAAAAGACTCCAGAGAGAAATAAATATATATATTTTCTGTTGTGGAATCTCTAGGCTGTAACATTCAAGAATTTCAGCCTCAAGTTGGACATCTCATGGCCAGATACATGACCAAATGGGAAACCGAACATACTGGTTACACCAAAAACGATGCCTATTACCAGTTGAACCGAAGAGAGCAGGTCGTTGTCTTCAGACTTCGCACTGGCCACAACAGACTGAGGTACCACCTATTCAACAAATTGAAGATAGGGTGTACCGACGAATGCCCGTGCGGTACTGGTAAAATGACCGCTGAACATTTGCTGCAGAACTGCCCGACATACGAGGATCAGAGAGAGCAGATGTGGCCATTACCAGTGGAACTGCAAGACAAGCTCTATGGCAGTGGCGACAGCCTCAGGATGACCGCCGCTTTTTTCGAAAAAATAATGGTTACTGTCTGACTGCGTACGCAGAAGAAGAAGAAGAAGGACATCTCATGCCAGATGCTTATAATGCTGTACATCATCTTTTTGACTGTTGGATGGCAAGAGGAGAAAGACTGCTTTGTTTGCAGTGACAGAATGATAAGCAAGAGCAGCAAAGACAGAAAATGAACACAGCACTGATGACCGGCATGCAAGGTTGGATGCAACGAACGAAACCTCATTCACAAGACTGGCCAAGGACTTGATCGAAAAGAAAGAATAATGGCCAAGGACTTGATCGAAAAGAAAGAATAATATTTAAATACATTATTCTTCTGTGTGTTAACTTTTGCTGAGATTATTAGCATTTACCTTACCAGATAAAAAATGATGCATTTCTCCTGTAACTGCATTATTTTTTAGCACGTTTTAATATATATCATGTTGTGTCTAGACATATTAATAAAGAACTTGTTGGTGTATCTCTTTCTGAGATGCAAGAAGGTGATAGTGTTTAAAAATAGTACAAACATATAGAATCACCCACTTTCGGCATCCCTCGGTAGGACTATACACACACAAAAATTTGCCAAAAGTGGATTATCGATGTTTATTGTAATGGCCATATCTGTCACTTGAGACTATAAACATAATTATTGTATCTACATAAACAAACTAAATAGATATGCCTCAGAAAAATTAATTGCATATACTTAACTTCCCCATTCTCAATAATGGGCGAATCGTCAAATCCAAGTGAAAAAGCAGAAGAAATACTTTCTAAAAGTCTTTTTTTTTTAAACTGTACAAGACAGAAGTCGGAACTCTCTACAATCAAATGAGCAGTATGTTCAATCCATTTCTATGCCATTAACCCGGTAGTTACGACCTTGGAGCTGTTGCCGTACCATGACGGTGGTAACGGTCGCAAATTTGTTCTGTCGCAATTTCACAGTATGATAAAGGCAAATAAAAACACATATAAAGGTCATTTTTAAATGTGTTTTTTTTATAGTTTTTCTTTCTGGATATAGTTGAATAGTATTTTTAAGTCATAAATTAAACATTCACGCAAATTACATTTTTCAAAAGAAATCCACATAAGTATACATTTTCTTAAATAAAACAGCTTGCAGTATTTTAAAACTTATTACAATGTTAAATAGAACCAATCAGTAAGTGTGAGAATAGGTTTAAACCAGAATATGAGTTGCACAAATTTACTCACCATGTACTGGTCAAGGTCACCGTACGTGATGCACAAATATACTATAATATTCTTTGTCTAATACGCCTTCAGAAAATGTATACTTATATGGACCTCTGGTTTCATTTTCCATGTGATTCTGGTATTTTATTGGAATGTCAGAATCCTCAAAAATGCCTTAGCACCTCCAAAAAAAACACTTGAAAAAAACATCTATGCAGCTATGATTGGTTTACTGTTACAGTCCTGTTTATTTTGCCTACATGTGTCTTACAGTCCACAGCAAGTGCAGCAACTCTGTATGTCAACATTTTTTTCTTTCAAAATAAAATTCATAATTATTTTTTAAATTGAGCTACAATTATGGCATGAAGATCTTAAGGCACATAATTAATTTATCTTTAATCAAAATAATATATATTAGTACGAAGAGTTGAATGTTTGCGGAAGGGAAAATACAGTAACAAAATATTTTTTGCTACTTGTGATGTAATACGTATTTCTGCATCAATCCCTAAATATCATTACCACAGTATCTTCTGTGTTCCTGACAAAGTCTGACTCGAACATGTGTTGAATATCCACAAGGCAACGAGGAGGCAGACAGACTGGCAAAAGAAGGTGCATTACTACCACAAACAGATACTAGTATGACGTACGAAGAGTCAAAACGGCTTATCAAAGCCAGATACATGACCAAATGGGAAACCGAACATACTGGTTACACCAAAAACGATGCCTATTACCAGTTGAACCGAAGCGAGCAGGTCATTGTCTTCAGACTTCGCACTGGCCACAATAGACTGAGGTACCACCTATTCAACAAATTGAAGATAGGTGGTACCGACGAATGCCCGTGCGGTACCGGTAAAATGACCGCTGAACATCTGCTGCAGAACTGCCCGACATACGAGGATCAGAGAAAGCAGATGTGGCCATCACCAGTGGAACTGCAAGACAAGCTCTATGGCAGTGTCGACAGCCTCAGGATGACCGCCGCTTTTTTCGAAAAAATAATGGTTACTGTCTGACTGCGTAAGAAGAAGAAGAATAATAATATCCACATGTATCATCATGGTCTGATCAAATAATAAATCATTTTTCAGGTCTTGAAGTCCAAATTTCATTGAATAAAACACACGTTTGAAAAATTCACATTTGTAAATGATGCTTTGACAAAAATTACATTAAACTAAAAGCTGTGAAGGGGTTGAATGATCAGCCATGTTTTAGGTAATTTCAAAACCTGAAATGCCGCAACGTAACAATGTGTTAAATATCAAGTTTGGTCAAGAGCTGAAGATGCAGCAGGTAATCAGCTGCCAGCGACTCATAGCTGGCCGTTTGCATCAGGGTCAATGACCCATAACTGACCAAACCTTATTCAGTCTCCAAGTGGTGGTCCTGGAAACTCCCATGCAGCATAACTAAGATATTACGGCAGGCAAACCCGGCCCTAAAAATGCTGTGCTTTTCAAGTTGAATGTGTCTGGCCAAAACGTGTAAATATCTCAGCCTCGCTGTAAACTACATCATAGACATTCTTTTCACGATGAACACAGAAGAAGAAGAAGAAGGAGGAAAAAAGTTTAGTTGGATTGTGTGGAAACTGATATTATGTGTGCAGGCACGACTGGCTAAAAAAAAAAAGAAGAGAGTTAACTCTTTCATTTACATTTGTACTTGCTGAAATAAACAAACATTGAGTTTAATTGCTCTGAAACAACAAAACCTTTAGTTTTTCCCATATTTGACATTGTCAGACTGACATGTCTGTGAACATTCTTTCCACCCTAAGCAGAGGTCAGAAATGCATTGTTCTGGCACTAAGCAATTGAGAGGGTGCATTAGCAATGCTCCAAAGATCCGAATGTAAGGTTTGGTTCACAAAACTCATTCTCTACCAATTAGGCCAAGTCTCATAGGCTCTAGACTTGTGACTAATAGTTAAAGACAATTGGCTCAACAAGTCTTGGGTCACTGTGCCGTTATGACTACCTTCGGTTGTCATGGTGTGGCGTCTGCTGGTTTATTCAGTAGAGTGGTGGCTCTTTTCTAACTTTAGAGTGCGTATGCGTTGTTGCACTTATTGGTTTTTTTTAAAGTATAAAAATAGAAGTTTGCTTCTCTAGAGCATTTGTGTTCAGCCTGGGAATTTGCACTGCCAATTACGAGGACTACCTCGAGGAGGATGTGATACCCATTGTCTGAATCACAGACGGTCCCTACAGAAGCTCTTGAGATAAGAGAAGTGCAGAAAACCAGAAAGCATTCCGTTCTCCTGACAATATCCTACTACCTGCAAAGCCCTTTAGGGGGCTTGGTAGCGGGAGATACACAAAGTCAGTTTTACAGACATAATCATTTCTGTGGACTGGTTTGTATGCAGTATCTTATGTCCGGTTCACATTTTTAATAACAAATGCAAGCATATTTAGTGCCGGAGGTTGCGTGTTAGAATCATGGAGACAGGGATTTTTTTTTCACGCAGTTCTTCTGGTAAAAATTACCCTGATCTTTGGGTAGTGAGATCGGACTCCCGTGTTCAGTGTCGAGCACATTAAACAATTCCTTGGCAGTTGAAAATCAAAAAGAGTAGGATTAAGTTTGTTAAGATCAGCTATAGATAGCTAACTAGCTGCGGGACTACTTAGCTTCTAGTGTTTGAGTCTAAGATGGTAAAAACCACCTTCCAAGAAACTGGTTGTATGAAGAGTCTTCTAAACCACTTGATCACTGCTTGTACTTCTTCTATCCACACAATGAATTCTGACAATTTGCTGGTTGTCTAAACAACTGTATTCATTTGGTCAAGATGAAATAAAACATTATATTGTGCATTTTTGTTATTTAAAAAAAATCAAAATACATAAAAGCATTGATTAAATAAAAGATATACCTATCAGAATGATACACCATGTCTACCTGATCTGGCTAAAGATTAGAACTAACTTTGTGCTGTACATCAATAACTACTATTATACCAGAAATGCACTGGCAGCTCATATGATATACACATATATTTTGAGCACTGCAGGTCAACGACTTGCTTGATGAAAAGGAAAATTACAGAAACCAGATACAATGAAAACATATCTAGTTTTGTTACATGTCTCGCTGACTTCATTAATAACACATTAGATAAGTTTGGCTTATAAACTAATTGCATACTGATCAACGAGCATGATACAGAATACTGTTGGAATGACCAAGAAGATGGGTGAGAACAGGATACACTTGTCACAGACTGTGCCCCTGCTTTAAGTTATTGGTCCTCTAGGACCAAGTAGGCGTAAATACTAGCTGCTTACACCGTCTTGTCACAATCAAATACTAACTGCTTACCACGTCTTGTCACAATCAAATACTAACTGCTTACCACGTCTTGTCACAATCAAATATTAGCTGATTACCATGATTTGTCACAATCATATACTAGCTGATTATCATGATTTGTCACAATCAAATACTAGCTCGTTACCATATCTTGTCACAATCAAACATTTCTTTTTCTTTTGTTCTTCGGCAATTATTTAATATTGCGTGTCCAACTATCTCTATCTTAGGCTATGAAGGTTTAGTGGGTAATAAACTTTCCTTTTAACACATCATGGATGTTGTGGGAAGTCTGGCCAACACATTGGAGGTCTACACAGCAGTCTTCTTCCACCTCGAGGGTGCCAGACCTGTTAACATGCTTCAACGTTCATTTTTTCTTCTGCCCATTTGATAATTGCTGAAGGTCGGAGTTATGGAAGTTCTGCATGCACTGGTTACGGAGAGTATGGTCGGTCTTGCATCTCTCACTGTTTGTTCTCCATTGTTTTTGTAAGTTTCCATGTTTGAGCAGCATAGCACATTGCATGAACCACTGTGGAGTAGAAGAGAGAAGCATGTAATGTCCAGTCTCAGCAACCATCCAGGACTGTCCGGATGGACGAGAAGGCCAGCGCAGCTGCGCCTTGTTAGCTCTGGTTCTAAATTATTCTCCATGTTGAGGCATCCAAGATAGCAGTATTTTTTTATGTTTTCTCATTAATTAATGTCTTTATATTGTTTTAGAAGAGTGTATACAACCAGTTTAATTTAC
The DNA here is from genome assembly GCA_036924085.1 of Ariolimax columbianus. Taxonomy (NCBI): domain Eukaryota; kingdom Metazoa; phylum Mollusca; class Gastropoda; order Stylommatophora; family Arionidae; genus Ariolimax; species Ariolimax columbianus. The sequence goes on along the minus strand of JAVGWX010000007.1, from coordinate 86,778,536 downwards.
ATTACCTTGCTCTAAAAGGATCCAATCTATTCTTAAATGCATTGATTGTCCCTGCCTTCACTACTTCCTGTGGCAACATATTCACCACTCTCTGACTAAAAGAATATTTCCTAATATCTAATCTGGACCTTTCTTTAGTTAATTTGTAGCTATGCCCTCTTGTTCTTGTAGGTGGTTGTATTTTGAAAAACTTATCTTATAAACCTGTATTGTCACCTCAAATTCTTCTCTTGTCTATACACTTTAGGCCGGCTTTTTTGTTTTTTCTCATAACTGTAATTCTGGAATCCCACTATCAGCTTTGTCGCTCTTTTTTGTATCCTTTCCAGCATGTTTATATCCCCTCTACGATAAGGACTCAACACCTGTACACAGTACTCCAATCTAGGTCTAACGATTTATACAGTTTGACAAAGGATGACTGGACCACAATGAGTGAAACAGTTTTGCCAAAATTTTGGTCTTGGGAGATAATTTCTAGCCCTGCTCTTCTCTCTTTGTTGAGCATCTCTAACACGCAGTTGGCTTCTGCTGCTGACTGATCAGCAATATGTCATCCACAAACCAAAGATGATTGAGACGTCTGCCATCAACATTGAATCCAAAGCCCTCCCCCCTGTCGCAACAGCTGATACACTAATATATAACTACATATATATTTATGAGAAATTAAAAAACCACCGGAGGAGGGTCAAAATGAAAAAGAAAACTACAGAAGAATATATATATATATATATATTCTTCTGTAGTTTTCTTTTTTTTCTCCATAATATAAGAATGTATGTCATGCACTGCATATTGCGACTCAATTTGGGTCATAGTTCACATTTCTCTATGCAGCCTTTGTAAATAATATTTTGTAAAATTATATACAACATTTTCATTTCTATATTTTTTATTCTAAAGTAGACTAAAACCGAATATAAATCCCTACACCAAATTTGGTGAAGCTGATAAACATGTTTTCTTTGCAGGCAGACACATTTATTCATTCTCACTTATAGTTATAAATATCCAAATACATAATTCTCGCTACCTGTCAGCAATTGTAGCAAAACTAGCACCTTAACATGTGGCCTTTAATCTGGAGATAAATGTCACGAAAATCCACACAGTTAATGAAAGTAATTATTATCCATATTATATCAGCGATAGTTCAGTCGGTAAGAGCGATGCAGTGAAATATTTAGAAATCAATGATGGTTCGAATACAGATGAAGTCAAAATTTACTTTCTTTCAATCTTGTATAATAAAAAACTTGTTTTAATTTATTTGTTTAATTTTGAAGACATGAATTTGATTTTTCAATTTTAGAACTGAATTGCTATACACTGGATATTTTACACAGCAATAGTTTGTTTTCATAATTTTTGAGTCAGTGAAATTGTGCAACACAAAGTGAGTCTAGTCATTGAGAGTTAACATTATAAATTGTATACTGTTGTTATACAAACCAGCTTTTTTTTCTATTTTCAAAGTCGTGTAATAACAAAAATCTTATTTTTAAAATTTACTTTTGATTGACACCTAAAAATGTCTGTCATTATTGATAGGATATATATAACAATAAGGAGAGACCACACACACACAAGCTATGAATAAGAGAATGAAACACAATGAAGTATCATCTTTTCTATGTCATGTTGCGTCTTCTAATCACCGTAGCATATATACTTTCTCTTTAAACAGATATGAAAAATCAAGCAAATACATTAATATATTTTCTACCCGCATCTCAAAAAATGAAATGGAGATGATATACAACAATATTGTGCATCATAAGTAAAAAGATCAAAATAACATGTAGTAACATCTGTCTTTTTTCCTCATTTTGGGGAGGATGCTGAGATCAATGGCAAATAGAGAAACCATTGTGAATTGTGCAGACAGCATAATGACTGTCAAGTCTACATTTATTGTGAAAGCTGCAAACATTTGTACGAATAAAATATCACATCAAACATATCACATCACAAACCGATCACATCATACAGATCAAATCATACAGATGACAAACACTATCAGATCACATCGTACATATCAAATCATACAGATTATATCACAAACAGATCAAAGCATACAGAACAGATCACATTACAAACAGATCAAAGCATACAGAACAAATCACATCACAAACAGATCAAAGCATACAGAATAGATCACACCACAAACAGATCAAAGCATACAGAACAGATCACAAACAGATCAAATCAAATGTGATATGGATCAAGTTTCTCTATATTACAACATGACCAGCAGTAATATATAATAAACATTTTACTATAATATCTCAGCTCAGTTGCCATCTCTACATCGAAGGTCAGCTGCAATGGACTCTTGCCTCGATCATGTAATCTACCAGGATTTTCCCTGTTCATCTTTTCATGTTATCCTCCCACTTAATTGCTTATCTCTGGAACATTCTCACTCTACCTTTCCATCCATTGTTTTCGGTAAGGCCTTTTTAATGTGACCAAAATATCTGAACTGTCAGACTGAATTTGTTCATCAATCCATTAAGTTGTCTAAGACTTTCTTATATGCTTTCTTTCCAGGAGATATACCCCCTTCTTCTATATAACCACTAAAGTATTAATTCTTGTCTCGTCATTTGTTCATTGTCTATGTTTATATGCCATACATTAAAGGTGAGTATACATAAAAACTGATCACTTCGATTTGTAATTTCTGTGTTACCTATTTGGATGTCAATGTATGACTCATGTTGGTGGATGTCAATATATGATTCATGTTGGTGGATGTCAATGTATGACTCATGTTGGTGGATGTCAATGTATGACTCATGTTGGTGAAAACAGATTTGGTGATCTTTATGCTTTTCCTGATTCCCATTTTACATACTCTATTTCTCATTATTATATTTCCAAGAAAAAGCTCTTGACCTGTCTTTTCATCTGTAGAGCAGATTTTGAGTCTGCTTTGCTAATTGTCTCAGCTTTAATGCAAAAATATATGTGAATATATAAAATTGGTGATTAAGTTCCCAATATTTCTAGGCACTATTGATTTATTTTATCAATTACCATCAACATTCCTAGGCACTAATGATTTATTTGATCAATTACCATCTACATTCCTAGGCTCTAATGATTCATTTGATCCTAATCACAGTTCTTGCACATGATGGCTGAGTATTTCTGCAGTCTAAATGTTTGTGACATAATTTTTTTAATGCGGAAATTAGAAGGTTAACTGGAAGAACAGCGCTGGGTTGAATAAGGCACATAATAGTGTCAACCTGAAAAAGGAAAGTAAGTGAATTATGTATTGTCTATACATTCAAATATACAGGGTGATCCACTTGCTACCGGCTCCAGGTTTTCCTTTTCAGTTTTAAACCAATGAAGGTAATTCAATCAAATTTGACATGGACGTACCTTGGTGTGCGAGAAACATGAGCTCATAGCTTCTTTTTGTTCGATCAACTGATGCTATGCTTCTATCACGGTGAGGTTCACTGAGTAGACTGCGTTTCAGGTATTCACCAGCCCCACACAGCTTTCCAAGCATGGTCGCTTCCTGATGCCAGACTGCCTCTCTTTAGTCTGCATAGGTGAGGCAGTCCTGCTGCATATGCTATGGTGTTTGCTTGGGTGCTCCACAATCGCATAAGTCGGTGTCTCTAAGACCCATTCAATGAAGGCCTGCAATGTCTCATTCTGAGTCTGAAGAGCTTTGTCCATCTCTGCCAAGTCATTTTTTTGACTTGTTTCTTTGTGCTGGTCACTCTATTCCACGTTCATTGAGTCTCTGCTTCTTTATAGCTATGTTAAAGGCGGGTCTGCGTGTCACCACTTCCAGCTTTTGTGAGCTCATCTGACTTCTCGTTTCCAAGGATCCTACAGTGGGCAGGAATTCATTGTAGGACTAGATCTGTTTTTTGGGGACAGCAACTCAATGTTATATTTTATTTAGTGTGAGAGTATCTTGTTTGGGGCTTGGAGTACGCTTCTAAAGTCTGTTAGAATGTAGAGGTCATAGCAAATGTTGAAAGTGGTCACCATTAGCATCAAAACATGCCTGCACAATCTTCCACGTGTCACAGAAGGTATTCATCAAGACATCAGAAGTCAATTTCCCGGCGAATGTTTTTTTGCAGTTCCATGAGATTCCTTGGCTTGTTGCAATACACTTTCCCTTTCGGCATGCCCCACTGGAAGAAATCAGGTAGGGTAAGGTCAGGCGACTTTGTTGGTCAAGGTCCCTTAGAGATGACAGGATCTTTAAAGAAGGAAGCAATTTCCATCCTACCAGTACGTAGTTCCTCGTCGTCCAACTGGTCCACAGCATATACATGTCAAATTTTATTGAATTACGTTCATTGGCTTTAAAGTGATAAGGGAAAACCAGGAGATGCCAGCAAGTTGGAAAATGTGTGTGTGTGTTTCTGTCTGTATGTATTCTGTCGAAGATGGATGTGTCGGGCCAAAATGTGCAAATATCGCAGTCAAGCTGTAAACTAGCGACACAACACATTCCGTTCTCCTGACAACATCCTGCTACTTGCAAAGCTGTTCGGAGCTTGGTAGCGGGACATTGAACGAAGAAGATGTGTGTGCGTGCGTGGTTGGTCAATAAATATGATTTTCTTGTGTGTAGAAACATAAATGAATAAAGAATTTGCTGGTGTTTTTTTTTAGTTTCTGAGATGCAAGAAGGTGAGGTTAAAAATTTGTGTAAAAAAAAAAAACAAGCACACAAATTTGAACTCACCTGTTAAGGAACATCGCTCCTCTATAAATCCATTGAAATCACACAACAAAGTATCGATACTGTGTTTATAATATCAGCACAACTGTTAGTTTCCACTTCAAACATATTTATTACATCTAAATAAACGGATCTACCTCACAAAGATCTTTTACAGCAATTTACTTTATCATTCACAAAAATTGGGCTGGCTCCAATCCGTGTAATAAGAAGATAAATCGTTTAAAATCCATTTGTAATCAAACATATAATACTTTTACCGGCTAGAAACCTGTGTAGATGGACGTGATGTATTCAACATATAAAAATTTACATTTCTACAGTCTCTGTGCTTGGTCAAAAAATGAAAGAGTATGTCAAAATTGTTTTGACAGTAGCATGGTGGTAGTTGTTTCGAATGCCGAATCAGTAGCGTGGGTTAGGTTAACATACTTTGGCCACATCAAATGTCACAATGACCTTATACTGGAGGGTATGGTACCTGGCAAAAGAGGCAGACTAGGAAAAGATGAACAAGGGACATTACAGAGGCTTTGGCGTTGACAGTGGCAGAGGTGGGAGAGCTGGTCAGTAATCCAGAGTCTTACAGTTCAACTGTCAAAAGAGCAACATTATGCAAAGGATATGCTACATGACAATGATGGTGAAACAGTATTGTGTGCTCACGCATGATATTGTGGTCTGAAATTCTTGTATCTGTGTTATTCATTATCTTAATTTTCCCATTTAACTTCACAGATGTTAGCAATGACCTTGTTACAAAATTACAATAAGTACAACAACTTTGGTTGAGCATTCTCAGTGATCTCCACATGTGAACAGATGATAGGAAATGATGTTTCATTACCAAATATGGGTGAGATCAAACATTCCTGCCCATTTGATCTTTAGTTTTGTTGCTTAGATATGAAGTCATAACTTTTTTTTTTTTTTTTTTTTTGTGATGACCCACCAAGACAGCACTTATGTTTTAACCATACCTATGTACATGACACTTGAGCTATCAAATAGTGGATATGTGAATCTCCATGATGGATACAAAAATGGCATGACAGCAAGGTCCTATAAGTGTCTGTATATAACTGTATGTGAGTATCTTTGGTGATTTTAATGTAAGAGTAAGGACTGACCATCAGTCCAGAACAAGCCACTGCTGGTCATAAAGCTGAAGACAGTCTCTGAAACTTCATGCCCTTACACCATTATCTACTCTGAAACTACATCTATATTTAGTTAGCCCTCTACCTCTTAAAAGAATTTGACTGATTTTGTGAGGACATAACTCAGCTCAAGCATAAATATATTGACCCATATTCATATATTGACACATAGCCATTGACACATATTCATTGATTGGCATCCTGTCAGTCTCGAGAGACAATGGACTTTACGCAAGAGAGGGGGGTCTTAGTCAGTTGTTGCCCTTGCGTTCGCCACACTAGTTTGGAGTGCATCTTGACTTCCCCTGCCTGCAGGCCAGCGCACAAAGCCTGCCTTCCACAAATTTCTCCCAGTAGCAGGTGTTCATATTGAACGCTTTCAGGTTACGCTTGCAAACATCTTTGTACCGTTAAACATGCGGGTTTGCTAAACATGTTTCAGTTCAGACCGTCTAGCGATGATCAGGTCCAGCTGATGTCAATGTCTGGAGCGAGGATGTCTCCAGGATACTTTGAGCTGGAGCTTCATTTGGAAGGTGTTGATGATGCACAGGTCATGGTAGACACACCTCCAATAGCCGCTGTCCATTTCCGTTCATCTTTCCGGCACTGAACTTTCCTAGGCCAGTAGTCCTGATCTGCACGCACACGCACACACCCCCCCCCCCCCCCCCCCACTTGCATTATCTCTCTATAGTGACTACCTGGACATATTGATGCCTGACTGCCTAAGGGACTCCTGGTTTGATCTCTGGGTTAACTTCCAAAGCTTTTTCCACAAGTGGATTATAACGGCAAGGCAGCAGATATTCATATACTTACACATATACATATACTTGCACATACACATATTCATATACTTACACATATACATATACTTGCACATACACATATTCATATACTTACACATATACATATACTTGCACATACACATATTCATATACTTACACATATACATATACTTGCACATACACATATTCATATACTTGCACATACACATATTCATATACTTACACATATTCGCCAACTGCTAAGATGACAATTGTAAAGGAGAGAGTGTCCAGCCCCCTTCACTGCTCAACTTGAGCTCCATATTATGGTAAGCCCTTACTGTTGACCTATGACCAATGCTCATGACTGTGATTGTCAGCTCTGAACATGTCTTGTACAAGAGCTGCTCCATCTCCTCACTCACCTGACTGGTTGCTTCATCCAGAACTGTCGGAAATCAGCATTCATTATGTTTTTCTATGTGTGCATATATGTATGTGTGCATATATATAGGCGTATTCAAATGAAACCGACCCTAACTACACAAAGTGAACGTATGTATGATGTGCATGCTGAGGTCACCTCTTATGTAAACAGCACATACCAACCGTCAAGTTTGCAAAATTTCATTATCCTCCAACTCATAGAGATCGTTGAAAACATGGTGGATGTGATATGGAATCCGTCCAGAGTTGATCAGCGAGTGGTGATTCAATTTCTAACAGCTGAAGGATGTCAACTAGGTGACATTCATTGCAGAATGCAGGTAGTGTATTGTGACAAAAGTGTGGCGAACATAAGCTCTGGTGGTAGTAGACCCGAATTGCTGCATCAATTTTGGCAATGGCATCTTCTGACGCAACAATATGTGCCCGACCTGGTCTCGGAAGATCTTTCGTTAACTCACGTCCTTCTTTAAACATCGTTGTCCAGTTCTTCAATGTGAACGGGTCGACATCCTTTAGCTGTTAGAAACCAAATCACCGCTCACGGATCAACTTTAGACAGATTCTGCTGAAGAAACTTATGAGTCGGATGATAATGAAATTTTACAAACATGATGGTCGGTATGTGCTGCTTACACCTGAAGTGACATCATGCGCACCGTACATATGTTCACTTGGTGCAGTTAGGTCCGGTTTTATTTGAACACACTTCGTACATACATAAATACTTTTACACAATTCAGTTGTAACTTATGGTTGCAAAATATTCAAAGTGCCATGTCCAGAATCAAAGGACTGTCCTCACCTTATACTTAGTTCTTAACATGGACTCGTTCTGGGTGACCGGCCTCACGGAAGGAGTACAGTTGAATTGAAGAGGAAGGCTCGTAGATCTTAGTCATGACAACTGTCCAGGATCGTGTTAATAGATGAGAAGGCTGCCCAACCCACGCGGCCACGTCATTGTCAATTCAAGTTCCAGGTTATTCTCCATATTGAGAAGACGTCCAAGATAAATGTACTCATTGACATCCTCTAAGCGTACCTCGCCAAGGAAAACTCGATAACAAGTGGCGAAGCGATTGTGCAACACTTTGGTCTTAAAGACATTAATTTACTGGGAGTATATTAGTTTATGAGCGTAAAAACATACCCGTTTATGCCCTACTTCCATTTGGGAACCTTAAATATTTAAGCTTCCTAAATGCTGGACATATATTCTCTCCAAAATAGCACACATGCTTGACATAATACATAACTGGACTAGTAACAATACACACTATTGTGTGTGAATGAAACAAACAGCAAAAGACCAAACAAATTTGTAAAAACAATTATTCAAAACAAATTGCCAACTTGAAACCCTAATTACTATATAGATTGAGAGAATAAAACATTTTGTAAACACTGCATGTGGGACATTGAATAGTTATTCTAAATTTAATAAGTTCTTGTATATTACACATTTATGCTCAACTTTAACCCTTTACAATCCTAAAACTAATCTAATCAATTCGGCTGAAATGTAAAGAATTAAGACACGAATCTAATAATTTTGGAAAGACTAAATAGTTAAGACAGATCTCATCAGTCAGGCTGGACTGAACTGTTGAGGTTTAATTGAAAACTTTTAAAGCACAAATTACAAATGAGAATCAGTTGGTGTTAAGAATCCATTTGATGCTGCATGGGCATATAGGAAATGATTGTAACTCCCAGACATAAAATATCGTACAGGAAGCATCTTGTGGGAGTGTTCCATTAAGTCGAGAACTGAAAAGAAAAATGTGATCTGCTGTTATCCTTAGTGGTGAGGGCACTTGGTGTGATCCAAGTCACTATCATCCTTGTAGCTTGCTCTCTAGTCTTTCAGCCCTTTTGTGGAGCAATGATCTGTGTGGAAATCTGCAAAAGCTTTCATATCCTTCCCATCGCTCCCTATCCTGACTCCTGTCATACATTGTCCTCTTCCCATGTAGATGTGGTCCCATAGCAGACATTGCTGTTGGGGATGAAGTGTTAGAGACTTTATTGTACTTGTTTATGAGGTGGAAGATCAGTTCCCTTTCTCACTGTCTTTCCTTCCCTAAAAGTTAACCAAGTACCCATTTACATCTGAGTCAACTGGAATGTGCTAGTAACTGGAGTTGAACTCCATACTTTTGCCATTTAAAATCTCTACTACAACGCTAGTCAGAATCACCCCATATCTATTTTACCACAGGAAAGAAATAACTGTGCGTATAGTTTCCCCAATGTATGTCCACCTCAAACAATACATCCTTTCCTCTTGTCCTTTAGTAGCTATCTGGTTCTTACAAATAGTTCAATACTTGTGATCTTGCACTACCATATAGTTGTTCTGTTCAAGAACCTGGCATAACTTTGTTGTTACAATTTGTATTTTCTACATATTTACAAAGCCATTCAATAGAAATGAAATGATATTTTAATTTTAAATGTTTTAACAGGACTTCAACAATAAAATAAATGAACAATTCTGCAATTCTACCTGAAAACTGAGAAATAAATATTCATTAAAATATACAAAACATTAATCGAAAAATAAATGCAGATAATATAACAGATACTTCACTTAAAAGTGGTCAGCCATTTCATCCTGAGTCATACAGTCACTGCTGGAACAATGTGATAACATGATGTGTTGGGTCACATAAATATACTCATGGTTTTTATTCTTACAAACCTGGTAATGCTTCAAATTCATTCATCATATCAATCAATCAAAAACAAACCTGTCAGCTCCCCGTGGAACATGGGTCCTAAACAAATACTTGCTAAGTCTTCCTTTCATGAGCTATTTATGCCTTTACATTTGCTTCCAGTTCCCTCTTCCATGAGTGTCTTGGTCTGACTTTACTTCTCTTTCTCTGTGAATTCCAGAACTGAGCTTGTCTGGTAATCTTATTCACTGGTTTCCGTAATGTGTGGCCTATCCATTGCCTCCTCCGTATTTCATGCTCCACTGGTATTTGTCCAGTTTTCCCCATCAGTTCCACGTTGGCAATCTTGTCGTACGATTTCCATCCTTGTATTTTACACAGGCATCCATTTACAAAAGTCTGTAACTTTGTCATAAGTACCTGTGTTGTCATCCATGTATCAGAGTCGTATAATAGAACTGATTTTTCATTGGAGTTGTATTTGTATTATTTTGGTGGTGGTTTTAATTTCTTTTGACGTCCATAAATTCCTCAATGCAATGAAAGCTCCTCTCACCTTCTGTATTCTTACTGAACATCGTTTTCTGTACCTCCTACTAGGTCTATTTTGCTGCCAAGGTATGTGGAAGACTCCACATTCATCATATATTAAATGTAAATTAAGATAAGTGATAAAGAAACAAGAGAGAAAGTACCAAAATAAGATTAAGGAAATGACAAACTATCAATAGGGTAAGGAAGAAAAGAACGAAGTCTAAATATCTATAAAACAGAAATTATGCAGCTTTGTAGGATGTGTTCCATGACAATGGTATGCTTCCCTCGTGGACACCTGTCATCTGTCTCAATCCTCATTTTGTTGTAAAGATGACCCTTGAGTATATTATGTTTAATTCTCAGTCTGAAGACTTGCTCTTCTCTGGTTATAGTAATTTTCTTTTCTGAGGGGTAAGGGGGGTAATTAGTATATGTTCCCCTGAAGTTGGTTTTAATTATGGTCTCTGCCTCAACATATATGATGCTAAAATCTGATGGTGGGAAAACTCCTCCAGAGTTTGCTAGTGTTTGCAGCTTTATTGATTTTGATATTGCAGTGGGAGGTGAATCCCACATGGATGTTCTGCTGAGAGCTATGACAAGGAGTATGTACATTGCTCGACATCTCTTATGTTTTTTTAGAGCTGCTAATACTGATGAGGCCTCAGTCAGAATACTATACTTTATTGTGGATATATTCATCTTTGATTACAAGCTCAGCAGTAGCTTCAGTGTCTCTACTTCCACATATGTTTTTGGAGTATGTTCCCGCTGTTAACACTATAATTAATTTGTCTTTTGTCTCCATTCCTGAGTCTGTAATAGACCCCTCCACCTCTGTTGGATGTGGCTTTGTTAGCCGAGCCATCTGTATATACTTGTATCAATGTTTCTGACGGGTAAAATGTCCTAGGATATTCTTTCATAACTTTCCTATCTAAATATGTCTGTTCCCTTCTTGTTTTATTCCTTTTCTGGTTTCTACCTTCTCAAGAATTTTTTGCTTTTTTCCATTGTTGAATTTGGGATATTAGCTACTGTCTAGTTCCTCCAGTCCACTTTTATGTAGAAAAGGCAACATGTAATGAATCTAAATCTTGGATAACAAATAAACTGAGAAATCTCTTGCATCAAAATAAATGTTTCTGAGAAGAATATTGTGCATCCCATTAATAGCTCAGAAACCCAATGAAGATATATTAAAAGATCACTGCTAACAAATAATATAAGATGGGAAAAATTATATGGACAACACTTTGAAAGTAGGATCTCAAAATTCTGGTGCTGACTGGAAATATTATCATGGGCAAAGGAGGCACAGCAAGACTGACGATAGATCTAGGATGGCAGGATGAGATAATGCAAAAACAAAGAACATGTGACACATGGTTAGTTTGTAAATGAGATGTATATTTCAGAAACACAAAGATTTATTTAAAAAACTTACTTGCAAATGGAGGCCGATGAACGAACAAGCGAACGAAAGACAGTCTTTGCATTTCACCCGGGGACAATTCATCATACCTAAAGATGGCAGAATACATATATAATCATACACATATTCTTATATGATTGATAGATCAGTAAAGACACTTGTCTTTCATGTACAAACCACTAAGTGTTTATTAGAAAAGTAAAAAGAAAATACATAATGTCATTCTCCCAGCTTGTGTAAACAGGGCTAGTTAAATCAATATGGTTGAATTATGAGAATGAACTAAAATTAAATGATTACACCTACTAATGACAGGGCGTTGCTACGGTAATCCTGCTCAATCAGAGAGGAATCGCAGGTTTCAGACACTTGGTCATTGACTGCCTAATAGCTCTCTCTTGATTCGTTGGGTCTAATAGGGAACGGGTGCTGGTATTAGACCCTTGGAAGACAGGTCAGTCTTACCCTACTAATGACAGGGCGTTGCTACGGTAATCCTGCTCAATTCAAGAGGAATCGCAGGTCTCAGACACTTGGTCCACATGCTTGGCTGTGAAGCCAATGGTGCAAGGCTACCATCTGAGGGATTACGGCCGAACGCCTCTAAGTCGGAACCCCGCCCTGAATCTCAGCAACACTGCGGCGGGAGGCAACGATATGGTTGGGACCTGAGACTCGCGTCTCAGCCCGACCCAGTCGAGCCGCAGATAGAGGTCTCTGCCGTCCCGCCGATCAAAGCGGGCGGGGAGCTGCTCGATATTCACCCCATACGGCGTTAAGGTGTAGAAGACTTAGTTCTCGGCCGGGGTGTCGTAAGCAGTAGAGCAGCCACCTCACTGCGAACTGTTGAGACTCAGCCCTTGATCATAAGATATGTCCGCACACCAGGCGAACAACATCTCCGTGCCATGACCAGGCTTATCCCCTGGTTAAATGCACTCTTGCCTCGCTATTTACCTCTGTCTATCAGTCATTCCAATGGACGCAGAAGAGATGCAGGCCAGAGGACATTGCACCTCTGCCCTATTGTAACAACCTCCCAGGTGGCTGGCGGGGAATGCTAGGCGTACCATCACTGCAGAGGAGCCGAGAAAATAAAGGGAGCAAGGAGATACCCCACTTACATGCATATGCTACATTTCTGGCAGGACGTGACGATACTGGGACACAGACACACTGGACTGCCTCTCTTCCGGGATACTTGAAAAATTAGTATATACAGTCCATTATATCATATCATCACCAAGAACTTGAAAAGATTTCAAAACTGCAATCCATGACCGATAGAAGAGACTGCAGAGCCCAGCTGCAGTCAGAGAAACTCCGAAGACTGACTGACCATCCAATGCACCAGAGACTAAACAATTTGGGAAATGGGAAACTAAAGAGGAGAAACTTTGCAGAAATAGCCAAAGCAAAGATGCACGAAGATCCCATAAACGCACTAACAACACCAAAACCCATCACTACTGTACGAAAACCTACCTGGAGGCAGCATATATTTCCAGAGGTGGTAGAAAATATACCAGGTATTGGAAACAAAAACTGCCAGACTGAAAAAGAAAGGAGAGATACTACCCTAAGCTTCATATCGAAAAGCTACCCAAGCATGGACTGGACCCATGCATATACCGACGGTTCTGTAACAAACACTACACAGAACGGAGGGGCAGGAGCATTCCTGAACCTACCAAATGGCAGACAAATAACACTGTCATTCGCTACTGGTAAGTACACAAGCAATTTCAGAGTGGAGGCAGAGGCACTGAGGGCGGCAGTGGAAGAAATGGTAACACACAATGAAAATGAAAGCCATATAGTCCTGCTTACAGATGCTCTCGCCGTAGTCACAGCGCTAAAAAGCCAGAAAGACACTGAGCTTAATGACTTAAGAGCAGCACTCTGCAAACTGTGCCAGCAGTCCGCACCAAAAAGGGTAGTGGTACAGTGGGTCCCATCACACTGCAACATCCAAGGCAACAAGGAGGCAGACAGACTGGCAAAAGAAGGTGCAAGACTACCACAAACAGATACTAGTATGATGTACGAAGAGTCAAAACGGCTTATCAAAGCCAGATACATGACCAAATGGGAAACCGAACATGCTGGTTACACCAAAAACGATGCCTATTACCAGTTAAACCGAAGAGAGCAGGTCGTTGTCTTCAGACTTCGCACTGGCCACAATAGACTGAGGTACCACCTATTCAACAAATTGAAGATAGGTGGTACCGACGAATGCTCGTGCGGTACTGGTAAAATGACCGCTGAACATCTGCTGCAGAACTGCCCGACATACGAGGATCAGAGAGAGCAGATGTGGCCATCACCAGTGGAACTGCAAGACAAGCTCTATGGCAGTGGCGACAGCCTCAGGATGACCGCCGCTTTTTTCGAAAAAATAATGGTTACTGTCTGACTGCGTACGATGAAGAAGATATCATCACCACACCCTATAGACACGAGTGGTGAAGACTCGATAGTCCTGCAAGACAACTTCTCTAACAGAGACAACTCTGACCACAAACAACTGCTGCCTTGCAGATAGGCTGGAGACAGCCAAAGGCTAAGGAGGGCATCCTTACAGAAACGCCTGTTGAAATCGGATGCACTGGGCCACAGGCTTATTAACGAAACAGTGCAATGTATATCGCTGTATGATGACGCTACAACCTAACAGAAAAAAGTATGGCGCTCATCCTGTGGAGTCCCACCAGGCAGCGAGAGTGTCGGGCCCCATGCCTCGAAGGGGCCCACCCAATGCTACTGGTGGTCACCCACCCATGTGCCGTGGAGTCAAGGCACAAGGTGATGGGGCAAAAACTATTGACCAAAAACCAAGACCCTCAGAATACTACAGTGGAATGCGGAGGGAGTCATTAACAAAAAGCTTTCCCTAATACATCATCTGCATGAAGGCAAGATTGACGTGGCATGTATCCAAGAAACGCACCTCAACAACAACCACAAATTCTCAATCAGAGGATACCAGACCTTCCGTCTTGATAGAGAAGGTCACAAAGAAGGGGTTCTGATACTGACACGTAACTGCATACCGAGTAGCGCTGTAGCTGTCAATCACACTGGACAAGCAGAAATTGTAGGAGTCGATATAATGAAACAAGAAACGAAGATCCGCATCTTCAACCTGTATGGCTCACCCAACAAAGACCTGTCGCTCTCGAGTATGGAAATCAAGGACTCCAGCTGCCTAGTAGTTGGAGACTTCAACAGCCACTCGGAGAGATGGGGATATTCGGACACAGGCAACAGAGGTGATGAAGTGGAAGACTGGGAGATAGACACAAATCTCTATCTTATCAATAGGTCAGAGGACAGCCCTAGCTTCTATTCTAGAACATGGCATACCACCTCCACTCCAGATTTGGCCTTTTCCACGGGGAATATTCACCACAAAATAGACCGCCAGGTGCTCAACCAAATGGCAGGTAGCGACCACAGGCCAATTAGGCTAGAAATTGATATGGAAGTAGGCCCACAGGAAATAAAACCGCTCCCACGTTGGAACTATGAACGAGCCGACTGGGACAGATTTGCAATGCTGACAGATGGGCTGTGTGAAACCATCAACACAGGGAATAACAATATGAAACCTATGGTGGAAAGCCTAAGCAAAGCAATAATGCAAGCAGCCACCGAAACCATCCCAAGATTGGCAAGGAAAAAACACAAGCCATATTGGAATGATGAATTGCAGAAAGCGGAAGATGAAGTCTCAAATACTAGGAACATGGCAGAGAGAGAACAATCTATGGAGGCAAATATCGCCCTCAAGGCCATCACGTCGAAATACAAAAGAACACTAAACCAAATAACAAGAGACAGCTGGAAAAACAAAACAGAAAGCCTCAATGTAGATAAAGAAGGGAACAAACTATTGAAGTTAGTCAGAGCCGTGAATGACGAAACACCATCAAATAAACAAATTACCATCAAGCAGGGCAACAACATGCTTACTGGAAAAAAAGCAGCAAACGCCTTTATAGAACATTATGCCAGAGCAAACCACATTGATGTCCCTACAGACAGGCACACAGACATTAGTGAAGAATAAAAGAGCCACGACAACATCAAGATTGCACCAGAGGAGCACATGATGGCAAAACTAACAATGAATGAAATGAAAGAGGCCATGAGAACTTTAAAGAAAAAGAAATCGCCCGGAAAAGATGGGGTAACAAACGAAATGCTGATGGGGTTGGACCAAACAGCAAAGAGGAAGTTACTATCAGTCCTGAACCAAAGCTGGAAGAGAGGAATTGTACCGCAGGTATGGAAAGACGCTGTACTTATACCAGTACCAAAGAAAGAAAAAAGATAGAACAGATCAAAATGGATACAGGCCTATCAGTCTGAGCTGTGTAGGAAAACTGATGGAGCGTATAATAAACACCAGACTGATGTGGCATCTGGAAGAAAAACACATACTAATTTCACAGCAAGCAGGTTTTAGACAGCACAGATCCACTGAGAACCAGATCACTCTCATAACCCAGGAAATAGAGGATGCTTACCAGGAGAAAAAACACACATTAGGGTTTGGGTGGATTTAGAGAAGGCATTTGACAAGGTGTGGAAAGAGGGACTTAAAGTCAAGCTACGAAGAAGTGAAGTTTGTGGGAAAATGTACAGATGGATCAGCCACTACCTCAAAAACAGAACAGCCAGAGTTCATGTACAAGGGCAGATGAGCAAAAAGGTGACACTTGAGCAGGGAGTACCCCAAGGGGGAGTACTGTCACCCACACTTTTCCTGGTGTACATAAACAACATCACAGAGAATATACCAAGAAGAGTTCACAGCTCCATGTTTGTAGACGATCTGGCTATGTGGACCTCTGAAAAAAATCTTACCATAGCAAACAATCGGATGCAGCAGGCCCTAACATCGTTGGAGGAGTGGGCGAACTCATGGCTGGTCAAAATAAATGAGGACAAAACAACATGTACCATATTCTCGCTTTCAAATAAACCACAGAACACCAAAATAAATCTTAACGGCAAATATCTGCGGCCAAACGACAACCCAAACTACCTGGGAGTCACATGGAAAAGTCAGATCAAGAGAAACCGAATGAGAGCGAGACAAAGAATGGTAATCATGAGGAAACTTGCTGGCACAAGCTCGGGAGCAGACGAAAGTATACTAAAGAAACTGTACACTGGAAGAGTGAGACCAGTTCTCGAGTATGGCATTGCGGCATGGACAACAGCAGCAAAGGCGAACTTTGATAAAATTAGCAAACTTCAAAACCAAGCCATGAGAGTTATAACAGGAGGCATGAAGTCAACGCCAATTGTAGAAATTGAAAACATTACAAACCTGCAATCCATGACAGACAGAAGAGACTGCAGAGCCCAGCAGCAAGCAGAGAAACCCAGAAGACTGACAGACCATCCATTGCATCAGAGACTAAATAGATTTGGAAATGGGAAACTAAAGCGGAGAAACTTTGCAGAAATAGCCAAAGCAAAGATGAACGAAGACCCTATGAACACTGTAACAATACCAAAGCCCATCCCTACTGTACGCAAACCTACCTGGAAGCAGCATATCATTCCGGAGGTGGTAGAAAATATACCAAGTATTGGAAACAAGAACAGCCAGACTGAAAAAGAAAGAAGAGAGGTACATAACGAAAAACAACCCAAGCATGGACTTGACCCATGCATACACCGACGGTTCTGTAACAAACACAACACAGAACGGAGAGGCAGGGGTATTCCTGAGCCTACCAAATGGTAGAAAAATAACACTGTCAGTGGCAACTGGAAAATTCTCAAGCAATTTCAGAGCGGAGGCAGAGGCACTGAGGTGCAGTAGAAGCAATGCGGACAGGCGAAAGCAATGAAAGCCAGATAGTCCTGTTTACAGATGCCCTGGCCATGGTCACAGCACTAAAAAGCCAGAAAAATACTGAACTTAATGATTTAAGAGCAGTACTCTGTCAACCATGCCAGCAGTCTGCATCAAAAAGAGTAGTGGTACAGTGGGTTCCATCCTACTGTAACATCCAAGGCAACGAGGAGGCAGACAGACTGGCAAAAGAATGTGCAAGACTACCACAACCAGATTCTAGTGTGACCTACGAAGAATCCAAAAGGCTTATTAGAGCCAGATACATGGCCAAATGGGAAACAGAACATACTGGCTACACAAAAAATTATGCCTATTACCAGTTGAACAGAAGAGAGCAGGTCGTGGTCTTCAGACTCCGCACAGGCCACAACAGACTGAGGTACCACCTCTTCAATAAACTGAAGATAGGTGGCACTGACGAATGCACTTGTGGTACCGGGAAAATGACCGCTGAACATCTGCTGCAAAACTGCCCGACATACGAGGACCAGAGAAAGCACATGTGGCCATCACCAGTGGCTGCTTTTTTCGAAAAAATACAGGTTGACGTTTGACAGCGTACGAAGAAGAAATGATTACACCCAGGACCCTGCATGCTAGCGGGATGTTATCAATAGCCTGTGCACCGAGAGGAGCAACGGCTTTGATGGATTGATGTCTTTTGAATTTCAAACCAACTCGAACTATCAATTTCAGTTGAAATCTAATGTCTTAAAACGTGTCTAGTGTGTGTGCACAGATGCGTGTTTGAGAATGACAAATATGAAAACAGACTTTCCCTCTGAGAACATGAAACACTTGAAAAGGCCAGCACAAGTCATCTTCAAGTGAAATCAAATCTCAAAGCTTTGCAGGTGTCTAGTGTGTGTGCACACATGAATGTATAAGAATGGCAAATATGAAAACAGTACTTTTCCCCTGAGAACTTGATAATATATATCAGCACCAGACATTTAATTATAACTGGCTAACAAACAATATTGAACAGCTCTTGGAAATGCTTAGCCGCACTTTCAGCTGAATTGTTACTAACCAGTTCCAATCTGTTATAGTATCTAGTCCTCCCAGTCTTTCCAGCAACTCAGATAATCCTACTAGTGTCAAGTATGTTTCAATTCTTGGGTCGTCTGCAAGAACATAATGCAGAGTTCATTCAAACACTACACGTCTACATATAAGCTGCAGCTGTTGCATGTGAAAGTTTTATAAGAAAATCAATTTGGTTTTTTTATATCTAATTATCAGTCCTTGCCAAGCCCAGAGTATAATTAAGAGAACCCAAGTCTTTATCAAATCAATAATGGGGTCCCTCATTATCTTTTCTGTCATTTTGACATAGTACCTTCAATGTTCATCTCCCTATACTGCTGGGTTGATCTTGCTATATCCTGAGGAACTTAATCTATTGCTTGACTTGCGTGTTTGACTTTCCATTTTATTACTAATTATCTATCCATCAACACTTTCTCAATTTGTATCTAAGGTTGCTGTTATTTATTTGTGTGTTTATTTCATTTTCTATGTTTCAACTTTGTCTTCTCAAATTACCTCCGAAGGCAGTTTTTAATGCCTTATCTATTTTTGTTTTATGACATAAAAGTATGGACAGCGACAATTTAAAGGCAGGAAAAATTGCAGATAAACAATTAGTACATAACATTTTATGAACTTAAAAGTGTTATGATGAAAGCATATAACCAAAGTGCAAAGTCCGGAGAAAATATGCCAGAACAATGACAATCAGAGAATTTGTTCTAGTATAACCTGTTGTGATGTGTCTTAGTTTACATCAAGACTGCGATATCTGCACATTTTGGCCTGACACATCCAATTTCAGCTGGATTTTTTTTAGTACCTGGTATGCTTTCCCACTGCGATCCCTAAATCTTGGCCAGACTACACTAGTGCAGCCTGTTTCCAGGGCCACAACTTGGAGGCAGAATAGGGTCTTGCTCTGCCATGGTTCGCCGACCCTGATGTAAGCAGCCAGCTAGGAGTCGCTGGCTGCTGTCAGCCCATTCACTGCTGCATCTTGACCCCATCCTAGTATATCAATGGCATAATTTTGAACAAGATATAACAGTGCATTACAAGACCACCAAATTTACAAATGCCATTATTGAAAATACTCAAGTTACTACAGTCTACATTAGCAACAAAAATATCCTCTGGGCTAATTGACACCAAGTCATATTACACTACAGATCAGACTTAACATTCACTCAATACAACAAGAAGAAAAACAGTTAACAGAGCTCCTATACCGAAGGGTCTCACAATAGTAAATGTAATAATACTGCAAATGGAACTTCATGAGTGAAAAATCTGTACAAAAAAATAACTACAAAATGTAAACTAGAAATGTTCACCACATGCACAAATATAATATACATTTTTAGCCCAATATTCTGCTGCCAAAGATGGATGTGTCAGACAGAAAGGTGTAAATATCGCAGTCAAGCTGTAAACTAGCAACACAACACATTCCATTCTCCTGACTACATGCTGCTATTTGCAAAGCCCTGTTCAGGGCTTGGTGGCGGGGGATTGAGAACGAATGAAGAAGTACAACAATTTCTATATTCAATATTTGTTTCATTTTCAAGAAATTGTAAATAATAAAGAAAATAGTCACCATTGCTTCTGGAACATCCATTTATGCCTCTTCCAGTCTAATAAAAAATGTTTCTTAATATCACAAGTACAGAAGAGCCACTGACAAAGCATTAAGAAGTTGAACCATGAGAAACTTGCAATTGGTTTCTTTAGCAGAGTCATGTTTTGTTGTTGCTTAGATGTTTGCCTCACTAGTTTCTACTGGCGGAGGCGCGCCATTTTCCACCCCAGACGGTAGTCCATTGGGCGATATCAGGACGCATAAACCAGTGCTTGGATGAATGTGTGCGTCTGTATATACCTATGCTAGGTTTGTGCGCCCTCAGAAGCTAGCCCAACCAAAGTGCAATGGAAGGGCCTCACCCAGAGGGCGAGTGTGAAAGTTGTGCAAGAGTGTGACTGTAGGACAGAGTCAAATGAAACAGAGCGAGGGAAGAAGAGAGAGAAGGGGAAGAGTGGCTCCCAGGTTGAGCCTCAGCCTCCATCTTCAGCAGGGTCAAAGGTATGTGTATATATTATATCTTTCCATTCTGATCAAAGTTATTTCACTTGCATTTTACACAAAAGTAGGTTTTCCAAGTTGGATTTTTCTTACCTGGTATCACGTCAAATTCCTGCAAAGGATACACAATCTGAAAAACAGTTTTAAAATAATGTAGTAGGCATAATCTACATATTAATGCATAATAAATGAATACTTTACCCCTGGTATTCAATCAGGCAGAGTATGTCTGATGCCAGGTAGCCAAAAACCAATTGAATTTGTGTCTTTCCTTTGCCTTGGGATGCCACGACTGTCCAAGGCTGTGACATAGACCATCTCGATGGTGGCGCCTCATTTATAGCTGAATGGCCACCAGAATGTCACCTTTCGTGTCCATCTATCATTCGGCATGTAGACCATATGTCCGACCTATCTACGCTTTTGTAGCGATGCACAGTTAACAATGTCCCTGAATGATGTTCATCAGCAGACTTTAGTATTGCCGATTTTATCATCCAGAAAATAGAAAGATATTTAAGACAACATTCCATTGCTTTTTCAGTAACACGTTCTGACTTGCACAGATTTCAAATTTCACAGCCATATATCACTGCTGGAATAATCATGCTATCAAAGATGTGAGCATTTGGCATCTGTCATCTATTGGAGTAGCAGTTTGATGTGGTTGAAGCTTCTTTTTTGCATTCAGGATCTTTGATCTCTCTATCTCTGCAGGCCAGATCAGATCGGAGTGGCTGCCCCACAGCTTTTGTCTCAGCTCCGCACCCCCTAGCCAGGTCAGGCATCTGATTTCCCTATAGAGTGAGCATTCCTGTAGAATGTGCTCAGGATTCTGGCCCCTTGTTCCACAGGGATATTCATCGGTGTGTGAGATGTTTAGTCGGTATAGATGTTCTAGTAGTCTGCAATGACCAGTTCTCAGGCAAAATAAGGTAGTTTGTTGGTTTCTTTTTAAGTTGGTGAATTGGGTCTGGTCTACTGTTTATGTCTTCTCTCCATTGATATATATACTGATTTCTGATGATGTTCTCGATGATTAAATTGTGCCTTTTTTACTGCCATCTTTTGCTAGAGCACCAGCTCTCTCGTTTCCTGTGAGGGGATCTCTGGAGTTTTCCTAGTTCTGCTCTGATTTCTGATAACAGCAATTCGTTGTTTGTTTTCTGTATTGTCTTTATTAGACATCTGCAATCTGTGAAGACAACTATTTTTGTTGGTGGTTGCTTTTCTGCTCTATAGATTCTGCTCCAAGGTTTGGTTGGGAAAGCCTCTTCTATATTTCCATTTTTGTATTTCATTAATTTGCCGCGGTTGAAACTGAGCCATCTCACAGCTCTTCTTCATGTAATCTCTTTATCCAGTGTGTGACTGTTGTTTTCTTTATCTAGGTAGATTTATGAACTCAGTTCTTGATAGGCTTCTTCTCTGAGCGTAAATACAGCATCCGAACATCTCCAGCTTTTCTGGAATCCTGATTGTGAAGCACTGAGCAATTGCTCCACAATAGCTCGAACTCATTACTCAAGGACCCGTGCAAAAATGTTTCCAACGTGGCTAAGGAGGGATATGCCCTTATAAGAGTTATCTTTTTTGCTGCTCTTATTTTTTTCAAATAAGTACCACCACCTCTCTTTGCCAATCACCAGGTACCTTCCCTTTCATCCATGACTGATTAAAGATCTTTGTGAGCCATTTCACCCCTACATTGTGACAAACTTTTATGGCATCTGCTGATATGTTGTCTACACCTGGGGCCTTGTAGTTAGAACCTATTCTAATTGCCTCTCTGACTTCTTGCTAGAGTATTAATCTGCCGCTATGCGCAATATTTTTGGAAATTTGTACCAATGAATGATGTTGCACAGATTCTATACTACCGCCATCTGCTTCGCATTTGGGACATGTAAGTCTGTAAAATACTCTTCCCATCTGTCTCTTATCTTCTCAGGTTCATAGATTAGTTGCTCATCTTTGCTACTGACCACTGTGTAAGAAATATCCCATCAGCATATTTTTGTTTAAGTTTAAATATAAATATTTTAAAACTAACTTGCAGATCGTCAATGGCATCTAAGGATGGTTGCATTTAGCAATCCAATTTTTTATGTCTAATTATTTTAGGCAAATGCCAAAATGTAGTTTTGAAAAAGGAACAAACAATTTTCCCTGTTTAACAAAGCATACTCGTACCTGTTCCCGCAGTGTCCCATCTGTGAAGTATGGTTTCTGAGGCAAATACAACATTCCCCCTGGACCAATGTCCACATTTTTGTTGATATTACCTGTAATAGAACAATGTACAGATTAAAAAAACATTCAAAACACTTGCAATCAAATTTATTGCAGCATTAAATATCGTCACAGGGCTGAACAAAATTATGATCCCAATTTGATCATCTACAACATCACTATTGTCCATAAAAGAAACTGGTCGTAAACAGACTTTGCAGAGTCTTCAAAACCAGTATAAAGACATTAAATTATTCAGTTCTGCAGCTTTCTCCCTCACTATACCCATCTGGATGTATGTAATCCCATCCATCTCTTATGTTCTCATATGCACATAGACACAATACCATTTTTTAAAAGTAAAGATCCCATTAACACGCCAGTGGCATATTAGGAATATGATGTTAGGCCCATATTTGTCTTGACCAATGGCACACTAGAGGTGATATGGTCAGCATTACGCCAGCTGCCTTTACTTTCCCAGATTAATTCTGGTAGCCAATTGTTTAGGCTGAGTTTATTCCAGGTGCCGTTTTGTGATTGTAAAAACCCTATATCAATTGGAGACCAAACCCTGAGCGTTCAGCTGGGAAGCCAGTAGAGTGCTCTATCTTGACTGCCAGACACAACACCATTAATACCCTTAATCTCGACATACAAAACCTGCTTCCAAACCTTTAGCATCATATTTTTGTTGGTTTAAGTGCATTATGTGTTTGGCTGGAGAGACACTTGGAGAAGTATTTGATGTCATTAATAAATTCTAGGCCAGAGACATGTATAAGTTTTCATACATATTTTTGTCACATTTTTCGAAAAACAAAAATGACATTCCTGACACTAAACAATGTTTAAAATCCAGAGAAATCAAGATATACACCAAAGTTAGAATCAAGTCTGTGCTGTTATATGAAGCTAGAACATGTAGAACAACCAATATGGTACAGCAAAGTCTCCAATCCTTCGTTAACAGATGTCTACAGAGGATATTGGGTATAAAATGGCAGGACATGGTGAGAAATGACGACCAATGAGAAAGGACCTAATACCACTGGCATCTGTACTATTCTTTCTCACAGTTCTATATTAGTGACTTCATGCTATTTTATTCCATCATTTCGGTGCAAGCATCAATTGATGAAAGCTTGGACCTTTTAAATCATACTTTTCTTTGTTACCCAATTCACAGAGATATACAATAGGATATACTTGACATTGTATTTGAGGATCTGTATTTTTGTGGTAGTATTAATTACTGTTGATTTCCACAAATTCCCAAAAGCAACAAAAGACTCTTTCACAACAAATTCATGTTGATTCAATAATATTAGAGAAAAATACAAACTGATCACAATTTGCTGACTAATGGTGATGGTCATACCTGAGCAATGCTTCCATAACCCACATACTACACGAAGTAATGATGTCTTCCCGCATCCACTGTCACCCGTTACCAATATATTTATACCACAGGATAACTGGAATGTCAAATCTAGAGAAGACAAGGCAAAACAAATTATCATAACTTGCATGTAATATTTGGAGATGTTCTTCTTCTTCTTCTGTGTTTGTTCTCAATCTTCCACTACCAAGCCCTGAACAGAACTTTGCAAGTAGCAGGATGTAGTCAGGAGAACGGAATGCATTGTGTCGCTAGTTTACAGCTTGACTGTGATATTTGCACCTTTCGGTCCAACACATCCGCCTTCGGCAGCTTGGAAATGATTATTCCTGTATTTAATTTTTTTATATTACAAAACACTATTGGCAGGAAAGTCACCATTGTCCATTTTACTACTGAAATGTTTCAAGCTTCTTTTTCTTTTAGTGCCATCAATTTTAGTCCGGTACTATTTTCTCCAGTTCTTACCAGCTTCTCCCTGTTTTTCTTGTATCAACTTTTTTCTTCATGTGTAGTTGGGTCTTCCTTTGCCTCCTTTTCTCTGTGGGTTCCATGACAGAGATCGCTTGATGATAATGGCTTGAAGCTTTCACAGTGTGTGGCCTATCCAGCATCTACTTTCTAAAATTTCATGTTTCCCCTATCTTTATCCTGTTCTCTCCCACAATCTTTCATTTGAAACCTTGTCAAACAACAGCAGACCCAGAATCTGTTTCATGGATTTGTTGATAAAAGCCTGCAATGTCTTAATATTGCACTTGGTCATCTGCTATATTTCCGTTCCATACTACACACAACATATACATTTTAATGGCAGAATAAGAAATATGCATGTCATTCCCTACAAGCCTACAAGATCTTAGCCTAGACCTTCTATATTGAATATGGAAACAATATTACCTAGTTTACCTTTCAATTATACTGCATACCTCAGTAACAAACAGTATGGGAAGTTCTGTTTTAGCATGAATTCTTATCACTTTTCTCTAAACCTGTATGCATTTATTTACATACAACTTGTCTAAGGAGTCCATGTCAAACAAGTAACAAATTAGACCTCACAAAGAGAAAATGACATTATTTTTTTTTCCCTTAGCCCCCAATTTCTTTCTAAAAAGTGTAAAAAACCACACACGCATGAGACAGGATGCCCAAACCTTGATAATATCTCTGGTTTCAGTATCTGGTTACCACGTTTCTATCTGGGCGAGAACAATATTAGAAAGATAGAAAAGGAAAAGAACCTAGGGGTTATAATAGAGCATACAGGTAAGGTGAGTGAGCAAGACCAGATAGCAGTGAAAAAGGCAAATGCAATGTTAGGTATGATAAAAAGAAATATTAAACATAGGAGCAAGGAGTGATAATCAAACTGTATAAAGCATTAGTTAGACCTAGATTGGAGTACTGTGTACAGTCCTTATTGTAGAGAGGATATAAATATGCTGGGAAGGATACAAAAAAAAGAGCGACAAAGCCGATAGTGGGATTCTAGAATTACAGTTATGAGGAAAGACTCAGAAAAACAGATCTAGAAAAGAGAATAATTCAAGGTGACAATGCAGATTTATAAGATAACCAAAGGAATGGATAAATTAGACTAAACAAGTTTTTCAAAATACAACCGCCTACAAGAACAAGAGGGCATAGCTACAAATTAACTAAAGAAAGTTCCAGATTAGATATTAGAAAATATTTTTTAGTCAGAGAGTGGTGAATGCTTGGAGTGCATTGCCACAGAAAGTAGTGGAGGCAGGGAGAATTAATGCATTTAGGAATAAATTGTATGCGCATAGCTTTTAGAGCAAGGTAATGTAAATTAAACTGGTTGTATGGGGACGGCGTGGCGTAGTGGTTAAGTGGCACGGCTCACAACCAGAAGGTGCTGGGTTCGATCCCCATCACAGCACTGGCCGTTACCCCGGGGAAGCAAACCCTTAGAAAATGCAGGAGGAAGCAGACCCTTACATAAAATGCATGCTGAAGTCGGATGCACTGGGCCGACAGGCGCAAAATAAAAACCACAGTGTAACGCACACACGCCTTGGGGAATAGATAAATAAGGCGAACGGGAAAGAAAAAAACAAAACAAAAACTGGTTGTATACAGACTCTGCAGAGTCTTCTAAACCAGTAAAAAGACGTTAAGTTAACTAACTTACATTGAAGTATTTATACACCTTAGCAAAGATGAACAATACATGGGAAAGTTTGATGGCTCACTTTTGCATAAAATGTTGCAGGACATGGGTTGTCCATATGACAAATCATCTACATCAAAGGCAGGAACATTTTTATCTGTAGCCATGTTGTCACCTTGAATGTTTGTAGACCTAAAGAGTTGGTTTTGTCAAAGAGTATTAAATAAATAAAACACAAACAACATCCAATCATTTTAAAATGAATTGATGAACAGAAAAATATGCAAAAGATCAAAGTTAATAACGTTATGCATTGTGGTTGAATTAACTTAGATTTTGATCAAATATTTTCCACATATGACTTCAAAACACAAGTTGTTGTTTCGAATGCCCATGAGTAGGTCTACTCTTTTGAGCGCCCTCAAAAGGATGTTAAGTGACAGGTTGCAGTAGCTTTTATTACATTCCAAGCATGCTGATGAAAGTGGACTGGGGTCATCCAGGCGGTTGTGCTATGCTTGACTACATCTGTGTGTCGCTCACTACTACGGGGATTACATCAATCCCTCATCTTGTTAGAAAGGCTGCCATGAAAACAGCACGCTTGCAGGGAGGTTAAGAGGAAGCCAAGGTGAGGGTCTTAGCCAGTATATTTAATTGATCAGACAGTCTTCCTCCCGAAAACACAAGTATAAAAGAACATCATAGAAAAAAAGGAAAAAAATAAGCCACTTTATCTGAGCAATTATTTTACTAGTAAATGTGATATTATATTTTAATAATTATTAAAATAGTCAATGTGATATTATATATCTGAATAATTATTATACTAGTGACTGTGATATTATTATTATAACTTAACAGGATTAGCAAATGTCCTTGTAAATATTCAAGATATAAAGCAGAAAAATAACAAAAGTGATATTACCCATCAGATACAGAATTGCAATAATCATCATTTTGTTCATCTTTCAGCCTCTCTAACTCTTCCATCAACTGGCTTATTCTGTGGAGACAATATGTTGACAATGTGATATTTTTTTTTTAAATTAGCTTTATTTCTATATTCCCCAAGACATTGCACTATGTTTTTTATTTTGCGCCTGTCGTTCCAGTACATCCGACTTCGGCATGCATTTTATGTAAGGGCCTGCTTCATCCTGCATTTTCTAAGGTTTGCTTCCCCGGGGTAACGGCCGGTACTGTGATTGGGGAGCAAACCCAGTACCTCCGATTTGTGAGCCATGTCACTTAACCACTAGCCCACGCAGCTCCCTAATAATGTCATATTATACTACTCTTTTAAATAAGTTAAGGGCCATTTACAAAATCTCACCGTACAAAAAATTCAAAAATTAGAAATCCAATTACATTTAATCAATTTAGTTCAGTAATTTGGACATTAGTAATTTGGACATAGAGTGTGACAGTGTCATGAAGATAAACGAACATGTCTGTGAGAAATTGCTGTTTGATTGAACACACCCCTTGAATATGCCCTGCACTCTGAAATTATAGTTTGATGTTTACCCTCAAATACTCACTACACTCTGAAATTATAGTTTGCTGTTTATTCTCACTGGTGATCTTTCTGTTTTTAAATCTGTTTTTTCATCAAAAGTGTTTTAAATTAATTTTAATTGACCGAACTTAAACTTAAGTATTGGTACCATGTTCTAAATGACTTTTTTCTGTTTGTATAATGCCTTACGTGTTAACCTTTAGCGCACTCTGGTCAAGAATTTCTGGACTCACTCGGCATTCAAAATAAGGGTGTGCTGAAAAATAATTGTGTTTTTTTTAACGGAGACACTCCCGACAGCCATTTTTTTAATGCTGAATACACAATATTTTGTTGGTTAAAGTATTGTATGTTAGATTACAAATGGCCTTTGAACAGTTTTAATTTTGTATACGCCGTTTGGAGCAAGCCGACTTTTTTCGAAAGGGGAAGTAGGTTGTTGGGAAAGATCTTTATAGAGTAGATCTGTTTATTTTGTTTGTTTAGATGAAAGAACTACGTTTGAATTGGAAACTAACAGTTGTGTCGATATTGTAAACACAGTATCGATACGTTGTTGTGGTTTCCATGGGTTTCTATCGGAGCGACTAGGCCTAGCGGTCGAGTCAAAATTTTGTTCCCGAGATTTTCATAAATTCTCAACTTCATCTTTTTGTATCTCTGAAACTAACAAACAGACAACAAAAACAATAGCACCCACAAGTTCTTTATTCTTCTTCTTCTTCTTACACTGTTTACAGCGATATTTACGTTGCACTGTTTTATTTTGTTAAGCCTGTGGCTCAGTGCATCCGATTTCAACAGGCGTTTCTGTAGGGATGCCCTCCTTAGCCTTTGGCTGTCCCCAGCCTATCTGCAAGGCAGCAGTTGTTTTTGGCCAGAGTTGTCTCTCTTAGGGAAGTTGTCTTGCAGGACTAACGAGTTTTCCCCACTCGTGTCTATAGGGTTTGGCAATGATATGATGGACTATGTACTAGTTTGTACTATCCCAGAAGAGAGGCAGTCCAGTGTGACTGTCTCAGGATCGTCACGTCCTGCTAGAAACGTAGCATATGCATGTGAGTGAGGTATCTCTGCTCCCTTTATTTTCTCGGCTCATCTACAGTGATGGCACGCCTAGCATTTCCCACCACCTGGGACGTTGTCACAATAGGGCAGAGTTGCAATGTCCGCTGGACTGCATCTCTTCTGCGTCCATTGGGATGGCTGATAGCAGACAGAGGTAAAGAGCGAGGCAGGAGTGCATTTGGCCAGGTGCATTTCTGCGGCTCGACCGGGCCGGTTCCGGAACCGACGCGAGCCCCAGGTTCCAACCGTATCCTTGCCTCCCATCACAGCGGTGCTGAGATTTAGGGCGGGATTCTGGCTTAGAGACGTTCGGCCGTAGTCCCTCAGCCAAGCACGTGGACCAAATGTCAGCGACCTGTGATTCCTCTCGAAGGAGTGCATTTGACCAGGGGACAAGCCTGGTAATGCTACGGAGATGTTGTTCGTCTGGTGTGCGGACATATCTCACGATCAAGAGGTTGCGTCTCAACAGTTCGCAGTGAGGTGGCTGCTCTACTGCTTACGAAACCCCGACAGAGAACTAAGTCTTCTACTAGTGGTTTCACGCCTCATCGCCATATGGGGTGAATATCGGGCAGTTTCCCGCCCACTTTGATCGGCGGACGGCAGAGATCTCTTTCTGCGGCTCGACCAGATCGGACTGGGACACGAGTCCCAGGTCCCAACCCTATCGTAGCCTCCCATCGCAGTGGTGCTGAGATTTAGGGCGGGATTCCGGCTTAGAGGCGTTCGGCCGTAATCCCTCCTATGGTAGCCTCGCACCGTTGGCTTATCATGGTCCAAATGTCTGCGATTTGCGATTCCTCTCAAGTTGAGCAGAACTAACGTAGCAACGCCCTGTCATTGGTAGGTTCTTTATTCAATTGTGTCTCTACACACAAGAAAATCATATTTATTGACAAACAGAAAAGTTACAAATTTTGAAAGTCAACTACGAAAGCGAGATGGAAATTTTCTGTAAAAAATTATGTGGCGTGCTAAAGGTTAAAATGTAGTGACATCTAGAAGGTACATTCCTATTGTGTCTAATACAACTCCCATTTCTGCAATCATCTTGTAATCTCACTTTGCTCTTAGTTGGTCTTTTTGCTGGCTTATTTTGCTAAGCAGTAACATTCTCATCAATGTCTTTGTCTCATAAACATGATTAAATGTCAGTAGTACTCCAAAATGTGTGGCAAGGCACATGCAAGAAGACAAAGATCGAGCTGATCTGGACATGCATTTTCACAGTGGTAACATACTGTTGTGAAACATGGACATTAAACAAAATAATTGCAAAATAAAATATCACAGCTTTTAAAATGAAGTCCTACAGAAGGAGACTGAAAATTTCATAGACAGAAAAAAAGAACAGAAATTTAAAATCACTGCATATACAGAAAATTGTCTATAAGACAACATCGCAAGAAAAAAGATTAGATATTTCAGTCGATATGGAGAGAGTGATAATGGTGGGCATGGTTCCTAGGAGGAGGCCATCCTCAACGAAAATGGCATCAGGACTATATGGACAGTCTGGGGAGGTCTTTGTATGACGCAGGTCGACTCGTTCTACACCAAGATGTATACAGCTCTGCCGTGACCACTTCTGGAAAAAGCATATCACATTATGATGAGCACTCAAAGTGTGATCTGTGGACCGTTGTGTATTAGATATTCCATGAGCTGTTCTAGCACCTAGATACAAAGCACAAAGCTCTATATAGTTAAGGTATTTCCATAGCAGACAATGCTGTCAGAGATGAAGTGTTGGATTTTTTATTGTAACAGGTCTCAGCATTTTCAGAAGTGGTGTGGCTAGTTTTTTCTTGCTGCCTTTCCATCCCAGAACAGTAAACCAGGTACATGTCTACATCTGGGACAGGTGAAACATATTCATAACCTAGATCAAACCCTGCATGTTTGATGTATGGAGTGAGCTCTCTACCACTCTTGTGTACAGTACATAAGAAGGGTGCAGGTTATAGGTACTATAGTGAAAATGAAACCAAGAAAAGATCAGGAAAATGCCCCAACATAGTCAGGAAAGATAAGGAAAATGCTCCAATATAACCAAGAAAGATAAGGAAAATGCTCCAACATAGACAGAAAAGATCAGGAAAATGCTTCAACATAACCAAGAAAAGGGCATACCAAAGAAAATAGCCATTTGAACCGCAGCAATCCCCAGCACCTGCCATTGTGCAGACATTGCTCACATCCTGATGAAACAGTTCGACATCTACTTGCGGACATGAGGAAAAGATTCTTACAAGCACTGCCAACAATTACCAACACAATGTACGGAGCAGTGACACAAGTGAAGAAGACCTGTGTATATATATTAGAATGGCATTGGGCTGCCAAGAGCAGGCTTGCTCAGCAGCTACGGGATAATAACAACAACAACAACCAAGAAACGATCAGGAATATTCTCCAACATAGCCAGGAAAGATAAGGAAAATACGCCAACAGCCAGGAAAAATAAGAAAAATGCTGAAATATAGCCAGGAAAAATAACGAAAATGCTCCAACATAGCCAGGAAAAATAAGGAAAATCCTCCAACATAGCCAGGAAAGATCAGGAAAATGCTCCAACATAGACAGGAAAACGTTCCAACAAAGCAAGAGTATCCAGGTCTGTTTGATTGAATATTTACAACTTTAATTTTAATAATAAAATTGAGGTGTAAAACAGAAACCTGTGAGCAGTCCCAACCACATCTGTCATCTGTATTGACTGATCTATCAGCTTTGTGAAGCAACTGATCAGGTAGATGGAATAGAAGCCATTCTGAGGTAGTAAGTAAGCAACATCAACATGAAATTTTATCTATATTTTTTAAACAGTAGAAACATACAATTTAATACAAAAAAAGTTATTTTAAATAACACACACAATGTTGCAAATTTCTTTTTGTTTCGGGTCCTAATAAAATGTACACATTATTCACCCAAGTAGTACATTGACTGTAAAAGAATAGGGACACTATAACCTTACAAATGTGTCCTAACAGGCAGCTCAACCCTATAACCTTACAAATGTGTCCTAACAGGCAGCTCAAGAAGGAACAGCCTGTTTCCAGAGAACGTTACATGGAAGACAGACAGTGGTTCTGGTCAACATAATGTACATGACCCTAACACGACGTCCTGGTCGGTGTGTTGTGCTTGACCAGACTAGCGTCTCAGTTCCCCAACCTCATCATGCTAAATCATTGCTTTTGAAATCACCACTGCAAACACTCAGACACAAGGCTTTTGTAAAGGCGCCAGCAGTAATAGTGGTCTATACTCTTCACTTGGAGCCCAAAGATGAATCATCATTCATTTCTGTATCCTTATATATGTAATGTGTCCATTCGTGCACATGTTTGTTTGTTTATTTATATCATCATCATGTGGCATGTCCTTTGTAGAATTTCGCTCCCATCACAGTCTGTCTGAAAGAAACTCGTTCTCTTGCCAAAACTCCGGCCTCCGCCACAATCATAACCAGGCATTCCTGGATATCTTGGTGCCATCGTCTTCTTGGTCTACCCTTTCCTCTTTTGCCTGGCACCATACCTTCTATCACCGTTCTCTCAAGACTGCTGTGTCTCTTGATGTGACCAAAGTATTTGCATTTTCTAGCCAAAATGGAATTGATAAACCAGTTCTCCTCTATGCTCAACTCTGGCCGAATGTCTACATTTGTTTTTTTCTCTGTCCAGGGTAGTTTGAGAATCTTTCTGTAACATTTTGACTCAAAGGATTTGATTCTTTGTCAATTATACAGTCTGGTCTGAGTTCAACAAACTATACCTCACCTGGACAGCATTAGTAATTGGGCCATCCTGCAATCTATCCTTTCATTCAGTTTAATTTTTCTGCACCTCAGTAATGGTTCTATTCTCAGCGGGTGTGAGCACCATGTTGCATGGCAGTGCACTAGACTGAGTAGTTCGGAGCAAGCAGTACACATGAGGCAATATCTATGGAGAAACTGTGCAAATAAAACTTTTAGAGGGTTTTTTGTATCGTTTCTTCTGTCCCCCGACATGCACATATTTGTCTGTCTTGAGCTCACTGTACAACAGTTGCTTAGGGAGGAACATTTGGATGTCAGAGAATATCAACCTGCTGATGGCTACAGAGTTGGGCACTCTGCAGAGACAGCACACTTGGAAAAGATTGAGTTTCCTGATATTCCTGCTATAGACTGTTCATGTTTCGCATGAATATAGAATGGTGATTATCACAAAAGCATGATACTCCTTGACGTAAGTGGTAACACTAGTTCCTTGTCAGTCCCAAACATTTGCTCAGTCTTCCAAAAGTAGCACTTGTTTTGGCAAGCTTGTTATATATATCCTTATTGATTTTGAAGGGATGCCCACAATGGGTAGATTTACCCTTTTGTGCGCCCTAAAATGGACGTTAAGTGGCAGGTTGTTGTAGCTTTCTTGACATCCAGAGCGTGCTGATGAAGGTGGACCAGGGTCCTCCAGGTAGTTGTGCTATGCTTGGTTTCATCTGCATATCACTCACTACTACCGATATGTGTTTGTTTGTTTATATATACGAGTATGTATATATGTATGTCTCTCTATAAATATACACGTATATGGGAGGTATGTGTTAGTGTGTGTCCTCACTGTTTCATGTATTATCATGTGTATGTATGTACTTATTCACTTCACACATATTTGATGTGGTTTGGTTTTGTTAAGAATCAACATCATTGCACTCTGAGCAGACCAACAAGTGTTCAGTCTATCTCAGCAAATGATGAAGAGAGTAGATACTGATGGTTCATGCAGCTCACTCGTTGTACACACTCCTGCTCCGTCCTCTCAGGCGTCCCGTTCTGAAATATTGCTAACTGTGCAATGCTGGTTCATCGACTGCAGTGTCTTCATACAAAAGGCAGTCGTTGATCAACTTCAAAATGTCACCTTTATCCACTGCTAAATGTCCCCACTCCGGGTGCCCCTGAGGCCAGAGTGTCATCTTTTTCATTCCATCAAACCTTCACAGGACCAGGACAGTAGATCCACACAAGTTCCAAAAGGTTCGAGGCCTATATCCACTCATGCTACAGCCAGCCCTTTTGCACCCTGCGAAGCAAGGATTGAAAGTAAGAATGATTACGACCTTCATAAAGGAGGTCCCAGATACTCCGAGGTCCTCAGAGCTGAAGTCACTGCCCAATCTCCCTTTTGATACTAGATGCTGTTGTCAAGTATGTACCACTCCTCACAGGAGCGACACTGTTTCTCACTCGCATAGCAAAGATGTATATGACAGACACCAGAATGGTGTGGTTTTGTGTAATTATATTCATTATTTCTTGTTTAACCATTTCTTCTTCTTCTTCCCTGTTCACTAACAGGCATACACACCTACGGTTCCTAACAAAAGCAGTAGTCAGTTCAAAGCTCTGGCCATTGTCGATTGGTCCTCTCATAAAGTGATACAATGTGTGATCATGTCCTTTTTGTTTCACCAGTTCCATCTTCTTCGGCGTTCACTCTAATATAATCGCATCGATTTCCCTCACACTTAGCAGCTCACCACTCTAATGTAATCACATCTATTTCCCTCACACTTAGCAGCCCACCACTCTAATATAATAGCATCTATTACCCTTACACTTAGCAGCCCACCCCTCTAATATAATAGCATCTATTACCCTTACACTTAGCAGCTCACCACTCTAATATAATAGCATCTATTACCCTTACACTTAGCAGCCTACCACTCTAATATAATAGCATCTATTACCCTTACACTTAGCAGCCCACTCCTCTAATATAATCACATCTATTTCCCTCACACTTAGCAGCCCATCAAAGATTTCTCTCATCGTCATATAGTTTATCTTGCAATTTGGTTGGGAATGACTATGTTGTCACTCTGCTCCTCTCATGAAGCCGAAATGCCTGGAGAACATGTTCTACCATTTGTTTCACTAGTGAATACTGGGTAGGTCTTTCAATAGGTGTTCTGCTGTGATGTGATCGGTGCTACATGTACATAGCTCTGTAGTGCCAATCACAAATTTTATAGAAAGATGAGATGTCACCCCGTCATTTATAGCCAGTGTATAATCTGAAAACGATTACTTGATCATGCAGAGAGAGCCAAACAGCCTATATATTAATCAGAAGCATATAACAGTTTCTAGAAAAGGCAGGCTTACCTGACTGATGAGTGATGACAGGTCACCTGGTGAAAGGTTGTCATACTTCCCAGAAAATATAGGAAAGGCTATGGCAACGTAGCTGAGAATGCTGCCTAGGTAGTCAGCTGAATTTATGCAGCCTAAGAAGTAAAAATGTAAACATATACTACAACATCAGTATTTCATGGAGCATCACATGAGGAACAAACTTTCTTATGAGAGATTTATTTTTATTTCCTTTCCTCCATTCAACTTATTATTTATATTTTTTTTTTTCCTTATTGCCTTATTTTTCTATTCCCCAATGTGATGTGCGTTGCACTATGTTTTGATTTTGTGTGTCAGTCAAGCACATTCAACTTCTGCATGCATTTTATCTAAGGGTCTGCTTTCTCCTGCATTTTCTAAGGGTTTGCTTCCCAGAGGTAACAGCTGGTGCTTTGATGGAGAGCGAACCTAGTATCATCAGGTTGTGAGCTGTGTCACTTGACCACTGGCCCACGCCATCCCTTTTATTCATTAAACAATAGTATGTGTGCTGCAATTTTGTACGCTCTCCATCGCTCCATGACAACACTAGGCAAAAAGACAAAATAATTTGTGTAGCTCATATTTAACATTGAGTTTCCAACTGAGTTATTATACAGATATTAATTTGGCAAAGATAGAATTTCTAGCTAACTATGATCTTCACTAGACAGTTAGTGATAGTGAAATATGTGACAAATATGTGACAGTCAATCAAAACACAAATGATGCAATAAACATTTGCTAAGACAGATAGATCAGCATTTGGAAAATCAATCACACATAGTAGTAGTAGGTAAGGTTTTCAGCAAAATAGTTTTATATATTCTCCTTCTTATGACTAAAAAAATTGTATTACCTGTAGTTACTGCATTTGATTCAAAGAGTAGTCATTATTTTTCATAATATATACTTTTCTCTAATGTCTCAGAATAGCCAGCCTACCAATGAGAAAAGTGAATATTGTAGTAGTGTCCTCTATTAATGAGAATAGGATATATTGTAGTACAATGCCCACTACTAATGAGAAGAGAGAAGATTTTAGTTGAGCTTCTTCTACTCACAGTTGAGAGCAAACTGCCAGTTGATAAGCTTGTTTTGTGTTGACAGCAGATTTTCAAGTTTCTGGTTGACCTTGAACTTTTCCACTTCCTCAGCTTGATAAAATGCTGCAGATTCTGCATTTACTCGTATCTGCATATGCTTGAACCTAATGAACGATTTATCAACGCTTTGTAAAAACAACAAAATAACTCTTCATAGTATAATTCATATAATAGGTAAAACAGATGATTTAATACAGGTTTATAAGATAATCAACCGAAAGGATAAATTAGACTATAACATGTTTTTTTTAAAATTCAGCAGCCTACAAGAACCAGAGGGCATAGCCAAAATTAATTAAAGAACAGTCCAGATTAGATACCAGGAAATATTTTTTTAGTCAGAAAGTAGTGAATGCATTGCTTGGAATGCATTGCACAAGAAATAGTGGAAGAAGGGTCAATTAATACATTCAAGAATAGATTGGATGCGCATATTTATTTTTAGATCCAGTGAATGTAAAATAAACTGGTTGTATACAGACTCTACAAAGCGTCTGACAGCGTACGAAGAAGAAGAAGACTCTGCAAAGTCTTCTAAAGCATAATAAAGACATTAAGACTAAAGATTGTTGGGCGTAAAATGTAAAACAAGTAGACATAACAAAGATTTGGAACTCAAATAAAAGTAACTAGGACTGCAATTGAAGGAGTAATTTTTATGCACACATATGGACATATACTAATTCACTGCGGAATATTGTGGTATTCTCTGCATTTATTTTTGCAATGTAAAACTCTTGGTACAAAGTATATGTACATTTATAAATTCAGGAAAAGTTATTGAAACCTTTTAATGTATGTCAATTGTTCCAGCCAATATATCAGCTCTGTAACATTGTAAGAAAGTTTGCAACCCAATACACTGGCTCTATAACATTGTTAAGAAAGTTTGCAAGCCAATACTTAGGCTCTGTAACATTGTAAGAAAGTTTGTCAGTCAATATATCAGCTCTGTAACATTGTAAGACAGTTTGCAAGCAAATATATTGGGTCTACTGAGTGAACCAGTTAATGGATAATAATGATTTATAGCAATTAAGTTACTGAAATGCTGTAAAATTAGCTAAGCAACTATCGTAATCTGATTAAATAGATTGGAGTTTAATGCTGCAAGAACATAAACTGTGTATCTGGTACTAACTGTGACACGAAATGACCTACCTAAAATTTCCCTCCATCTTCTCTTGCAGGTAGACATACTTAGACACAGGTGACATCAACAATTTGTTAATGACGGTAAAGATGATGAAGAATACAGCTGAGCTAACAGGGCCAAGGTAACTGGTGCTGTTAGAGACATAAATATGGATTATCATTCACATTCTACAACATTCAAGTCATATCTTTATGGCTTTCAATGTTTTTAGTACTATCCAGTCTTGCATCCTTTTTTTCACAGAAACCCAAACATGATTTACGGATTAATCTATACATTGTTCAAGTTCTGGTCAACATTGTATACAAAGTGTTTTATCTTGACTTTTGGAGTGTCTAACACTTCTGCCACAAAATCATTTTTTACAGAGTTCTTCAGTTTATTAATAATTAAGGATTCAAGAAGAAAAACATTCAGTGTCACAGTACATTTTTCCACTGGGATGCATCTTCAATTCTGCAGTTTTCAGTTAAACCTTTTAAAGTATACTGATTTATTACACATTGTAATATTTAAATGGTATTGCAGCCTTCCTCATTTCTTTAATAGGAGCTTGAATGCTTTTGTTAAGTTAATTAGTTTTCTATCCACTTATGTCACTGGGTGTCCTGGGGAGTAAGTCATCCGTCTTGAGCCAAGTGCATTGCATCGATTGTTGTGAATTTGCAACGTTGCAAAATCATTCTAATGTGATCTATCCACCAGCCGTGTTGTCTCCATCTTGCCCTATAGTCAGAATTTCTATAGTCCGTCTTTTAATTCATGAACAAGGTCCAAAGCAATTTTCTACTAAACTGAATGTCAGATCCAAATGATTTTTCACATTCAGCCTTAGAATATCCATGACGCTAAAACATTGATATTATTTGGTCCATAGATGTTAAGACATTTGCACATCGGTGAATTCTTTTGATCTTTTAGGACCATTGCAAAGAAATGACATTCAATTTAAGATTTTACAGTACGCTGCTGAATTTCTCAGCATATTGTTCATAGGTGTATCTCCATAATATCTTGATAGAATCAATTGGTTGTTTGTGTTGCCCTTTATGTACAATCGTAAAAATGGCACCAATATGCAACAGTTAGTACAACCCTTCGGTCACCCTTAGACCCCCAAGGTTGTATCAACGGCTCAGTTAATTTGATGTTATGTAATGCATTTGAATATTGAAATGTATTTGTTGCTATTGGACGTACACCTAATTGTTTTGATAAACATACTCTAATTCATCCAAGTCTGCTAATCAGTATGTCCACAAAAGATGATATTAATCATCCGAATCTGTTGATTCAAAGAGGTTGATAATTGTTACTGGCTGGACAAATTGTAATACATCTCGTTGCCAGTATTGTTTTCTGCATTCTGATCAAACAAACATTATGGTACAATACACTGCACATACTAATTTGCAGATATATTAAATTGATTGTTTATCTAAACAATAGTAATCTTGGCTACTTCTTACAAATTTTCTATTCTTTTCACATTGTCACATTGATAAGGGGTACTTTAAATTACAGGTTATATTCAAAATGTGTAAAGGTGGTGTCCAAGCAGGGTTGGCAAATGTATATACAAATCATTAAAATTTGGTTTACCCATAAGGCTGGCCAACTCATCATGTAAAAGTGCTACTGAAGACAACATTGCAAAGCACATAATTGTTTTGTGCACACTTCTTACAAGGAAGCCACTTACAGTTGTGACCCCATGCTTCTATTGGCGCAAAAAGGAAGGATATGATGATGAAATGTATAAATAATCAGGTGTTTGAATCTAATGTCAAGAATGAATAAATACTACAAATTTAGATCCAACTTAATAGACAAGTTCTGACTAGGAGTGCGTAAATAATCAGGAGGTGTTTGAATCTAATGTCAAGAATGAATAAATACTACAAATTTAGATCCAACATAATAGACAAGTTCTGACTAGGAGTGCGTAAATAATGTGATCACTTACATCTGCCAACA
Organism: Ariolimax columbianus; assembly: GCA_036924085.1. NCBI lineage: Eukaryota > Metazoa > Mollusca > Gastropoda > Stylommatophora > Arionidae > Ariolimax > Ariolimax columbianus. The sequence goes on along the minus strand of JAVGWX010000007.1, from coordinate 86,738,994 downwards.
GCTGTACATATAATAACCAATGGTAAATGGTGTAATAATAACTGGAATCAGAACTTGGCTAAACGTTTTACACAAACGGTCAACATCCTGGGTTATTCTCTGATCCCTGAAAATAAAAGACTAGTTCTTATAAAAGAAAATGTTAATATTTTTTACAATACATGTATTATATATAGAGTAAGAAGACATACTGGAATTGTTTTTGTGCTATGCATTTTCTGCATTTGTTAGTTCAAACATGTTAATTGCCCACACAATTAAATCAATATTTTGTGTGTGAACGTTGGTCACACATGTTTGTTTGTTTAGATGGTAACATTTGGTTTGTAGGACTGCAGTTTGGCTAGTCTGTTCTAAGCTAATGAGTTTGTTAAGCATGTTATAATATATTGGCTTGTCTTGGCTTCATTTCATTTGTTCTCAATCTCCCATTACCAAACTCTGAAAAGGGCTTAAGTAGCAGAATTAAGTCCAGAGAACGGAATGTGTTGTAGTTTGCAGCTTGACTGCAATATTTGCACCTCCGACATCAGCAAGCATTTTTTTAGTATCGAGTTAGCATTCCCTCATTATAATATCTAAATAGGTAACATACTATAGCTAGCTATAACAGTCTGCTCAAATCAGATTGTATGGACTACAACTTAGGAGAGAATGTTAAAATAAATGAAAGCAATTATGATAAGCAATCAAGGACATAAAATATATCCACAAGAATGACAAAACTAACCATGAACATATGCATTACATATGGTTTTACTATATGAATTAAGGAATTGAACAAAGACTTACGGATTGTCAATGGTCTTGCCAACAACATTAAGTTTGTAGTAAAGAATACCAGTAAAGTACTGATCATGAATGGCACTGCATAAGCTTCTTCGCCAATTTATGTACAGAAAAGACGCAACATAATACTTTGTACTCAACAGCTGAGGAAAAAGATATGCAAGCATGTATTTATGGTTGAAATAGTAATGGCAAAGATAGTCATATAGCAGACATGGTAATCGGTGATGAGTAGGAGTCTTCATTGTACTAAGTCTCAGTTTTTATAAGGTGCCCAGTTCTCTTCCTTAACTGTGAGTCAGGTGGGTTCATTCGTGATAAATAGATCTTCAGTGAAGTCCTTAAAATTGTGCAAGTTTAAATTAGTGAAAAAGTAAAAGTTAAAAATGTCTCAACATGCCCAAAATTACTTTATTCGGCCCAAAATTTATAATATTCAAAGTTTGACACCAAAAAAACTATAAATTACAAGTAAAGCCTCTAATACACAAAAGAAACATCAAAATAAAAAAACTTACTCCAGTAATCCCAAAAACAAAAATCATGTCTTAGGATACATAAAAGCTTGCCCCCAAAATAAAACGTTTTTGTATATTTACTTGTTTTTAATTTTGAGTTGTTTGTTTGGATGTCAATATATGACTCTTGTTGATGAAACAAGCTTTGACTATCCCTGTTCTCTTTGTTCTTTCTACTTTTCATCTTCTATCCTGTTATCATACTTCCAAAATAGAAAATGTTCTTTGACTGTTCTAGTTTTTTTATCATTTATTCTTATCTATAGAGTAGATTCCTTGTCATACTTGAAATCCTGGCATTCAAACAGATAAGTTATGCCTGTTGCTAGATAGCCAAAGGTTATTATTGTTCTCAATACATCCTCTTCCTTGAGCCAGCATGGTCATGTTTGAAAGTTACTTTATTTTTGCATGCATAGATCTTATTATGTGCTTCTTTCTAATGTATTCTAATAGCTTGCATTTGTTATTCTATCCACTGTTCATTTTTCAGTTTGATGGCTATTTTACTTTGAATATTTGATCTGAATGTATGCTTGCACCTGGAAATATTTTGGATATTGTGACACCACTTTTGAATTTGTCCATCATAATAAAGTATAAATCTGATTTCTTACTATTTCTCCTTGAACGTTTCTAAGTGTATAGTCTCCTTGGAAAAGTATGTTACATTTATATCCATTCTCAAAATGTCAAACATATTATGCTTTAATACAAAATGTACTCACTTATAAAAATGATGTGATGGATGAGTACTCAGGGAATAACTTAACAACACACAACATTCTCAAGCTGTAGTTTTCTTCTTCGGCCTGATCAGACGTTGTGTTATAGTCTTACAGCAATACTCTTCAACTTATGCGCTATCGCCCACTAGTGGGGGATTTTATCTTCAGGTGGGTAGTAACAGAATGATTACATCCTGTATTGGTGTTTCAAATGCCCACAATGAGTAGGTTACTCTTTTGTGCGCCCTGAGAAGGATATTAAGTGGCAGGTTGCAGTAGCTTTTCTCAAACCCAGAGCGTGCTGATGAAGCTGGACCAGGGTCCTCCAGGCTGCCATGAAAACAACCTGTTCCCAGGGCGTGGGACAACAGGCGGCACTGCTTTCCCCACTGAAATAGCCCATGTGTCCTACGACAGGTACACCAAGCGGGTAAGAGCCGCTATAAACTCTAGCCATGGGAAGGAGACCACAGTAGACAAACCAATCTACTGCCTTGCAGGTACCATAGGGAGATGGAAGGGCTATGGGAGACAACCCAAAACAGAAAACTCAGCCGTACCTGCCAAAGATGGAGTGTATCAGCTGCGGTGCAGTAACCAGGAAAAATCAGGGCATACACATATCAACAGGATATGGTCATGCAACAGTCTACCTATCGTCATGGTGTCGCAACAGTCTACTTATCGTCATGGTGCCGCTCCTACAAGTTACAACTGGGGAGGAGCGGTGCCGGGCCCCACCGATGCAACCAGTGCCTCTGCTGACCTAGTGGTCAGCTGGAGGCAGAGTAGTGCGACTAAGGAACCTAAAAGTGATATAATGGAATGCAGAAGGCGTAAGAAACAAGAAACCCAAACTGCAAGAATTCCTCAAGGAAAACGACATAGACATTATTTGTATCCAGGAAACACAACTAAAAGAAACTCAAAAATTTTCCATCAGAGGATTTGAATGTTTCCGTCAAGATAGGGAAAAAAGAGCCAAAGAAGCAATAATAATACCAGTGAAAAACTCTATACCAGCAGTAGAAACAAATAGATCTGGACCACATGAGCTGGAGTACATCACAGTTAAGATCATCCTAGCCAGTGGAGACTCAATGATAAACTGCTAAAGTCCACCAGCCACAACTTTGGCAATTTACAAAGTCAAAATCGAAGAGTAGAGATATCTCATAGTGGGAGATTTTAACAGTCACTCCCCAGGCTAGGGCTACGAAACAATGGACCAGAGAGGCGAGGAGGTAGAAGATTGGATGATAGAAAATAAACTCACCCTAATAAATAGGCCAGACGATAGGCACACATATTACTCTAGAATATGGAGAAAAAATGAATACTCCGGACCTCGCAATGGCAATGGACGACCTTCAATAGCCAATAGCAATAACATTCAACAGCCAACTACGTGCAAGTGACCATGTCCCAATAACTTTAGAAATATGTAATATAGAACAAACAGAGATAATATATGTATCCAAGCAAGAATTTCAAAAAAGCAAACTGGAATCTATTTAGAGAAAATGTAAATAAACTCTGTCAAAAAATATTCCATGTAAAACATTTACACAAAAACAATCACAATCATGACAGAGGCTATCATTCAGGCAGCAAAGAAATCAATTCCACATGGAAAATGGAAAAACTACTGGAGTGATAGACTAGGGAAAATCCACAAAGAACTAAGCAAGGCAAGAGATACCATGCAAAAAAATCCTTCACCAGAAAACATAGCAAAATTAAAAACACATTCATAGAGCAAAAGAAGGATGAGTTCCAAAGAAGTTGGCATGAAAAGACTGAAAGCCTCAACATGGACAGGGATACAAGTAAACTCTAAAACCTGACAAGAGCTTTAAATGAAGAAACCAGAAGTAGTCATGGGAAAACAGCCATTAAGAAAAATGAGAAACATCATACAGGGAAAATGGCAGCTAACATCCTGGCTGAATTTTTCAGAGTGGAGAGTACTGCAACATTGACACGAGAATGCAAACTAGAAATTAAAAAGGATATAAAAGGGAACCTGAAGATACAGAATGCGGATCCCTGCATAAAGGCATCATTCAAAATGGTAGAATTAAATACTGTTATTCAGAAACTCAAAAATAAGAAAGCTCCAGGAAAAGATGGCATCACAAATGAAATGATTAAAAACCTAGATCAAGAGGCAAGAAGAAAACTCCTGACAATTTTCTACCAATCATGGAGCACAGGTAAGATCCCAGAACAGTGGCGGGAAGGTATCATTATCCCCATTAGAAAACCAAAAAAGGACAAGACAAGCAAGGAAAACTATAGGCCAATAAGCCTGCTCAGCTGTGTTGGAAAAGTCAAGGAAAAAATTGTAGATGCAAGACTAATAAAACATCTTGAAAAAAAACAGCCCCTACTCAACTCACAGTCAGCCTTTTAGGAAAAACCACAACACAGAAGACCAACTAGTGTACCTAACCCAAGAAATAGAAAATGCATTCCAGGGTTAGGAAAATGTACTTGCAGTCTTTGTGGATATGTCAAAAGCTTTTGACAAGGTATGGAGGGAAAGGACTCCTCCTAAAACTATTAAACAACAAAATAGAAGAGAGAATGTACAGCTGGATATGAGATTTCCTTCAATACAGAACAGCAAGAGTGAAATTAGATGGATCACGGAGCCATAGAATAACTCTCCAACAAGGCGTACCCCAGATAGGAGTCATCTCTCCTACCCTCTTTATGCTGTTCATAAATGATAAAGCGAGAAAACTCCCAAAGAAAATATCCAGTGCCCTACACGCTGATGATTTTGCAATATGGAGTACTGCAGAAAAACTACCAACAGCTAAAAACAGAATGCAGACAGCACTGGACACTGTTGGAAAGTGGGTTACAGATTGGGGATTGCAGATTAACATCTCAAAGACAGTTACAACATGCTTCTCACTGTCCACCACCAAGGAAGAAACAAAACTTAATCTAAATGGCAAAGAGCCTGTACAAGAAAATACCCCTGTGCATCTCAGAGTTAAAATGGACAAGAGACTTACATGGAGGGAACACATACAGGATCCACTGGTTTTTTTTTTGGTATCAGGTTTGCTTTCCTACTATGATCTCTCAGGTCTCTTAGCCAGACTACACTAGTGCATAAGAGATACAAGCAATAAATAAAGAAGAGAATTACCCAAGCAAAAACTACATGGAGAAGAGCATCTTATGCAACCACACCATTTGTCAATCAAAATAAAAAAGAGAGTTCTCCAGTTTGAGGAATACACGAGAAGAGGAGGCTAAGTCAGCACGCTGTGACAATAGGTGCGAGAGAGAGAGATAATTGATAGTTTAATAACAAAGAAGTTGATCAACAGAGCTAGAAACAAAAGCCTGACAAATATGAGTGTACATGTCAGTCTGCACAGGATGCAAAGAAGAAAATTGAGTCTAAAACCATAACAATGACTCATTCTGTTGCAAATGCATAGCAAATTTAACATATGCCTTAAGCTTTGGTAAACATAAATGAAATATGCAGCAAAACTAATGTTAGAAACAAAAACAAAATTACTTACAAATGCTTCTGCAAGTATTAAACCTATTGAATAGGTGACATGGGACATAAAGTCAGACTGGTTCTTATCTGTGAAAATCTTGTAAAACTTGCTTGGAACTAGCCCAATATGGTAAATAACATATTGCTCTGTGAAAGATTAGTCTCAGTTAAAATTTCTAAACATATAAAATGAAAGAGTTTGCTTATATAATTTTTACATCTAAAAATTAATACAATATAAAGCTTACAAAAAAACTGTAAGAAATAAACCGTACAAAGGAAGAGATCTTAGATCGACCCATTCGTCTATAAGTGGTGGTTAGCTTTGTGCAAATCACAACTCAGGTCCAATTGTTTCCGTCCCAAGCACAGTGAGTTAATAGTCTGTTCAAATTGGGGTCACAGATGCTGCTGTGACTCTCTAGCAAATCTCATAAGTGGGGGAAGGTATCTTCTTGTATGTGCCATAGGATAGTTGCAATAATAATTATTTTGATAATTACAAGACTTCATTCCTTAGGTACTGGATCCATAGAAACAGGTAACAGCTGACAAATAACCGTATCTAAAATACTATTTACAAGCAAGGGTGAGTTTGAATGTACTGATAATGTATCTAAAATACTATTTACAACCAAGGGTGAGTTTGAATGTACTGATATTGTTTACTTTACATATTGTATTGCATAGATTCACTAATTGCAAAAGCTGAAAACATAAGACACTCATTATTACCATATTAACTATCCCAGTCTTCTATCTTTTATCCATTTGTGTCACTAGATATGGAGATTTCTGTCATGTGCCCCCTTTGACATTGATGTTGGTTTCATTCCATGTTTATTTTGACATTACTGATCACATTTCCGCTGAGATTCTCCACTGTTACATTTTTACATTGACAAAAATGTACTAGTGACTTGTCGGGCCAATCCCAGTTATTCTAAATATAACTTAACATCTTTATACTGGTTTAAAAGACTGCAGAGTCTTTAGACAACCAGTTTTTCATTCCATTTGTGTAGTTTCATCACAAAGTGGCCAGCACACGATTGGAATGTTCATGTCCCCCAAAGGTGCATCCTGTACAGTCATGCTAGCGCTGGAAGGGTCTGGGCTGTTGATTCTGGTGTTGGCATAGGCCATCTCATTCCTGATCAGGGGGTCATGCTTGAACAGGGTCATTTGTTTCACTACTTTTGTCTGATTGCTGTACCGCTCCTTCTGCCACAGCCACCCATCCCTACAGCTTCATTGCAATGGCTTTTACATGATGATATTGCCAGTCCCATGAACAACCCTCTTTAGTTGCCTCTTACAACATGCAAGGAAAGTAGCAGTAGTGCCATTCTGTTTGCTCTAGAAATCACTTGAGTGAGAGGCTTGACTTTAAGATACATTAATACAAAAAGGTCACATAGTTGACTGGCCAAGATGTGAAGGACATGGTACATGCATATCTTCTCATTCAATATGCACAATTAATGTGTTGCGTACTGAAAATGCAGAACTTTGATGAAAATGTATGCTCCTATACATTTCCTAGCACTGCTACTGCTGCATTATTTTTTTTAATACACACAATTTCTGATATTTTACCTCTACACCTCACGGTAGAAGAGGAGTAACATTTATTTTGTTTACATTTTTTATTAACAGACAGATCCTTCAAACATATCGACTCACAAAAATATGTGAAGAAAGGGTGAAGATCTAATATTCTTACCAAGCAAGCTAAGCAGCAACAAGAAAAGGGTCAGCCAAACTGATGGGCTATTCCATGAAGGAAATAGATATCCAGATAGTTTCCAAAAGCGTTTGAAAAACTTTAGACCGAAACTGGCTCTGTAAAAATAACACATGATGTAGTTGCTTTTCTAAATTAACCAAAGCTTTCATAAAAAATGTACCTGATGTCAGAATTTCAGTATTCTGTTGAATTGTCATTTTAACCTAGGAAATAAAAACTACAGGTGCTTACTAAAGTAACATAACCCAAAATGATAGGCTACAGAGATTAAAACAAACTATTTAGCATCTGAAACTGTGCTGTGACTTTAAAATTTAGACTACATGACATATAATAAAAGTCGAACATATCGATATGTAGTAGGCATTTAAACACGGACAGGGTATCAATTTTTACAACTGGTAAATTTTCTTGACCCACAGCTCCCCAATTGTGTTCGCGATAGCACAACCACTTTGTGACACCTTTTAAGAATTTTGTTCTTAGCAAGGAACCCCCCAGATTTTTGGGAGTATAAAACCAGACGCATTTCGAAAATATGCGTTCTGTTGTTATTGTGATAATTTGATTGAAAATGTGCACTTCTATCAAGATTTTCAAGAAATTTGAAAATAGAGTGTGCAAGTGCAAGTTTGCACGCTTACAGCACTTAAATAACATAATAAATAACATCTACTGGCTCCCATTTATCTATCATTTTAGTAACCTCCTCCATGAATTCTAACAGATTTGTTTAGCACGATCTCCCTCTAGTAAACCCATGCTGACTATTTCTGATTATATTAAACTTGTCTAAATGCATTACAAAATTTTCTTTGATTATTGACTAACAATTTACAGACTATGCTCGTTAAACTCATCAGTCTATAATTTACTGGATCTGATTTGTTGCCCTTTTTGAATAAGAGGATTAGTCATGCATCTTTCCAATCCCACGGAACAATCTATTTTGCAAGTGATTGAGAACATAATATAGCCAATGATTTTGCTAGTTGGTTTCTAATTTCAAACAATTTTGGATGAATAGCATTTATCCACTTTCAACCCCTCTAATTTTTTAAAAACCATTTCCTTTGTAACACAGATTGATCTTAATCCTGCTGTTTCCATGTATCTTTGAAAAATATCTATAGGCTCTGAGATCTTGGAGCAGTCTTCTTTTGTGTAGACTGTGCAAAACTACTGATTGAGTAGATTAGCCTCCTCCCTATTCTCACCTATTTTCTCTGTGCTGTCTATGAGAGGGTTACTTTGTTTTTCGTTCTTTATTTATTTCTAACATAAGAAAATAATCTTTACTATCTGTGTATAGAACATAATAATTGTGTGGATGAGATACAGCTCACAATGCTATGAAAACCTTGCAGAAAGAGGTGAAGATGAAGAAAAATGTTTTGAGTGTATACCGGGAATCACTTGTACTGCTTTTTCAGCAAGCATTTTTTGTACATTTAAAGTTTTTCTAATACTGTTGTTTTGTTGCAGCCCAAACAGATTTCTTCACCTTCCGTTAATGGACATAGTAAAGATCAAAACCTGTTCATAAACATAACTAAAACATAATGACCACCGACAAAACACAATGTCGGCATAAATTTACAGTGGGTGGTGAGGAAATAGATCAGGTCACACATTTTGAATATCTGGTCTCCAGAATTTACAAAAATGGCGACTGCTCGAAAGAAATCAGAAGAAGACTAGCTATGGCAATGCAGAGACTGACCAGCCTGAAAAAATTATGGCAGAGCACCAACAAAATAATAAAAGTAAAAGTCTTGAGAGCCTGTGTTTTTCCTGTGGCAGCTTATGTCTGAATCATGGACGATTACCAAAACTTCTAGACAAAGAATCGAATCCTTCGAGTCAAAATGTTACAGAAAGATCCTCAAAATATGCTGGACAGAGAAAAAAAAAATGTAGACATTCGGCAAGAGTTGAGCATAGAGGAGAACTGGTTTATCACGATCACGATTTTAACTGGTTTTTAAAAGGTTTGCAATTACCGTCATTGGTTGTATTTTGTTCTCCCGAATATAAAAATGTATGGTTTTACAGGTGTTCAGTCATGAATAGCTGAGAATATATTTTCCACTCCACCGCCTTTTCTGAATCAACTTTGCCAAAGTTCATAGTTTATATTTTTCTCCAGACTTTATAGCCCTTTATTCCTTCTATGTAGAGTTGTACAATGCAATTCCAAAATCAGACTGCCTGTACATACTTGGTGATCCAAATCCTCGGGTGGGATTGGACTCAAATTCATGGCCAGTTAGTTTAGGCAAACAAAATATTGGACGCATCAATGAAAACGGACAAAGGGTGCTGGAATTCTGCACCACAAACTTCTACTTTGCAACAAAAGATCGCCTTCAGGTATCATGGAAACACCCACGATCTTATCATTGGCACCCACTGGACTTTATTATCACCAGGAGATAACATCTGAATCACACATAATTAACACGCAGCTACCCAAGAGCTGACTGTGATACTGACCACACGGTGGTCGTTGCCCACGTCAAGCTGAGACCTAAGAAAATCTTCACAGGGAAGCACAAATCCATTTTGAGGATAAATTTAGTCAACACCAAGGATCCAGAAAAATGTTTCAGGTTCCAACAGCAGCTTGCAGATGTTCTCACTGATACATCAGGTGACTGTACAGATAGTGAAATGTGGGATGTAATCAAATAAGCTACCCTCAAAGCAGCAGTAACAGCTTATGGTATTAAGGAATCAAAACTGGTTTGAGGCAAATAGTTGGATACTGCTGCCTTTGATTGACAGGAAAAAGGCAGCTACTAAGAAACAAAAACAAAACAACACGAAACACTCTCAGTGTATTGAAACAAGCGAGAAAAGAAGGGCAAAGAACAGCTAGACAGTGTGCAAATGACTACTGGATATGGTTATGTGAGAATAGCTAAGATGCCTTCAAAAATGGTAACATCAGAGGCATGTATGAAGGGATAAAGAAAGTCATCAGCACAACAGTAAAAAAGAGTGTGTCGCTAAAAGCTTTATCTGGAGAGATCATCACTGATAAGAGGAAACAGTTAAGACAGATGGGTAGAGCACTATCTTAAGCGAGACAGAGCTAACAGAAGATGCACTCAATGCCATTCAGGCCATGCCAACTCTGGACCATCTGGACTCGCTGCCAACCATGGCAGAAGTTAACTGTGCTATTGCTGGCCTTGCTTCTGGCAAGGCTCCAGGAAAGGATGGAATCCTAATAGAGGTCATCAGGTGTGAAAAGGACATACTTTGCCCACAGATACACCAGTTGATAACAGTATGCTGGCATGAAGGACAGGTTCCACAGGATTTCAAAGATTCAAGCATTGTAACCTTGTACAAGAACAAGGGGGACCGGAGTGACTGCAACAACTACAGAGGAATTTCGCTTCTGTTTACCGTTGAGTAGATACTTGCCAGAATTATTCTGCGCAGACTCCAGGAGACCAGGTTTACCCAGAGTCACAGTGCGGTTTTTGTGGGAATAGGTCTACCACAGATATGGTATTCTCATTACGACAGTTGCAAGAGAAATGCAGAGAACAAAAGCAACCATTGAATAGTGTCTTCACAGATCTCACAAAGGCATTTGAGCGTTTGAGAAGACATGCCACAAATGGTCCTGACTTTCCTTGCACACACTGTGGAAGATGCTTCTCTGCCCAGATTGATCTTACGAGTCTCATTCGTTATCATCATGGACTGTAGTTACATACCTTTTTTTTCAAAACACAATTAATATCGCCTGACAAGACAGAAAGAGCCAATGACAATAGCCCTTTCACGGATTGTTAAATATTTTTTTCAATCATAACTTCCTTAGGGCTCAACATAGCGACATGGTTGATACATCACTGGATAGATCTGTTCTAGGGCTTTCTAACAGTTGTATGTGTAATGCTGTAGAATCAATTTGAAAATTCTACTAAGTACCTCAGTTAATAACTGAGTACAGCAGACTTATTAATATTATAGCTATCTTGATGTGATATTTGAACAAAATACTGTAAAAATAAACAAGTTAATTAATCATACTTTTAGATAAATTTATAAAGGTAAATTGTAATTAAAGCAATGTAAAAGTAGTCCATATGACGATAGCAGACACCTCACACTGATATTTGATAATGATATCATAGGAGCACAGAAGGCAGTATATTATAGGTATAGATATGCTAAAGAATAGACTTATTCGTTGTATTACTATTAGGTCAGCGTGTTTCATGTAGGGTGACCAGTTCCCTTCCTGCACTAAAATTAAGTCAGGCACCAATGTACAGCTTGGCCGATATGACACTAATGACAGTGTCATTAGTCAAGTGTCAATAACAGTAATGACTAATGAGTTACAACAGCAGTCGAACAACAAGATTTACTGGCGTAACTCAGCCGCATAAGTCTGGTTTAGCGAGCTTAAGACTCTATCTTGATCTTGATCAAGATAATCTAATAATCTTGATCACCCGTTCCTCATCGCAGCTGTGGGTCCCAACTTCGACTCTATATTATTATTAATTTAAATTAGTTTCTAGTATCTTTTTATCTATACATCAATAATTATAAAGTCTAAGTTTATATAAGTATTTATTGTAAGTTGTATTTTTTTTAAACGCAATAAAACAAAACTGCTTATAAGAGCATCCTATTTAGTATTTTATATATATTTATTGCATTATACACGTACGATCAACAAAACCAAGTTATCAGCTATCAAACTCACTCATCGGATGACGGTCGCACCCAAGTAGTAGCGCTCCGCAGTTGCTCCATGTTGTGATCACAATTGTGAAAGACACACTGCACGCGAGCACGACTAGTTTTGTTGATGGTATGAACTTAAAAATCTGTTCTGAATACTACATAAAAGAAAATATAATTACCCTCAATAATAATGAATATGCAAAGTGGACTGAGTTCTTTTGGTGTGATTGCGTTATTTATAAACTTCGTATAATCTAGTAGCAACTTACTAATTGTAAAATAGTAACGATTAATCATTTTCATGAAAATAGTTTGTTTTTTTAATGTGATAAAGAACAAAAAAGTAGAAATTAAGAACAGTAACTCGTCTCCTTAGCATTCCATAGCGTCAAAATGGAGGACGGTGACTTGGGTTTTAGTACACAACAGAAAATGGTAATGTAGAGTGTCTGATTAGTGTAATGGTAAAGTGCTCCTTTTTCATGACAAAAGTACAGAGTTTGACTCTCGCAATTGGCACGCTCCAGTTGTAAATGGGTGCATAAAAGTAAAGTAAAGATCCCGTCACGACATGCGGCGCATAGGAAAAATGAAAATGGGTGCATTGCAGATTGCTTACTCAACTTACTGTTATAGAATGAGTGGAAGGTAACAGATAACTCCAATTTATAAGTTCTAAACTAACAACTGTCTTGAGCCTTGTACAAAATGGATGTCCTAACACTTCATCCTCAACAGCAGTATCTGCTATGGGACTACCTTTACCGTTATTGTACCGTCTTCCATAGATTTACTCCTGCCCCCGGTATATCTATGCTGAAAATGAAATACAATTAATATTCCAGTATGGTTCTGCTAATGTAATAGTTGTCCATCACAAGTGATGAAGGCCACTCTCTTCGTTCAGCCATGTGGACAGTCGTATCACTTGCTGTGTCCACTAAAATGGGTGAAGTCAAGAATACAGCAGAAAAAACAGAGAAATATAAAGAATTTGTAGCATCAGAATGGTTGCGAAGAACAAAGTTGCTAAAAGGAAACGTAAAAATCCTGGGAGGACTTTTTAGATAAACTGTAAAATAGTGTGGGAGAAAACCAGAAGCTGTTCTGTAGGATCCATAATAGTGAGTGACACACAGATGAAGCTAAGCATAGCACAACTGCCTAGAGGACTCTGGTCCACCTTCATCAGCACACTTGGGATGTGAGGAAAGCTACTTCAACGTCCTTTTCAGGGCGCACAAAAGAGTGACTTACTCATTGTAGGCATTTGCAAACAACAACAAGCCCTAAAAAGAGCTTTGCAACTAGCAGGATGTTGTCTGGAAAAAGGAATGCATTGAGTTGTAGTTTACAGCTTGATTGCGATATGTACACCTTTCGGGCCAACACATTCGGCTTCAGCTGGTAATTTTGGGTTACAAGGTTAGCCTTGCCTCTTTAATTCCTTCTCCTAAGCCAGTCTGCCTTGCTACAGCCTGTCTTAGCATCTCTGAGTTGCTGGCCCTGATGCTAGCAGTCAGCTTTGGATAGCTGAATGCTAGTGAGCTTATTGAGGGTAATTGCATTGTAATATAGCTCGGTCCTCTCAAAAATGCCTTGGGATAAAAGAAGAACCACTGTAACCTGACACCAAATATCGTTAAGAGTTTAATGAGTTCAGTGCAAGTAACTTCCAACAACAACAGTAACACAAAGTTGCTGAAAGGACAATATAAGTCTATAAGAGACCAAGAAGAGAGAAGACTAATGTCTGGTCAGATAAAACATACTGATTGATCAATGTTAGTCAGGGTCATGCAAATTATACTGACCAAAACCTTTATCTCACTTCCATACAGTTTTTCCTGGAAACAGACTGTTTCATTGCAGTCTGGTTAATGGGTGGGTGGGGGGGGGGGGGGGGGGGGGGGGTTTCGACATGATCCCTGCAGTAGTGAACAAAAATGCAGATGAAGCCAAGCATAGCAGAACTGTCTGGGAGAGCCCAGTCCACCTTCATCAGCACAGGTGATGAAAGCTTCTGAATCCCGCCACCGAAGATGGATATGTTGGACCAAAAGGTGCAAATATCGCAGTCAAGCTATAAACTAGCGACACAATGCATTCCGTCCTCCATACTACGTCCTGCTACGTGCAAAGCCCTGTTCACGGCTTGGTAGTGGGAGATTGAGAATGAATGCAGAAGAAGAAGAAGAGTAAAGTTACTCATTATGGGCATTCAACAACAACAATATAAGAGACTGAAAACTGACTGGAATCAAGCCATAAGGAATATAGCAGATAGAATAATCTGTCAATCTCTCTACAATCTAGGGTAGAAGAGTAGCTACTAAGTAAGCGGTCTGTAGGTATTTTTTATCAGTTTGATTTTGCAATGTCAAATATGAATGGTAACCAAGACAATACATCTTGCATAAAAATGAAAAAAAGTGTCTTTTTTTGGGTATTAATTGCAAAAGTGAAAAGTAAAACAAATAAAATTTGCTTTGTTTTGCGATTAGATTGTTTGTTATTTAATACATTTTCTATAACTTACTGATTTGAAAATAAAATAAAAATGTATTTGTTTTAAAAGTTTTGCATGGGACTTTTAAAATAAAATTCTTAATAACATCTACTAGTCATTTGCATAGAAATTCTGTGTAATAATTCTAGTAATGGTAACTGGTAGTTAACGTTAATCCTCTATGTAAATCTGTTTCTTTTCTTATTTCTATATAAGAAGGGTCCTAAATCTGGCCGCAGAGCAACAGGTGCAGCTTCCACTACAGCATCTACTTTTGAAGAAGAGGAGCTCACTTCAGAACTACCATCAAAGAAAAGCACACCAGCAAGTGTACTTTAAATAATTATTTTATTTAGTGTTTGTAGTTTTTCTTTCTACTCAGACATGATGTAAATCTCTTTAATACATTTATATTTTGTAGTATATTTTATAGTATAATTAATACCCCAAAAAAGACACTTTTTTTCATTTTTAATGCAAGATGTATTGTCTTGGTTACCATTCATATTTGACATTGCAAAATCAAACTGATAAAAAAATACCTAACGAACGCTTATTTAGTAGCTACTCTTCTACCCTAGATTGTAGAGGTTTGTCAGAGAGATTGACAGATTATTCTATCTGCTATATTCCTTATGGCTTGATTCCAGTCAGTTTTCAGTCTCTTATATTGTTGTTGTTGAATGCCCATAATGAGTAACTTTACTCTTCTTCTTCTTCTTCATTCATTCTCAATCTCCCACTACCAAGCCGTGAACAGGGCTTCGCACGTAGCAGGACGTAGTATGGAGGACGGAATGCATTGTGTCGCTAGTTTATAGCTTGACTGCGATATTTGCACCTTTTGGTCCAACATATCCATCTTCGGTGGCGGGATTCAGAAGCTTTCATCACCTGTGCTGATGAAGGTGGACTGGGCTCTCCCAGACAGTTGTGCTATGCTTGGCTTCATCTGCATTTTTGTTCACTACTGCAGGAATCATGTCGAGCTCAAGAAGAGGAGCTCACTTCAGAACTACCATCAAAGAAAAGCACACCAACAAGTGTTCTTTAAATAATTATTTTATTTAGTGTTTGTAGTTTTTCTTTCTACTCAGACATGATGTAAATCTCTTTAATACATTTATATTTTGTAGTATATTTTCTGATAATTAACTAGTATAAATTATTTTTTAATGTACTGAATGTGTGATATACCCTTCACTCTTAGAATTATTTATTGTAAAAGGTTTTTATCATAATTGTTGTTTATTTGTTTATAGGATGGTCTACCAGGGAGACCAAATAAAGCAGTTTCAGGTTGGGGTGAGGAAGCTCCTGTCCGTAAACCACGGTAAAGATAATTTACATTGGTGATTAAGAGGACCTAGCCATCAATGTTCTTTTCTGTTCATTTTTTTAATTGATTTCTTTGCCTCAGTCTATGATAGCTGTTATTTGACATCATTGACATAGACAAATCATAGTTATCATTATTAACATAAAACGAAGGCCTGTAGCCTTTGACTGTTCTCAATCTGCATGTAGTGCAACAGATGTGTGTATCCAGTTGGCCCGGTCTCTACCCTTCTACCTGTCTGGCTTGGAAGGCCCTGCTGGTAATTATGCTATCTTGGGCATGACTGTTAAGATTATGGGGCACACAAGCTCCTCCACCTTGGCAAGGTGGAGACGTGAGAGAATGTGTGTGTATAAACATGTTGTAAAATTGAAAACAAATATCTTTTTTAAAGAAGAATGGGCAAAATGATCCACTTCTAAACACATAAGGGATCATTGGTAACATTTCACAGTTGTGAATGCAATTAATTAAATGTAAATAATTCAAAATTATAATAAAATGTAAATGACAAGTTATGCACATTTTAAAAATAATTGAGCGCTCACTAACATAAATAAGCAGCCCACAATAATTACAAATGTACATACATCTTGTGGTTATTGTAACAATAGATCAATTGGCATTAGCCATTCAAAAGGTTTGTTTTCTTAGCCACTTTCAAATGTGTCATTATGATGTGTTGTTGCTGCCTTGTTCTTGCTATTTGAAGAAAATGTCCCATTGATATTTGTAATGTATTATGATTCTTGCTTTATGTTACACCTAGTATTTTAGATCCAAGCTCAGGTTATATGTTGTCTAAGCACATTGTTTGTCTTGATGCGCGTGTCATTGTCTGTACATATTTTAATCTTAAAATCTGTTCTTAATATTATTGTATCTGTGCTTAATACTGAAGTACTACTATGTCATTGTCTGCACGCATTTTAAAACCAAAATTCTACTATTTTTATCTTCACATATTTATCATGAAAAATCTGGTATTCATGCGTTGTCTGCACACATTTAACATGGTCGCTTTGTTATATATATTGTTGCTCATGCATAGTTTAATCTGGAAGCCATGTTATGTCTGCACATATTTTCAGAATGCGTCAACTTGGGGAAGGATTTGAAGCTGTAGAGGAGTAAGTGAGAGTGAATTCTCATTGAAGCTATAAAATTATAGCCCTTTTTTGCCTGTGCAATTTTGGTCAATTGACTTATATTATTCTGTAATATTCAAGACCTGTAATATTTACCCTTTCCTTTTTTCATTTTGTTGATTAAAACCACTGTTCTGTTTTGGTAAATTTTAGACTGATTTCTTTCATCAATTCTATTTAAATATACTTTTCACCTAACCTATTTACATGTTTTCATTTTTACTCTATTTTTAGTAACAACAAATCATAAAATAATCTGAATATTTGCTTAAACATTATTTCTTGTTAGCTGGCTTTTTAAAAAAAGTTTTTTTTTTAATAGATGACTTACACACCAATTTATATTAACATTTCAGTTTAATTATCCTATTTTGCTACATGTGTTTTGTAATAGATTTATTTTAAAATTATGTATTTTTTATATATTCATACGCATAGTTTCTTGATTGTCTTACATTTATTTATCTTATTGCCACTATTCTGTGTTTGTTATTTTTATTGCATCACTATTTTTTTCTTTTTAAAATTATCTAACATTTTTTTAAATTTCTCTAATGTCTAACAAGAATTAACCTCAAATCTCAAAACTGTGAATACTGAACGCTTTTAATAATTTACTATCAACATATATATATATATTGAATTATTACTATCTTGTGTATTTCTCCCAATATTTCTAAATCAGTTTGGTTTCCTCTTTCACATTAATCATCCCAGCAACATGACAGCTATATCAAATTCCATCCTTCAAAGACAGTCACAAGCACACTGAAAGCTGTAATTTAGATATATACAAATATAAATCACATCAAAAGTAATGCCCTGTAGGTCAGCCTTCATTAAATAGTTGTTAAAGGAGCATCACATCATGCAGGACTTGTTAAAATTTATCTGGTAGTTGGAATACTCACATCGTTTTGAAATTTCCAGCAAGGTCTCCTTGATGTCTCTAGCCATCTCGTGCCTATATGAGCCAGTCTTGTATGTCAGGATGTCATCTACAAATGTGTTCATCCAGACCGTGTGTGTTGAATTTTGGTCACTATTATTGTGTAGACGTTGAACAGAACAGCGCCTTTGAGAGCGGAGAACCTTGTGATTGTCCTGAACATATTTGCATTGGTATCCAAGATTCCAAGCCCAGTGCAAATGTTCTCTCTATCAAGACAGTTGATATCTAGCTCACCAGCCATGAATTGATTTCACGCTGCTTTATACACCTCATCAGATTTTATGCATCCTCCAGGTCAAGAGCCACTGCAACTTGGTTCTTGCCTGAACTGAAAGCCATCATGTGTAAATGTCCCAGCATTGCACCTTCATTGGTCTGTAACTGCCCAGATAATCAGTTAATTCTGTATTAATTAACCCCTCTATGGTAGAAGATTCTCCAGCTCATGGTATTGACCACTCCACAATTCACACAGGCCAAAAGCATGCTTAACGTAAAGTAACTGCCTGAGCTTGAAAGAGAGCTCTTGAAACAAAACATGAAATGACACATGAACAAAAGAGTGAATAATGTGTCTTCCGAAGAAGACTCTATCCCAAATCTCAAAATCATGGTAGTAAATCAAGCACATGTGTATAACGCCAGGTAGCCAAATGTTAAGTAAACACATTTCACTCTTTGGCCTTGGTGTACCATGTTAGGCCCATTATGCCATCTCTCCACCTCATCCCCAGTTGCCCACGAGGGCAGCTAAAGTTGTATGACTACCACGATATCACTCTATGTGTGCATCTATTATCTGGCATGAGCACTACATGGCCATCCCATCTGTATTTTTGTAACAGCATGACATCTATAATGTTAGTGAAGGAAGTTCGTCATCTGATCTCGAATGGAAATCTTCAATGTTCTTCGTTCCATCACTCGTTGAGTATCACATAGTCTATCTGCATCAGCTTTCTGTAGGTTCCACACCTCGCAGCCATATACCATGGCTGGAATAACCACTCTGTTGACGGTGTGAGCTCTAGCATTGACGTTTCGCATCTGTTGTGCAGTATGGGTTTAATACAGTTGAAGCTGAGCCAGCCCACTGTTATCCTTCGTAAGATCTCCCGATTTATTAAATGAGAGTTCGTGATCTCTTGACCCAAGTAGATATACAAATTTACATTTTCGATGGGACAATTTCCAAGGTGCAAATTTTCTTTTGGGCAGAACATGTTGAGCATGAACTGGGTTTTCTTTCTATTGATTTGTAGGCACTAACAATTTGTCAAAATAATTTTAAGAGGTTGTGAAAATGAAATTGAGATTTTATTTAAATTGAAAAAAGCACCAAAATAAATTGTTTCTACTTCTATCTTATTATTGTGTATCTTCATCAGGTTAGTGAGTCTTGAGACTGGTGTTGAAGACATCTTATCATGTCACGTCACTGTCCTCTTTTAGTCTGTCCTGAGACTAGTGTTGAAGTCATCTGATCATGTCACATCACTGTCCTCTGTTAGTCAGTCTTGAGACTGGTGTTGAAGTCATCTGATCATGTCACATCACTGTCCTCTGTTAGTCAGTCTTGAAACTGGTGTTGAAGTCATCTGATCATGTCACGTCACTGTTATTTGATTTCAGCAGATCTCTTCAAGCT
The DNA here is from genome assembly GCA_036924085.1 of Ariolimax columbianus. Taxonomy (NCBI): domain Eukaryota; kingdom Metazoa; phylum Mollusca; class Gastropoda; order Stylommatophora; family Arionidae; genus Ariolimax; species Ariolimax columbianus. Next base: position 86,719,362 of record JAVGWX010000007.1, on the reverse strand, counting down.
CAACATTAGTCTGCACTTCGATATTCCTGCACACCTGTGTAATATACTTCTTTCTTGAATGCTCTCTTCTTCTTTTCCCCTAAATTTTGCCTTCCAGTGCTTTCAATAGTAGATCTCCATGTCTTGGCCAAGCCCACTCTTTGCATCCTGTGATAGCACCACATCTCAAAAGTTTCTAAGGTCTTTTCATCCATTATAATTAGGGTTCATGTTTCAGAGCCATACAAGGCTGCAGTCATAATATATATATGGTGATTATTCATTCACACAGCTCAATATTTATGTTACCTGTTGTTAGAAGCTTTTGTTTCTCTTGTAATGCCTTTTCAGCTAATGCAATTCTAGTTCTGATTTCAATTTCACCATAATTATTTGTTCCAAATATGAAAACCGATGCACTTGTTCTGTGATCTGTCCCTCTATGCTAATATTTATTATTTAGGCTTTTTTCCCTATTACTATAGTTTTGGTTTTGCTGACATTAATCTTCAAACCAAATGTCTTGGCTGTGGCATTGATCTTAGTGTGGTGAGTAGCTTTTGCAAGGAATTCTTTGTTCCTTCTATGCTTTGACTTGGTCAACTTCAAATTTGAAAGTCCATATTCTTTCACCATTGATCTTAATACTCACAATGTAATTTTATGGTAGGTTCTTTCATCATTATCTCAGAAAAAGCATTAAATTGGACTGGTGATAATAAACATCCTGTCTTACAACTTTTCTGATTTCGACTGCACTTGTTATTCCCTCCCAGAGTGCTATGTTATCTGTTTGATTTTCATATAGCTTCTCTATTAGTTTAATTTTTGCTCTATCCACTCTAACCTGTTTCAAAGTTTATTCCACTGCACTCTGTCAATGGTCTTTTCATAGTCAGTCAATAAAGCAGATAAAGAGAGCTCTACCCTTTTCAATCATTTTCTCTGCAAGAAACATTAGTGTTTTTAGTGCCTCTATCCTTTTGGAACCCAAATAAATGTTTGTTTAACAAAAATTCTTTCTTGGTATCAATTCATCTGTTAATTATTTTTAGTAGATTTTTCCCAGCGTATGATATATATGTATGATTTTATATATGCATATATATTTGCTCATTGTTAAGCATTAGTGCCATAGCTAGTTTAAATCAGCAGACAGTTTTATTTTAAAGTTGACCATTATTAATGAAGACTTAGGTGTCAATGGTGCTTAATCTCATTGTTCACATCTCACTACAGGTGTATGCTCATCTCTTCAGTTCTATCATAGTATCATCTCACTACAGATGTATGCTTATCTCTTCAGTTCTATCATAGTATCATCTCACTACAGATATATACTCATCTCTCCAGTTCTATCATAGTATCATCTCACTAACTACAGATGTATACTCATCTTCATTTCTATCATAGTATCTCAGATATTGCCTGGATTTTTTATCTTCCTTTATTTACTCTCAGTTCTATTTCTTTAGTAAATAAAGTCACTTTTTTATACTGATAACCATCTGAGATTTCTTCCACAAAGATTGCTATTTGGTATTCCTTTATCATTCTATGAAATTACAGCAACTGCATTCTGGAAATTTGTCATTACAAAAAGCAAAATAAATATTTTCTATTCAGTAATAATCAGTAAATAAAACTTAGCAAATTTGTGTTTCTGCTAGTTGATTTGTCTAACAACGATGTGCACTGTGTATAACAAAATAATTAATAGTGAAACAATCAGCTGTTTCATTTAATTTACTTGTTTTATAGTTTGGAAATGATATTTGATCTAAAAATATATTTGAAGTATTTTAAAGTGCTGCATATACTAGGGACATTCAGAAAGTAATGCATCACATCGTTTTTCTCAGGCGCTGTCTATTCAAAAAGCTTGACATTTCTACACAATATACATGAATTTGTCATGTAAACATCTGTATTATTCAACATAATCTTCAACTTCTACAGTTTTAATGCCAGCGCAAAACGAGTGCATGTATTCCTAGCCTGTACCAGATTTTGTCTTGATCATGTAGCTATTTCTTACCTGCATGAATCACTTCTTCATCTTCTTCAAACCTTGTTCCATGAGTACATCTTTGAGTGAACCAAACAGATGAAAATCAGAGTGCCAAAAAATTGGGACTATAGGGTGGATGAGATAGTACAGCCCAATTCAATTTGTTGATTGATTCCCGTGTTGCCAGACTTGTGTGAGGGCGCGCACTATCGTGAAGGAGAAGCAGGTCTGCTGGATTCTTGTGCGGCCGAACTTTGTGGAAACGTCGATTGAGTTATTTTCAATGTCTTAATGTAATCTTGCGAATTGATTGTCTCTCCTATTGACATCACATCCACAAGAATCACACCTTAAATGTACCAAATGACAGTGATCATGACCTTTCCAGCTGAAGGAGTTGTTTGGAATTTTATTCTTCATGGTGATTGCAGGTGATGCCACTCCATGGACTGTCTTTTTATATCAGGTTCAAAATGATGTGCCCAGGTTTCGTCACATGTAATGATATTAGCCAAAAGTTTATCTCCATCAGCATTGAAACACTCTAACAATTCAGAAAAAATTGTTTTCCTTTGAAATCGGTGGTCATTTGTGAGACTTTGAGGAACCCATCTTGCGCAAACCAAAGAAAATCTGAGAGTTTGTATAACTGCATTTGCACTACCGATGCTGATTGACAGTTGTAAGGCCAGTTGCTGAGTAGTGATCTGTCTATCAGTAAGAATAATGCCCTCAGTGCATTTCAATATTTCTGCGTTGGTGGCTGTGACAGGACGTCCACTGCGCTGCCGATCAAGCAGCTCCGTATCTACACTTCTTGATTCTTTGATTCTCTGAACCCAGCGACTAACTGTACTCCTGTTGACTACAAAGCTTTCAAACACATCATATAGACACTTATGAATGTTCACAACCGTTTCCTTCTCTACAACAAGAAATTCTATCACAATTCGCTGCTTATAATGCAAGTTGCTAACATGCTCCAATTCAATGATTTAGTGCAGTCGATTATTTGACAGATTATGGTGCAATTTTATACACACAATCGACACATGCTATATTTTAAGTGTGCAAAATGTCATGCATCTATTTTCATTATTAGTTGAGAAAAACGATGTGGTGCATTACTTTCTGAAAACCCCTCTTATATATATATATATATATATATATATATATATATATATATGCATTTCTTTGTTTTTAAAATTAATGCATGTTTCTATATTCCTTTAAATATTGTTAATTTGTTTAAGTTACTGCATGTCTTTTTATTCTTTTAAATCACATTTACTGAAGTTTTCTTACACCAATGTTATTGTATATTCACAGAATATATTATCTTTGGCCATTTTTAGACTATTGTACAGTTTAGGGGCGTGTGGAGGGGGGGGCTTAAGGAAATGTCTTTTTTTTCTTTTAAATCATATTTACTGAAGTTTTCTTACACCAATTTTATTGTATATTCACAGAATATATTCTCTTTGGCCATTTTTAGACTATTGTACAAGTTAGAGGGAGGGGAGTGTGGAGGGGGGCAAAGACACAGCATGAAAGAGTTGCTGGCTGCTTGATCAAATCAAAGCTACCCAAGATCATACTTCACCTCCAAAGGGAGACTTTGGAAGCAAACTGTTCTTGTTATGAATCAAATAGTATTAGAACTTGTTATTAACAAAAGAAATTACTGTACAAATTGTTTTAGAGCTGGAGGGATTAAGATGTTAAGCAGTGCATGAGCTGTAACTGTCAGTAACCCAAAGCTGACTGCTAACTTCAGGGCCAGCGATCCAGAGCTGCCAAGATCATTCTCCACCTCAACGTGGTGATCCTGGATAACATGCTGCAACAGGACAGACTGGCTAAGAAAAAGGGATTGAAGAGGGATGGCTGACCCTAAAAATTCATGCTGAAGTCGATATGCCATACTAAAAGGTGCAAATATTCTGTAAACTACAACAACGCTTTCAGTTCTCTAGACGAGGGGACGGCGTGGCCTAGTGGTTAAGTGGCACGGCTCACGACCCGAAGGTGCTGGGTTTGATCCCCATCACAGCACCGGCCGTTACCCCGGGGAAGCAAACCCTTACAAAATGCAGGAGGAAGCAGACCCTTACATAAAATGTGTGCTGAAGTCGGATGCACTGGGCCGACAGGCGCAAAATAAAAACCACAGTGCAACGCACACCGCCTTGGGGAATAGAGAAATAAGGCGAACGCAAAAACAAAAAAACAAAAAATGAAAGAAAAAAAAAGAAAAAAAAAAAGTTCTCTAGACTACATCCTGCTATTTGCAAAGCCTTTTTTAGGGCTTCATAGTGTGAGTTTGAGAACAAACAATGAAGAAGAAGTTTCAGAGCTGAAGTATTGTGTTCCTTAGGAAGCTTAAAGTGTTGGAATATCTCCAACATAATTTATAAAAGTGTGAGCGAATGAAGCGTCTTGAAATGATTAAAGCCAAGGCTTCTATTCTGGAGAATTTAACCTTTCAACAAAGGTCAGCCACTTTTAACCATATGCAGAGTTGTTTTTTTATATTAGGGCATGGGAGCCATACAAAAATTCTCGTCATCTAGAATTAAACTCTTGTGATGTACTAGAGTCATCATCCTAACCTCAACTCTTGTGATGTACTAGAGTCATCATCCTAGCCTTAGCTCTTGTGATGCACAAGTCATCATCCTAACCTCAACTCTTGTGATGTACTAGAGTCATCATCCTAGCCTCAACTCTTGTGATGTACTAGAGTCATCATCCTAGCCTCAACTCTTGTGATGTACTAGAGTCATCATCCTAACCTCAACTCTTGTGATGTACTAGAGTCATCATCCTAACCTCAACTCTTGTGATGTACTAGAGTCATCATCCTAGCCCCAACTCTTGTGATGTACTAGTCATCATCCTAGCCTCAACTCTTGTGATGTACTAGAGTCATCATCCTAACCTCAACTCTTGTGATGTACTAGAGTCATCATCCTAGCCTCAACTCTTGTGATGTACTAGAGTCATCATCCTAACCTCAACTCTTTTGATGTACTAGAGTCATCATCCTAACCTCAACTCTTGTGATGTACTAGAGTCATCATCCTAGCCTCAACTCTTGTGATGTACTAGTCATCATCCTAGCCTCAACTCTTGTGATGTACTAGAGTCATCATCCTAACCTCAACTCTTGTGATGTACTAGAGTCATCATCCTAACCTCAACTCTTGTGATGTACTAGAGTCATCATCCTAGCCTCAACTCTTGTGATGTACTAGAGTCATCATCCTAACCTTAACTCTTGTGATGTACTAGTCATCATCCTAACCTCAACTCTTGTGATGTACTAGAGTCATCATCCTAACCTCAACTCTTGTGATGTACTAGAGTCATCATCCTAACCTCAACTCTTGTGATGTACTAGAGTCATCATCCTAACCTCAACTCTTGTGATGTACTAGAGTCATCATCCTAGCCTCAACTCTTGTGATGTACTAGTCATCATCCTAGCCTCAACTCTTGTGATGTACTAGAGTCATCATCCTAACCTCAACTCTTGTGATGTACTAGAGTCATCATCCTAACCTCAACTCTTGTGATGTACTAGAGTCATCATCCTAGCCTCAACTCTTGTGATGTACTAGAGTCATCATCCTAACCTCAACTCTTGTGATGTACTAGAGTCATCATCCTAACCTCAACTCTTGTGATGTACTAGAGTCATCATCCTAGCCTCAACTCTTGTGATGTACTAGTCATCATCCTATCCTCAACTCTTGTGATGTACTAGAGTCATCATCCTAACCTCAACTCTTGTGATGTACTAGAGTCATCATCCTAACCTCAACTCTTGCGATGTACTAGAGTCATCATCCTAGCCTCAACTCTTGTGATGTACTAGAGTCATCATCCTAACCTCAACTCTTGTGATGTACTAGTCATCATCCTAACCTCAACTCTTGTGATGTACTAGAGTCATCATCCTAACCTCAACTCTTGTGATGTACTAGAGTCATCATCCTAACCTCAACTCTTGTGATGTACTAGAGTCATCATCCTAACCTCAACTCTTGTGATGCACTAGTCATCATTCTAACCTCAACTCTTGTGATGTACTAGTCATCATCCTAACCTCAACTCTTGTGATGTACTAGTCATCATCCTAGTCTCAGCTCTTGTGATGTACTAATCATAATCCTAACCTCAACTCTTGTGATGTATTAGAGTCATCATCCTAACCTCAACTCTTGTGATGTACTAGAGTCATCATCCTAATCTCAACTCTTGTGATGTACTAGAGTCATCATCCTAACCTCAACTCTTGTGATGTACTAGAGTTATCATCCTAACCTCAACTCTTGTGATGTACTAGAGTTATCATCCTAGCCTCAACTCTTGTGATGTACTAGTCATCATCCTAGCCTCAACTCTTGTGATGTACTAGAGTCATCATCCTAGTCTCAGCTCTTGTGATGTACTAGTCATCATCCTAACCTCAACTCTTGTGATGTACTAGTCATCATCCTAGTCTCAGCTCTTGTGATGTACTAATCATAATCCTAACCTCAACTCTTGTGATGCACTAGTCTTCATCCTAATCTCAACTCTTGTGATGTACTAGAGTCATCATCCTAGCCTGGGATCAAGATGCTGAGCAGCACATGAGCTGCAGTGGTCAGCGGCCCATAGCTGACTGCCGGCATCAGGGCCAGCGAACCAGAGCTGCCAAGACCCTTCTACACCTCCACGTGGTGATCCTGGATAACAGGCTGCAGCAGGGCAGACTGGCTAAGGCGAAGGGATCGAAGAGGAAATGCTAACCCGGTACTCAAAAAATTCTTGCTGAAGTCAGATGTGTTGGACCTAAAGGTGCAAATATTGCAGTCAAGCTGTAAACTATGACACAACACATTCCGTTCTTTGGACTATATTCTGCTACTTAAGCCCTTTCAGGGTTTGGTAGCGGGAGATTGAGAATGAACGAAGCCAAGCCATCATCCTAACCTCAATCATCACAATGTGTGCATGGTTGTCATCTTTAATCATTTCTTATTTATATTTATCCAGTGTGGATAAAATGGTATTGATAAGACGTAATTTTGTTGGCATAAACATTAAATTTATTACAAAATTTGTTATCTGTCATAAAGTATTCAATAGCTATATTTTATCCATTATAAATACTGAAGAACTCATCAGCTAATAAAATGATTGGTTAATTGTTGTCAATCTTCTAGTGAGAAAGTAATAGAGAAAACCTAATCCAACACCAGGAAGAGATTGCAGACCATGACCAATCTCTCAGAACATACTTGTTGTTAGATGGTTAGATGCAATAACAAACACAGATCTGTGACAAATAACAGGACCACATCCAGATATAGCTAAAACTGGGGAAAGAAAGTAGATAGATAGGACACAACTTCACTGGAACTGGGGAGAGAAAGAAAAGATAGATAGGACACAACATCACTGGAACATCTCCAACCATTTTGACTACATCTTGACACTGAACTGAGATAGCTCAGGATGAGATAGTGAGTTTGATGGCCAGCACAGCTTTTCCTTACCTACATCTAAGTACAGCATAGCTGATGCTGCTACTATCTTTGCTTGTAATATTCAACTATTATAATAAAGCAACATTCTTTATGGCTACGGTCTCATTCATCAAATTTGTATCTTACAGCTCTTTAGAGTCACATCTGATATATAATTCAATGATCTTGTGCATTGCTTGTCCGTGATGCCAGTTTATGAATAAGTATCTAATTGATGTATCTACTTCATCAAACAGTGATAGACTGAAGCAAAAAAGTCCAGATAAGGATGATGGTGATGATGATGGTATGTAGACAATTAGTTAATCATTAGTTGGTTTCTCTCTTAACTTTGTTTTATTTTATGATATAATAAGCGTTTTTCTTTAATTTGTATGTCAATTTCATAAAGCCTACATTTGTTAACATGTATTTTTTTAATTGGCTCATTTTGAGCGCATGAGCTGCAGCGGTCATCGACCCATAGCTGACTGCTAGCGTCAGGGCCAGCGAACCAGAGCTGCAGCGGTCAGCGACCCATAGCTGACTGCAAGCGTCAGGGCCAGCGAACCAGAGCTGCCAAGACCCTTCTACACCTCCACGCAGTGATCCTGGATAACAGGCTGCAACAGAGCAGACTGGCTAAGGAGAAGGGATCGAAGAGGGAATGCTAACCCGGTACTAACAAATTGCTTGCTGAAGTCGGATGTGTTGGACCGAAAGGTACAAATATCGCAGTCAAGCTGTAAACTATGACACAACGCATTCCGTTCTCTGGACTACATTCTGCAACTTAGGCCCATGTCAGGGTTTGGTAGCGGGAGATTGAGAGCGAAGGAAGCCAAGCCAAGCCAATTGGCTAATTTGAAAAAACAAAATTACTGTTACAGCTACTTTACTTAAAACAATAATTTTTAAATGGTTATCACACGCATGTTAAGCGTACCAAATCAAAAGGCTCATAGAATACATTTCTTTCATTTGCTTTTCTCTCCTCTTGTTACTTTCTATCACCAGATATACCAGTAATTCCGGAGTTGGAGGAACAACAAGAAGATGATTTAGCCACTAAGGTGGCTGCAGCTCCCAAGTATGTATTCAGTGTTAGACTTGTAAGAATTTCATTTTCCCCAGCATATTAGTACTACAAACCACCATCACTCATGGTTTGAAAGGTATATAACATTAGCACTGAAAGTTTATCAACTGTATTTGTTAACGTCAGCAGGGAACATTTGTATTAATGAACAAAATTACAGTTTTAAATTCTAATTTCTAAAACGTATAATTTTTCCTGCACAATTTATCTGACCTCAGTAGCTGTTACTTCTTAAGCTTGTGAATAATTTATCTAACTTTAGTAGCTGTTACTTCTGAAGCTTGTGAATAATTTATCTGACTTTAGTAGCTGTTACTTCTTAAACTTGTGAATAATTGCAGAATAATCAGAATTAGAGAAGCAAGTATGTGCTCTTTCAGTGACGATATCTGCAATTCTTCATTTAGCATTAAGAGGTTGCCAAATATCTTTCCATTCTCAACTAGATAGACATGAAAGTGGTTTTCCTGAATACTGACTTACTTCCCCTGTCCTGAGCACCATGTCAGATATCATGTTTCCAATGTTCAGCCACATGAATTGATGTGTCATTCCCCCTCAGCATGTCATTTGTATTATATGTTTCTAGAAGATATGAACATACCATGAGGTGGACTGGGTATTGTGCCATGTCATAGTCATATGTCTCACCATTCCCACATCCCCATATGTTGAAGCTACCCCTGCATCGTGATACACCAGTTCGGCAAGTGGTGTCCAAGCGCATGCTCTTTCCGCAGCCCACCAAGGAAACCTGCATCAGCTCATTCCATTTTTGATGCTGTGTTTTTGGGAACCAGTCTGTAGGGGTCGTGTTGACGGCAAGAAGCTCCTCTAGATTCGTCTTGTGCACCCACCAAGCGTCCAAACACAGGGTGCCCCAAGTTGTTTGCCTGTTTCTCTTTTTTTATTTTTGATGCAACACCTCATGTCACAGGTGGTACTACACCAAACATGGGATAAATCTCTTCTGTTGAAATAAGTTTTAGGCACCCTTTAACTAATCAGCCAGTCACATTCATTGCTGTATCAATGAGTTTCACATGTGCAGAATTCTTCCAAACTGGTGCGACGTATTCAGCTGCAGAGAAACACAGGGTGAGTGCTGACATTCGAAGGACATCTGACTGTATTCACCCTGCTGTACCAGACAATCTTCAGATGATATCCTGATTGTCACTAATAGTAGTGGGGTTAGTGTATTTCATATACATTTGATTCCTTTATTGTGCAATTTAAACATCAGAATTTGCTGAAAAATATGAAAATATTTTTAGAGTCGATCATTGCATTGCATTTCAGTGTTGTAGTAAACAGAGTCGCAACCTACAGAGAGCTTGACAATGACCTTCTTAGACAAGCATCATTCCTGACTCTAGTAAGTTGTCGTATTCTTCTTGTTTGTGTCAGAATTGTAAAGGCTATATTGTGTATGCTAGAAGCTGTTGTATTTTTTGTAAATATGATTCACTACCAGAGCAATAAAACTCTGTTTTCAATGAGTTAACTATAAATGTTAAAACTGGGGCTTTGAATCAGAGAACACTGAAAATATTTTATAAACACTTTGTTGTTGTTTAATGCCCACACTGAGTAGGATTACTCTTTTGTGCGCCCTGAAAAGGATATTAAGTGGTGGGCTGTCATAGCTTTCCTCACATCCTGAGCGTGCTGATGAAGGTGGACCGGTATCCTCCAGGTGGTTGTGCTATGCTTGACTTCATCTGCGTGTCACTCACTACTATGGTAATCACATCGATCATTCACCTCATTAGCCAGACTGTATGAAAACAGCCCATTTCCAGGGAGGGCTACAACAAAGCCAAGGTGAGGGTCTTGACTAGTATATTTTGCCTGATCAGTATGTTTTGCCTAACCAGACGTTAGTCTTCCTCCCCTTATGAATACTTTAAATCCTAGTTTCTCTTTATTAGTGAGAATAGAACAAGTTCACTGCACTCAGTGCATGTAGCAAAAGGTGGATAAGGAAGGCTGTTTATGGATCTGGCAACCATATCTTGTAAAATTAAGTACCAAGTAAATGTCTATTGCAAAGGCATAAACATGTTTGTGTATGCTTTCTGCCTGGTGGGGGAGTCAGGCATGCCATTTGATTTGGGAATAGCTGAATGATCTCTATATTTGGATATTTGCTATCAATATTTAATAAACAACCGTGAACCAGAATAAGTGACTTGCACAGAGACGAAAAAGAGGAAGCCCTTCCATAAAGACACAACAAGCTAATCACATGTTTGCTTACAAACTAAATTACAAGCACATACAGAAAGAAAACTAGACCTACCTTGAAGACAATGAACTAGCACGTTACTGGCTATGATTTTTGGTATATGGAACATTAAACATATCAAGAGAAAGGAGGACAAGCTCATTGAAGAAATTTAGAAGAGAGCCAAAAATAGAAATAAGCGGAGAATGACTGTTGTGGCCCTATAATCCAATTTAATGAGGAAGCAAAATGAAAGTTGAGTGTGTTGCCATTCATCTGACTCACTGAACCATTATCTTTGTACTGCTTTATATTTTACTTTTGTCTGAACCTTGAGTAGATAATCTAGCTTTTTACAACATCTGGAATTTGTTTTACATTTTCCAGGACAACGAGATAGATCTGAAGCTTTTAACAAAAGCCTTATCACCACCAGAAGACATTATAGAGGTGAGTTCATGGAAACCTTTTCCATTCAGAGATATTATGGAGATGTACAACAGTTAGTTGCCCAAGCAGTAATGACAACATCAGTTTGTCTTGATGATGTAACTTGCAATTTATTTGTATTATAGTGAGGAAAAAAACTGTGCTGGTTATCAACCTCACTCTCTGGTCCCAAGCTACCTTGGACCAGTAACAAGATATAAGTTGAGATGACTGGAGGTAACTCAGGATGCAGACACTCATGTCCCACCTCCCTTGTGACCAGGAGTCTGTTTAAATCTGCAGGATTTATCATTTTGAGAGGTGAATGCCTTACCCCAGGGCCAAAGTGATTTCCCCTTTATGATACAACTGTAAAGAATAACAGAGATGCAAATGCTAAAGCAAGTTTCCAGAAAATTTATAAAAACTTCTTCTTGTTTGCTCTTATCACATTAGAGTGCATAAGTCATCAATCAATCTTCTCCATGCAGAACTGTCCTGTGCTATTTGCTCCAGTTTCTCCCAGTTTCTCTTGTATCAGATTCTAGGTTTCTTCTCCGTGTATTCTTTGACCTTCATTTGCCCTTTGCGTTCATTTACCCCACATCCCACATGGTCCTCACATTGTAAGTACCTAGTCTGGAGGGCATCTTTGTTGAAAGAAAGGAGGTCGGAAAACCAATTTCTTTGTGGTTTTGGCTGGTTCATATCATAGACCCTGTTGAAAGGCCTTTCTCATTCAAGGACAGCTCACATATATGTTGACTCATGTTTTTCTAGCAAGAAGGTTTTTATGTGGTGAGAAGCTGGCTTCATACCCAACCCTCCTCCTTTCTCATCCAGACTTGAGATCAGTCTGGGATGGAGTTAATAAAAAAACATTCTGGCAGACAGTTTATGGCAATGGAATTGAGACTATTGTTATGTAAAGCCACTATTGCTTTATGGCTGGTTGTACAATGAATAAACATATAGAAAGATCACTCCCAGCACACAGATATGCAGCTGCTGAAGAAAATAATGCTATGCTCTACACCTTCACATGAAACCATATGAAGATATATTAACAGAAAATTATATTAACTCAATTTACTTCAGGATTGAAAAACACCCTGTGGCTGGATTAATTTATGTTTACATTTTTCAATTTGTAGTGTTTCTATAATTTCACCTGTATTTTCAACAGATTTTTTAAAATGATATATTTTAAAGATAAATTGATGTGCTGTTTAAATAAATCAATATATTGGCATAATTTATGAAATTTTATAGATATTATAATTATCACAATGCGATTGTGTGAAAAAAACTATCTAAAAAATAATATAAGATGTATACTTAAGCCAAACTCTGGTGTTCAATGACATTTAATAATTCTCACTTAGTATATCCAATTAAAAGTAGAAATTATCAAAGAACATACGATGCGGTGATCCTGGATAACAGGCTGCAACAGAGCAGACTGGCTAAGGAGAAGGGATCGAAGAGGGAGTGCTAACCCGGTACTCAAAAAATGCTTGCTGAAGTTGGATGTGTTGGACCGAAAGGTACAAATATCGCAGTCAAGCTGTAAACTACAACGCATTCCGTTCTCTGGACTACATTCTGCTACTTAGGCCTGTGTCAGGGTTTCGTAGCGGGAGATCGAGAACGAACGAAGCCAAGCCAAGCCAAAGAACATACACATAATACAAATATTTATATTTGTTTTAATTTATCTAACTACTTCTATTTCTCTAGGGTAAAAAACAACATTCTTAAGAAATACACAAATTTATTACAATGACATCGTTTTTAAAACATGTGGATACTGTTATAGCTTAGGAAAGTCATTTCCTGTGATATTAAAAAAATTTGGATCAGATTTTGAGGCGTTTATTCTTTTTTTAGATTTATTTTTTAACTGTAGCAAACTTGCCTCTGGTACCAACTTTTAGCCGTAAGTAATCAATATATAAGCTGCTCCCAGTAGCATGGGTTAGGGAATGAGTTAAAAAGTCAAAGAAAACTATAACAAGAAGACCGGCAAAATTCATCTGAGAATGTACCCTGAAAAACATTGTGATGAGAAAAATCAAGAAAAAGAGAAGTAGAGAAAGACATGAAAAGATCTCGAATGCATGACAAGATTCTTTGCAAAACAACGAACATCTTAAGTCTTGAAATATTTCAAGAACAAATGTTAGCAATTCTGTTCTATATTTCTGATGTGCATATGATGGCTGTATTGTGTCTTAGATTGATAAATCCTCTGAGTTAACTTTCTTTCTGCCATAATGTCATATTAATCAGTGTGGTGACAGTGTGGGCTAGTGCTTAAGTGACACAGCTCACAACCCAAAGCTCACTACTGGGTTTGATGCCCATCACAGCACAGGCTGTTACCCCTGGGAAGCAAACCTTTAGAAAATGCAGGAGGAAGCAGATCCTTACATAAAATGCATACCAAAGTCGAATGCACTGGGCCGACAGGCACAAAATAAAAATGCACACCTCTTTGGAGAATAGAGAAATAAGGCGAACATAAACAACAACAACAAAATATTAATCAGTTTTCCCTTTTGTTATTGTCACTGTATATCATAAAATATACTCATTAAAATAAGGTGCAGTAAACAACAAAATCATCAGCTCTTCAGACAGGAAGACAATTAACAATTAATGGTATCCCTGTTTGGATCATCTAAGATTACCTGGCTGATCCCCTCAGGGATCTGTGGTCTGTCCATTGGAAAACACTGTGTGGTATAGTGGTAACATTTTGGTTGAAAACAAATGCCACCTCTTTGAATTTAAATTAATGAAATGTGAGTGACCTCTACAGCCCAAGGGAAGCGACTAAGTAAGAAATACTGGAATAATTTGAAATGTCTAATATTTTTAAAATTTAATATTAAGAGAGACTGGCTTAAACAAACTTCAGTTTCTTCTATTTGCAATGAAAAATATATGCTTTTATAGTGACCTATTTGTGCAGTTCTCTAAACACTAAAACAATTAATACTTATGTTTTTTTTAAAAAAACATTTCTTGATGTAAAACTCAAGGGTTAGTAATTCTACAATTGATATAGCATATGTGTGGCTTATATCTTCTTTTTTCCTACTGCTCTTGCCATGTGGCGTTGCAGAGAGCCGGGATGTGTAGTTCTCACGATTGATACTTGTAACACAAAGTAGGAATGAAAAGCGTGTTGATCAACCTCCTCTTAGTTGAAAGTTGCACTCTGGGATGTTTTAGAATCGGTGCAAGCTGGTAGTGGACATTACTTGCTTTCTGAATACAATGTGCTATCTCTCTGTCCACTCTGCCATCATCAGTGAAAACACTTACCAGGTACTTGAACTCTCGAACCTGCTGGAGATTTTTGTGGTCCCTGTGGAAATGTTGCTTCACATGTTTACGGGTTATTTTCATAGACACAGTCTTTTCTACGTTGATCTTCATGTCATATCTTATTTGGTTTATATAGACATATATAATTGAAATGTGAATTTAGGTAACTAACATTTGGAATAATTGTGACTAAAATGTGAGTTTAGGTAACAAACAATTTGGATAATTGTGACTAAAATGTGAATTTAGGTAACTAACATTTTGAATATTTGTTACTAAAATGTGAATTTTTTATATCAAAAGTGAAATGTTTTTTAAAAAAATTGTAAACAGGAAAAGTAGTGTGGTTTAATTTTGAATGTGTTATTAAAATTCTAATATTTGTTTTTTGTTTTATATTATTATCAAAATATCTGTGATTCAATTTGAAATGTTGGAACAGGATGACAAACCATGGGATTGGGACAGACTATTTACAGAGATATCATCAGATTTGAGGACAGAGTTGGAAATGGCAGATGATCTTGATGAGGAAAAAGCAGTTGCTGTTGAACAGTGACCTGTGACATGTTTTCAACTTCTTGTTATGTTAAATTTAATTATATGTAGATATGTGATGATATGAAATAAAGTGATTATAGCGAATAAATAAAATATTTGTGTTTTGATTTTGTTGGATAATTATTATGTGTACAAGTTCATTTAAATCACACTAATAAAAAGATCAGGTCATCTTTTACCAAAATGGAGAAGACCTACAACACCTCCTGAACTACCTCTATTTTGCTTGTAATGAATATGACATGAAGATCAACATAAGCACGATATAGAATATGTTATCGCGTGAACAAGTGCAGAGAAGTTTTCACATCAGTGACATTGATATCAATCAAGTACGGGAGTTGAAATACCTAGGTAGTATGTTCACTGAAGATGGCAGATTGCAAATAGAATTCAGAAGGCGAACAGTGTTCACTATCAAATCGCACCGATTTGTTTGCGAATGCCCACAATAAGTAGGTTACTCTTTTTTGCGCTCTGAAAAGGATGTTAAGTGGCAGGTTGCAGTAGCTTTTCTCACACCCAAAGCGTGCTGATGAAGGTGGACCGGGGTCCTCCAGGCGGTTGTGCTATGCTTGGTTTCATCTGCGTGTCGCTCACTACTACGGGGATCATGTCGATCCCTGACCTTGTTAGCCAGGCTGCCATGAAAACAGCCCATTTCCGGGAAGGGCTACAGGGAAGCCAAGGTGAGGGTCTTGTCAGTATGTTTTGCCTGACCCTGACTAACATGTCTGATCAGTGTATTTTGCCTGACCAGTCGTTAGTCTTCCTTCCCACTACCAAATTACACCGATTTTGAAACACCTAGAGTGCTTCTTTCAACTAAGAAGAGGCTGATAAATGCACTATTTATTCTTACATTATGTTACCAATGTCAATCTTGGTCCTTACTAGAAATACATAAGAGTAAGATCCAGAACTGTGTGAGATGCGTTGTGTGAGAGGTGCAGCCGAAAATACAATTTGTTAGTAACTACATTGAAGCACAACAAATCAGGCGGTTTGGTCATTTAGTCAGGATGCATTATGACCAGCTTGCAGCAAGATCATATCATATGAAGATTTCCGGTCCACGAGCAAGGAACAGACCTCGACGTTCGTGGATTGAGGGTGTCTCTGACACTCTCAGGAAGTTACACCTAATGACAGCACAAGCCTCTCACTTGGCAATAACTTGCGACGCCATATGGCAAGGGCAGTAGGACAAAAGAAGAAGAAGATTAATAATTATGATTTGCTGTATCATAGAGGCCACAAACATCTTGATTTTTGGCTTCTCATTGGTACAACAAAGATTTGAGTTCTTGCACTTTGGTCAAATGTGATGACATGCTCATGACATTGTAAATCTGGGGCATATGCTGATTTTCAATTTATTCCAGCCAGAAGTCAGAATGAGACTGTCTGATTACTAAGGGAATGAGGAGGTGTCTCTGTACCACACCAAGTTTCTGTAGTGTAGGTAGGGTCCATCTACCATTCCACTGCATTATTTGCTTGCTGGTTTTACTAGGTTCTCTTGGGCTCTAGGTATGTGGCTAAAATTACAGGCAAAAAAGAATTATTACATTCAAGTCAATTTGTCACAGTTGTCAGAAAGTTTTACATTTGTTCAGCATGACTGTAGGTGGTTCCTTACCACTGAAGGTTTGAAAGTGGCTAATGCACCAGGTTTTTCACCTCTAAATCTATTGTGTTCAGCCTGGAAGTTTACATCTTCCACATACCAGAACAACTTAGAGGAAGACATGGGTTTTCATCATGCACAGCCGTTTCCGAATATAAGAAGTTATGCTATACCAAGGGACTGACAACGCAATGGCTGATCTTTTTATTAAAACAGCCCTTGGCTTAAAGTAAAGCAAGTAGAGGCCCACAGTCCAAAATCCCAATATTTCATTCTCACTGACTGACAAATCATTCTTAGCCTCATATAACCAGATAGAACCACTATTTACTTAGCACGAGATCATTTTACAACAAGCTAAATATAACAAATATATATAAACAAACAAATAAATTATCACATGTACTGATTGTCATCCGAGTGTTTCCAGCATCTGAAATGGCAGCAAAGAAAATTAACACAGTAACCTGCCAAACATATCATGTGGTGACTAAGGAAGGTTGAACATGGGACTAGCTGTAGATACTCTAAGGCACAAAAACGTCAACAGATATAGACAAGGCAATATTTTATGACTTGGTATGTATTTGCATGTGCTTAGAATAAACAGCAACAGACACTTATTACAAGCAGTAATGTGCATTCCAGAGAGCAGCAGAAAGAGAATAGTAAAAAGGGAATCAGCACAGAACAATCATCAGAAAAGGTTCAACTATGGGTCTAAACAACATCAAACAATCAATGAACACTTAACCCGAAATACCATCACATAAAGTCCTCCATAGTTCTCTATCCTCAGCCATGCAAACGAGTGTGGACAAATCATGTCCTGTCTATTCTTTGATATTATCAACTCAGGAATGTCTTTGGCCTCCTCGCTTCTGTCTTCCTTCCACTGTTCCCTGCAATATTACTTTTGACATAGAGTCACATCTCGTTACATTCCCAAACCATGTAATTTTGCAACATTTCATTACTGACAGGAGCCAAGATGCAGTAGTGCATGCGCTGACAGTAGCCAGTCTCTTGTAGCTGGCTGCTTGCATCAGGGTCAGCTAACCAAAATCCTATTCCGTCTTCATGTGGTGGCCCTGGAAACAGGCAACACTAGTGACTATAGTGTAGTCTAGCCAAGGGATAGTGATTGCAGTGAGAAGGCAAACCTAGTACTAAAAAAAACCCAGTTCAAACCGAATGTGTCAGGCTGAAAGGTACAGATATCACAGCCTTGTTGTAAACTACAACATCCTTTTCAGAATGAACACCGAAGAAAAAGAATAACTGACAAAAGTGGTTGCTCTGCACCTGCCAGAGAATTTATTTGATCTCTCAAATAATTTGTTTTATGTCCTTTATAAGAGATGTGCAAAATTCTGCTGTAGCACTTATATTCAAAAGCTAGTAACATTCTTTCCATATCAGTAGTTAGTGTCCAGCTCTTACATCTCTAAAAATGAATAGGCATCAGTAATAATTTATATAACTTGACTTTCATTGCAGTGCTGATGTTGTTTTTGCATATCACATTCAGTCGTGACATGATGAATGCAGCCATCACGAGTCTTGTCTTAATTTCTTTATTAGATCTTACGTCACTATATATGCAGGCTTAAAGGAACTTCTAGTTTTGGGCCATTTTTCATTATGTTTATAGAACCCTGGTTGTGATGCCCATTCAATGTATCTGGGTTTTATTCTGTGTTAATTTCCATTCCATATGTTTTGATCACTTTTTCCAATTTTATGGTACGTTCTTGTGATTTGGATCCAGCCAGAAGATCAATATCGTCAGCAAATCACAGGTTGCAGAGAACACACAAGAACATAGAAATGTAGCTTCATACCATTCAAACTGGAGAGCACTAGTTTCTGCCTTATGCACTGTGTTTGTCGTTCAAAGAACTTAGATAGGTAGATAGGTAGGCAGGCAGGAGGCAGGCAGGTAGGTAGAATATGTTTTCTGTAAATCTCTTTTTTTGTTGTGTATAAGCATTGTATTGTCTACAAATCATAAACAAATGAAGGTATTTCCTCTTATGCACTCTTGTTTTTCTTCAAGGTTCAGTGATCAATGATTCCGCAGATTTGAATAATGACAAATGCAACAAAAATCATATCCAAAAGCAATAGTTTATTAGTTTCAATCCATGACAGCACAGATCTTTTCAAATTACAACTGCTCACTAGTTTTTTTATTATCACATAAATTTATTATTGATCACAGTAGACAGATTAATAATAAGAACATATTAAAAAACAAATACAAAGGCACTGTTTTCATATAACACAATTTGATACGTAGCACAGTGATAGTACATTAATGTTTGTCTACTTATCTGTATACAAT
Organism: Ariolimax columbianus; assembly: GCA_036924085.1. NCBI lineage: Eukaryota > Metazoa > Mollusca > Gastropoda > Stylommatophora > Arionidae > Ariolimax > Ariolimax columbianus. The sequence continues at coordinate 86,700,221 of JAVGWX010000007.1, read as the reverse complement.
TTAAAAACAAAACTACTTTAGTTTTCTTTTATATCATCATATACCACAGGCTTATTAGCGTTCTTTACATTGTTTAAAATTTAAATTAAAGGTAGCAGTAAAAGTAGTTATATATCAGACACTGCTGTCAGGGATGAAGTGTTAGAGACTTCATTATATGAGGATACAACTTGTTTATTATAGAGGGATCAAGATACTGAACTGTACATGAGCTGCAGCGGTCAGCGACCCATCGCTAACTGCTAGCGCCAGGACCAGCAAATCAGAGCTGCCAAAACCCTTCCACACCTCCATGTGGTGATCCTGGATAACAGGCCGCAAAAGAGAAGGCTGGCTAAGGAGAAGGGATCGAAGAGGGAAAGCTAGCCCTGTACTCAAAAAACCTGCTGCTGCAAGACGGATATGTCGGACCAAAAAATGCAAATAACGCTGTCAAGCCGTAAAGTAGCGACACAAGGCATTCCATTCTTCAGACTACATTCTGCTATTTGCAAAGCCCTGTTCATGGCTTGGTAGCGAGAGATTGATAATGAACACAGAAGAAGAAGAAGGAGTTTATTATAGACCATCTCTTTAACATACAATGACAAAATAATGTTCTCAAGGTTAAGTTTTAGGTAAATTGTCACAACATTTTTTTTAAAACAAAGCAGATACATCTAAATATAATTTAATATTCATTGTCTATATATAAAATAGGCACACTATACTACAAGAAGACACAATCGTTAAGAAATAAAATTAAAATTTACAATGAAAAAGTGTGTGAACTGGTGTAGACAATGATTTCTTATCATGATGTGCATATTTTTTTTGTTTATTGTTTTGAATAAAAGTATTTAAATTCTCAATACAACATCTTTCTAAAGCATAATGTTCATTCCGTTTTTACCAACAGGCATTTATTTAGACAGTACCTGCATAGTGGGGGACTTAGTGGGCTCAAGGTAAGGTGTCTGCTTCGGGTGCCGGAGGTCGCAGGTTCAAATCACGATGGAGACCGGGACTTTTTTCTTGTGGATCATCTGGTAAAATGTCCCCTGATCTCTGAGTAGTGAGATCAGACTCCCATGTTCAGTGTCGAGCATGTTAAAAATTCTTAGGCAGTTTGAAATCAAAAAGAGTAGGCTTAACGACTGCAGCCCGGACAAAATTCAAATTAAAAACCTACCCAAGTTATTTGTACCTTTCCCAAGGTGGTTTATTAAGAGCAGCTATAGATGGTGCCTAACTGGCTGTGGGTCTACTTAGCTCTAGTGTTTTAATCTATTAAGATGGGCTCGAAAATCAGTTAAGCCACCCACCAAGGAAACTGGTTGTATACAGACTCTGCAGAGTCTTCTAAACCAGTATAAAAACGCTAAGTTAAGTTAAGTTATATTAAATTATAAAACATGTTGACAATTGTGTGTGCAGTGATTAAAAAACATCCCATACTATATTTGAACTGACTGATATGGTAATGAGTGTCAACATATTTGTAATTTTGTTTAAGTTTCATCATATTACAAAAAAATGCTTTCAATCAATTTATTTTTTAATGAAACAACACATGGTAGGATATACACATACAATCCTACTAGTTCAAAAGCATCAGTCTATCTTTACATTCTTGGATCAAACAATAATTGTAAAAAGTCATATTTTTAGCACTTAGAAAAAATATAAGCTGGACTGGATAAATGCTAGGCCAATGATATTACATTCTTTAGTGGACGTTGTTGGCTAAATCATCTGATATCTTTCTTGCAGTGAGACACATTTATCGCATGGAGGTTGTTGGTTCAATTCCAGGTTACCTATTACTTCACTTTCTTTACCTTCTTTTCTGTTGTTTGGTGTATGTCTTCTGCTTGAAATATATACATGTCTTTACAACTATTACTGCTACTATTTTTACAATTTACTTGAAGTTTTCCCCTTGATTCATAACTTATCAATGCTCCTATGCCCTCATGAAGTTCATTGCTCCAAAACAATTATGATCAGACTTGGCCTTTTGAGTATGTTCTATTTAATTTCTCAAATATTGGGATGGGTGGAACCACTGTCTTGAAACTCTGGAATAAGAATACATAAATTGAAAATTTACAATGTAAAATATGTGATGTGAAATACCTATAAAGTGATGCCTAGATTATTGCTATGTTTTATTATTCAGAAACATTATTGTATTTATACAGAAGTTAGTAATGCATTGCTGCCGAAGACGGATGTGTTAGACCAAAAGGTGCAAATATTGCAGTCAAGCTGTAAATTATCAACACAACGAATTCCGTTCTCCGGACTACATCCTGTTACTTGCAAAGCCCTGTTCAGGGCTTGGTAGCAGAAGATTGAGAATGAACGCAGAAGAAAAAAGAAGAAGTAATACATTCATAATCTGCTCCATGTATCAAAACAGATATAGTTATAGTTCAACTAATTATAGTTTAGCTAATTATAGTTCAGATAGTTATAATTCAGATAGTTTTAGTTTAGATAGTTATAGTTTAGATAGTTATAGATTAGCTAGTTATAGTTTAGATAGTTATAGTTTAGATAGTTATAATTTAGATAGTTATAGTTTAGATAGTTATAGATTAGCTAGTTATAGTTTAGATAGTTACAGTTTAGATAGTTATAATTCAGATAGTTATAGTTTAGATAGTTATAATTTAGATAGTTATAGTTTAGATAGTTATAGATTAGCTAGTTATAGTTTAGATAATTATAGTTTAGATAGTTATAGTTCAGATAGTTATAGTTTAGCTAGTTATAGTTTAGTGAGTTGTAGTTTAGCTAATCTGCAAACATATTTTCTGCTCATTAGCACATACAGCCAACACATTTCGTAGATCAATGAATATGATAGGGACTAGTGACTTCAAGTAATGAGTAAAGCTATATTCTAACATGCAGAAACATTAAGTCTGCTTGGGCCAACAGGTATTCAGCTGCAATTATGGGTTTATAAAAAATAAAACTCAACTTCAAATACTTACTTGAGGCCAAAGATGCAGCAGCACAGTAAATGAGCTGACAGCAGCTAGTGACTCATACCTGGCTGCTTGCATCAGGGTCAGTGAACCAGAGTTGACCAAGACCCTATTCCACCTCCAAGTGATGGCGCTGAAAACAGGTTGCACTATTCTAGTTTGACTAAGAGAATAGGGATCATAGTGGGAAGGTGAGAGCCAAAGATGCAGCAAGTGAATGAGCATTCAGCAACTCATAGCTGACTGCTTGCATCAGGGTCTGTGACTTATAGCTGACTGCTTGCATCAGGGTCTGTAACTCATAGCTGACTGCTTGCATCAGGGTCTGTCACTTATAGCTGACTGCTTGCATCAGGGTCTGTGACTTATAGCTGATCAAGACCCTGTTCCACCTCCAAGTCATGACCCTTGAAACAAAATGTGACAATGCAACCTGGCTAACAGATTAGGGATTGAAGAGGGAAGGCAGACCTCTTCCAAAAATACTCTGCTGAAATCAGATGCATCAGTTTGGAGGGCACTGATATCACAGCCTCACTGTAAACTACGACATAATATAACAAACATTCTTTTTAAAACGAACACTGAAGAAGAAAAAGTAATGATAAGGTAAATCCTGTACCCAAACACACAGAATGAAATCTGATTTATTCGGCAGAAAAGTGCAGTTATCGCAACCTTGCCGTAAACTATGCCACAATGTCCTTTTCAGGATGAATGTCGACGAAGAAGAAATACTTACTTGAGTAACAATGTTTTTGTCAAGATCCTGATCACGGAAATATTTGGTTCCATGTGGCAAATGTCCATACTTGGAAGTGGTATGAAGCATTGGCTTAACGGATACAGATTGATGACTGAATGGTTTGAAGCTATATTTAGACATAAAAATCACGTTGGTGAGTTTTAACCAGTATTTATACATTTCTTTCTTTTACACAAAAACATGTAAATATGAAACTTTTTTCTTTTAACTCTCGTCACATCTTAACTTATGTCTTTATTATATTTAGCAAAAAAAGACAACTTAGTTCACTATCTTTACAAAAATTCAACACAAACAAATTTCATGCGAGAGATATAATTCTTTTTTTTGGCATTAGCCTTATTTCTCTATTCCCCAAAGCCAGTCTGCATTGCACTGTGTTTATATTTTGGGCCAGTCGGCCCAGTGCATCTGACTTTGGCATGCATTTTATGTAAGGGTCTGAGGAACTAAGACGCTAGTCCAGTCAGGCACAACATACTGACCAGGACGCACGTCAGATTCAGGCACAATACACTGAAAAGGTAGCGTTCTCTGAAAAAAGGCTATTTTCAAGGCAGCCTGGCTGACGAGATGTGGATTGATGTGATCCCCGTAGTAGTGAGTGCCATGCAGATTAAGCCAAGAATGCTCGGGATGTGAGGAAAGCCGCTACAACCTGCCACTTAACGTTTTTTTCAGGGCGCACAAAAGGATAAACTTACTCATTGTGAGCATTAAACAACAACAACATGTAAGGGTCTGCTTCCTTCTACATTTTCTTCCTCTGCGTAACGGTCGGTGTTGTGAAAACTTAACGTCTTTATACTGGTTTAGAAGACTCATCAGTCTTTATACAACCAGTTTCATTTACATTACCTTGCTCTAAAAGCTATGTGCATCCAATTTATTCTTAAATGCATTAACTGTACCTGCTTCTAATACCTCCCATGGCAATGCATTTCAAGCATTCATCACTCTCTGACTAAAAAAAATATTTTCTAATATTTAATCTGGACCTCTCTTTAATTAATTTTTAGCTATGCCTTCTTGTTCTTGTGTGTGGCTGTATTTTAAAAAAACTTGTTATAGTCTAATTTATCCATTTCTCTGATCATCTTATAAGCCTGTATTAAGTCACCTCAAATTCTTCTCTCTTCTAGACACTGTAGGTCGGTTTTTCTGAGTCTTTCCTCATAACTGTAATTCTGGCATCCCACTATCAGCTTTGTTGCTCTTTTTTGTATCCTTTCCAGCATGTTTATATCCAATCTAGGTCTAACTAATGCTTTATACAGTTTGACTATCACTTCCTTGCTCCTATGTTTAATATTTCTTTTTATATTATATTTCTTTGATGGGGAGTGAATCCAGCACATTCAGATTGTGGGCCTTGTCACTTAACCACTGGCCCATGCCGTCCCCTAGATAAAATTTAACTTGTAAAAGTAGTGTTTAATTTGGCATCAATATTAAATTTAAACATATACTAAATGAACTTGGTTAAGCCTATATCTCTGTCTAAATCAAATACCTATTTGTTGATCTGCCAAGATTACAATGATATCAGTTAAGCCAAACAGTAATCAGACTCAGCTATGACTATACCTAGTTGATGAAGAACACATGGCTAATGAGTTTGAATATCAACCTCTTCACCAAACCAAGGAAACCCGAGTTCAAAACCTTTGTTTTTTGTGTGTGTGCATTTTTGCCTATTTATGGTACGTTGCCAAATGGTTTCAATACCTGCCTGCCGACAAGGAGGGCAGTGATTCGAATCCCTGGTACGGCATATGTTGTTTTTCTGTTGGGGTGAAATAAACAAACATAGCCAGCACACGACATGGCGACAGCAGTGGCATACCTAACATTGCATTTGCCTTTTTCACTGCTACCTAGACTTGCTCACTCACCTTACCTGTATGATCTATTATAATCCCTAGGTCCCTTTCCTTTTCTATCGTTCTAATATTGTTCTCACCCATTTTGTAATTATGTTCCATTTTGGATCTACCCATGTGGATGACTGTACATTTATCTACAATAAACTCTATTTTCCAGCTTACAGACCATTCTCAGATTTTATTTCTATCTACCCAGGCAAAAGCTTTTTCTTGATCTACAAACGCAACATAGAATCATACCTCACGCGATGAAAACTATCTCACTACATCAAGGTGGAATTCACAGGATAGAGCAACAAAAAATACATAGATAATAAAGATAGATTAATAAATAAATTATTCACTGAAAAATGTATCTGAAGGATCTACAATAAAAATGTAAGTATATAATAAAGATAACGACAGCAGTGGCATAGCGGGCTGTAGTTCTCAGCCTTAAAACCCCTTGACTACCCCAGTAATGGGAAAAAGCCATAAGACAGTTTTATTTTTGTATGGCCAGTCCATGCCTCATTTAACCTTGGTTATATTAAGCCATTATAACCTTTTATAATGTTGTGACCAAATTTTTGTAGCATGTTGTTGGGTCCTGTGGTATTGCAGTTTTTTTTCAAATATTGTTTTTACATTGCGACTTCTGTCTTTTGTTCTTGCAGTGCTTGGCTGTCTGTAAGCCTTTCAAACGGCTGTTGCTATCTTGATGATTTGGAACGCATACATGTTCACTACTCTTGAGTACTGGCATCGGTCCACCTGTCTGAAGTCTGGCACTGTGTCATACTTTTCTTGACTTTATTGACTTTTATCTTTGAAACTCTTGTCAATAAGCTTTTAAAGGGACAGTTATATTGGTGTGTTTGAATACATGTTATGCTTGATAACTGGTATTGCAACACCCGACAGCATCTGGCACAGTTGTTGTTATTGTTACGGATCCAGCAGCATCCGGGTTCTCGCCCTTCAGTCTAATGCCATGTAATGGTATCTGCACGTGTTCAGCAGCTATTGCCTAGTGCCTTAAAAAGTGTTCCATGTATCTGGCCATGGAGGAAGAAGTATTTTCCTAAAATCGTTGAGCACTGACCACTCAAAGAGATGATGATCAACAGTTTTATATGGGTGCTGGCACTCAGGAGTGTGTTGTGGTTGAATTCTGTTCAGGTGCTTTTTAGTGAGATGTGTTGGGTTCTCAGTTGGAAAATGGTGCTCTGATCCTTCCTTGGGAGTTGATTTACACTATCATTTGGACTGGGGCTTGCCATAAGTCAGTAGCCCTCCCACCCCATGTTTCCCATGGCCCATCTGTTCAGCCAAGTTTCTTTGTTTGCTGTTCTTTTGAGCTATTTGGCTGTTTGTAAAGTTGTTGCTGTGTGTTGCTATTCTTGTCTTGATCTCTTCTTTGCTAGTCTGTTTGCCTTGTCATTGCCAGGTGTGTTTGAGTTTCCAGGGATCCACTGCAAAACTATTTTGACAACTTGGGAAGTGATAATGTGGTCAATATCTAGAGATATTTAGATACAGTCAGGTCTACAATGACCAGCAACTTCTAATGCTTGGAGTACTGACAATGAATCTATGAAAATAACAATGTTTTGGGTCTTTGAAGGAAAGGCATCAAAAACTGTCCTCAGATGGAACATAGCGGCTTCAAGTGCAGTGATTTCAGCTTCATAGTTGAATCAAATCTTCCCACAAGCATCAGACAGTTCATCAAAGGGTCCGTTCGGGTATTTTATATAAACGCCATAAGCTGCTTTGATGGTGGTTTTAAATACAGATCCATCAGTATATACATGAGCCCATTCATCAGGATAGGCATCAATAGTTCTATGAGCTGCTCGCATGAGAATAGTTGGATCTGAACTTTTGGTTGTATCATCTATTAATTTTGCCTGTATTTATGGTGTTTTAAGGAATACTTATGGAGGTAAGTCTTTTACTACTCTCTGTAGCTCTTGTCTTCTCTCTGGGAGATGGTATCTGTCTTTGATTTCACTAACATGGTGAAGTACAGACTTGTTTAACTCAGCTTTTTGGTCGCCAGTTCTCCACAAGGAGTCTGTTAGGATGATCCCATTTCATTCTGCTACTTCATAAACTTCCACAACTGCTTTATCCCTCCTCATCTCAAGGGATTCCACCTGTGTGTGGGTTTCGCAAGCTGCCATTGGTGTTGTCCTCATTGCTCCACTAATGAAGCGTAGAGCACTATTTTGCACCCTGTCCAGGGATTCCAAGTTAGATTTTGAACAAGTTGTGGGATCAAGACGCTGAGCAGCGCATGAGCTGCAGTGGTCAGCGACCCATAGCTGACTGCTAGCGTCAGGGCCAGCAAACCAGAGCTGCCAAGACTCTTCTACACCTCCACGTGGTGATCCTAGATAACAGGCTGCAGCAGGGCAGACTGGCTAAGGAGAAGGGATCAATGAGGGAATGCTAACCCGGTACTAAAAAAATGCTTGCTGAAGTCGGATGTGTTGGAACGAAAGGTGCAAATATCACAGTCAAGCTGTAAACTATGACAAAACGCATTCCGTTCTCTGGACTACATTCTGCTACTTAAGCCCTTTCAGGGTTTGGTAGCGGGAGATTGAGTACGAACGAAGAAGAAGTAGAACAAGTTGTAAGGAGCGCACTATTATATTCTATTGCTGAGTGCACATAACCAAGGTATAAGCATCTCAAAGTATCCTTGTCTGATCCCCATGATGTATTAGCAAGCCGAGGGGACGGCATGGGTTAGTGATTAAGTGACACGGCTCACAATCTGAAGGTGCTGGGTTCATTCCCCATCACAGCACCATCCGGTAACCCGGAGAAGCAAACCCTTAGAAAATGAAGGAGAAAGCAGACTGTTACATAAAATGCATGCCGAAGTCGGATGCACTGGGCTGACAGGTGCAAAATAAAAACCGTAGTGCAATGCACAACGTCTTGGAGAAAAGAGAAATAAGGCGAATACAAGAAAAACAAACAAACTAGCAAGCCTCTTTAAAAGCTGTAGATGTCTTTCGGCTTTATTCTGCACATTCTGGATGTGATTCTTGAAGTTGAGTTGTCGGGAAATATGAGCATTTCAGCACTGCTGGTTGTGTTTATAAGGATAAGGTCTGACATTTCTTTAAATAATTGCAGGTTCGCTTATCGAAAGTTCCAGCGCGTTTTCTGTTTCAAATATGTTGTTTAGGACGTTCTTATGGTTGTAAGAAGTGGTTTATGATCATTTCCAATGTCATCAAGGACTTGCAGAATGCAAGAGTTTATCAAATCAGAGGAACAGATCGTCAAGTCAGGTCGACTGAGAGAGAGGTGGGCCCTCTGAAACAGCATTGCGGTAGAGTTTGCATTCTGCACTACAGACAATTTGGTTGCATCGCAGAGCTCCTCAATAAATTTTCCTGTACTGTTGTGGTCAGTGTAACCCCAATGAGACGAGTGTCAATTGAAGTCACCTGCAACGAGTGTTTTATGACATTGTTTCATACAGATCAGGCAGGTTACAGGTCATCTGTATTTTGATTCATTGTGCCAGACAGTGATTTTCTGTATGTCTGTGGGATTGGCTGTTATATGTGTGAAATATCCTTGAATGTCATTTCGGATATATGTAACTATGTCATGACAGTGCACTCACATAGCTAGTGTATCCTGTCAAGTTCAGGTTGGTGCACTCACAGGCATAGCTAGTGTATCCTGTCAAGTTCAGGTCAATTTCCTTGTGTAGAGTTTCTAGCAGGAGAGCCACAGGAACCCTGTGACTGTCCAAAACCTTGGCAAGGTCAGGCTTCTTATTTCTCAGGCCACAAATATTGAACTGCAGAACATTAAATGAAAGCTTGTTTTCTTGTTTCTGCACATGCTTCCTCATAGGTTTACTCATGTTAGTATGTTTATGTTTGTTTCCAGTAGTCCATTTTTCACCCCTTGCAGCCTGGTCATCCACTGCCAGGCGGGGACGTTGATGACAGAGGTGTCATCCGAGCTCATTTGTAAAACTTTTAAATTGTGTACTTCCCATATTTTGGCATTGTCTGACTGATGAGTCTGTGGATTTTCTTCCCACCCCAGGCAGAAGTCAGAAATAGACTGTCCTGATATTAAGTAATTGAGGTGGTGAATTAGCAACGCTCCAAGTCAGCAAAGCCAAGGTAGGGTTCACTGTAGTCATTCCCCACCACCAATTGTCTACTGGTTAGGCCAAGTTCTCCTAGGCTCTAGACCTGTGACGAAAAGTTCTAGACAACTGGATCGTCATATCCTGAAACACTGTGCCTTTATGATTGGCCTCGAGTGTCATGGTGCGGCGAATGTAGGTTCTCTTTTCCCAGATCTGTTCAGCACGGTGATGGTTCGTTCCTAATCACAGAGGGTGCATGCGTATTGCCCAATTTGTACAGATGGGTTGCTGGGAAGGGTTCAAGAATAAAATCGTATTTATATAATACCTCATCTACTAAATTATACTGTAGCATAGTAAAAGACTATTTATAAATATAATATATATAATATAATTATTAAATGAATCGGCTAATACTTAAAGACAAAATTCATGTTGTGACAATATTCAGCTACTAAATCTGTGCTTAAAAGATTTTTATTGATTCATTTAATTTACATTGATGCTTACATATTATCATTGATTCTTGTGACCCATTCCTCTTCCTTCATTTTATGCCTGGCCTTTTCTAGAGAGCAGAAATCGGCACAAACCCGTAGTGTAGGCTTGAAAGGCATGTAGCGCTGTTTCTGAACAACATCTGGTTCACGGAAGGGACCCTGAAATTAAGATTTTATCTTGACACCATTTAAAACCATAGTATTGTATATTGTATGACACTTGCATTTGATGCAGTATGCTTGTGAATTCTACATATGTAGTTAAATAAAGAAATAATTAATGTTTTCATTATTCTAATTTATCAAATAAAGAAGTCTGCATAAAGCTGAAGTTACTTAACTTTACTTAACTTAATGTTTTTATACTAGTTTAGAAGACTCATTAGAGTCTGTATACAGCCAGTTACATATACATTACCATGCTCTAAAAACTATGTGCATCCAATCTATTATTAAATACATTAACTGTCCCTGCCTCCACTACCTCCTTGGGGAATGCATTCCAAGCATTCACCCCTCTCTGACTAAAAAAATATTTCCTAATATCCAATCTGGACTTTCCTTTAGTTAATTTGTATCTGTGCCCTCTTGTTCTCGTTGGTGGTTGTGTTTTGAAAAACTTGTTATAGTCTAATTTAACCTTTCCTGTGATTATCTTATAAACCCGTATTAAGTCACCTCGAATTCTTCTTTTTTCTAGACACTGTAGGCCAGTTTTTCTGAGTCTTTCCTCATAATTGTAATTCTGGAATCCCACCATCAGTTTTGTCGCTCTTCTTTGTATCCTTTCCAGCATGTTTATATCTCCTCTATGATAAGTTAAGGTAGCAGTGAAAAAGGCAATTGCAATGTTAGGTATGATAACAAGAAATATTAATCATAGGAGCAAGGAAGTGACAGTGAAACTGTGTAAAGCATTAGTTAGACCTAGATTGGAGTACTGTGTACAGATGTGGAGTCCTTATCATAGAGGTGATATAAACATGCTGGAAAGGATACAAAAAAATAGCGACAAAGCTGATAGTGGGATTTAAAAATTACAGTTATGAGGAAAGACAAAAAAACCGGCCTGCAATGTCTAGAAAAGAAGAATTCAAGGTGAATTAATACAGGTTTATAAGATAATCAAAGGAAAGGATAAATTAGACCATAAAAAATTTTTCAAAATACAACCACCTATAAGAACAAGAGGGCATAGCTACAAATTAACTAAAGAAACCTCCAGATTAGATATTAGGAAGTATTTTTTTTAGTCAGAGAGTGGTGAATGCTTGGAATGCATTGCCACAGGAAGTAGTGGAGGCAAGGACAATTAATGCATTTAAGAATACATTGGATGCACATAGCTTTTAGAGCAAGGTAATGCAAATGAAACTGGTTGTATACAGACTCTACAGAGTCTTCTAAACCAGTATAAAGACGTTAAGCTTAGTAAGTTAGTTAAGTTAAGTTATGAATGGTAAATTACGTCTGTAACCTGATTCACAACATCTTCCTACCAACCTTGTGCTACCGAGTCAAATATGTCCAAACCACTAGAGAGCAAAATCACCTCATGCAAAATGAGATGTCTGCGAATGGCTACCAGTGTCCCCTGGAAGGACAAATTAGAGAGGCTGTGGCAAGGACATTCACAAAAGGGTAGGTTCCATCCCCTGTGTCGAATACATGTGCAGACAGTAGGTGCAATGGTTCAGTTATATCATGAGAATGCACCCTAATCAACTTCCCCTTTGGACTTACAATGCCCAACATTGCAGCCTCCACAAGAGAGTACAATCAAGGAAAAAGTGAATAATAGATAACGTAAAGGTCATTGTGATTTTCTTAAACTCAACACTATTAACAAGGAACCAATCCTGCTGGAGAAAGAGCCATTAAAAGAAGTGGATAGCTTTACCTATTTGGTCAGCACAATTAACACATCAGGAGGCACAAATACAGATGTAAGGACCAGAACTGGAAAGGCAGAATGACATTCCTGACACTAGACAAGATATGGAGATCCAAGGAAATCTAGATTCACACCAAAGGTAGAATATTTAACGACAGTGCCAAGCTCGTACTGCTGTTAGGAGCCAAAATGTAAAGAATGGCCAAGGTCATACAACAAAGACTCCACTTCTTACTACCAGATGTCTATGAAAGATAATGGGCATGGTGAGGAAATTGTATGCACATAGCTTTTAGAGCAAGGAAATGTAAATTAAACTGGTTGTATACGGACTCTGCAGTCTTCTAAACCAGTATAAAGACGTTAAGTTTAAAGGTAACTCTTCAGTTACTTTCGTTACAAGAGGCCTAGCTATGGCATATCTCCTGCATATCAAGCCTAATAATTAAAATCTAATAAAGATCTATAAATATATAGTGCAAAAATGTCACCCAGTGTTAAATTTCAAACCAACATCTAGAACTTCTTCTTCTTCGTTTGTTCTCAATCTCCTGCTACCAAGCCCTGAAAAGGGTTTTGCAAGTAACAGGATGTTGTTCCGAGAACGGAATGCATTATGTCATAGTTTACAGCTTGACTGCTGATATTTGCACCTTTCGGTCTGACACATCCGACTTCAGCAGGCATTTCTGAGTACCGGGTTAGCCTTCCGTCTTTGATCCCTTCTCCTTAGCCAGTCTGCTCTGTTACAGCCTGTTATCCAGGATCATCGTGCTGATCGTTGCAGCTCATGTGTTGCTCAGCATCTTGATCCCATCCAGAACTAAATAGTAAAAATATTTAGTTCAACTGCTATATCCTATAATAATGTACATCCAGAAAGTAAGTAGTACACAAACCATTCCAGTAACTTAAATACTATACAGAACTAAACAACAAAGAAACCTGAGTCAACATGAAAATGAACAACATCCACAAGCTATGTATTACACAAACAGCAAGAAAAATACTTTGCAATCAACAAATCAAACATAGAAACTTAAAAGCAAACCGCATTGAAACCTAAACAACAGACAAGCCATATAAATAAATACAATCCAGGAAAAGATAGTGCAATCTCAGAATTTGTTATTTGGAAGAAACAAAAAGAACAACTGCAATCCATTATGCATGTCATAAAAAAAAGGACCAAGGAGGGTTACCCCTTGTATATATCGACTTCACCAGATTAAAACCAGTAAACAAAACCCATAAATACCTTATACTAGTTAAATAACTCGTATGAACAATCACATTTTTGTAGCTAGGGAAGGTGGTGAAGCAACAGGTATACATTTGTAGATATTATCAAGTAACTATTATTATAACTTTAAAATTTACACATTTTTTAAAATAGCAGACAACAAAGAATTTTTGTTAAATGTATAACCCAAGCAGGTTACAAAAGCTGACAGTTACTGATTTTAATCATGTGAATCAGAAATATTTTGAATTGTAAGAAATATATTTATTAAAATGCACAATTTGGATTGAAATGATAGCTATGAACAATGACATCAAGACACGCAGGATTTTTAAAAATTAGTAGAATTACATTTTTTTAAAAAAGATTAGCAAAAGCTATATAAAAACTGTGTACAGCCACAAAATAGAGTAAATATGAAGTAACAGTACAACTTATTGGTAACACATACATGCTGATTGGTTTGGTGGAACATAAGGCTGGCAAACTCATAATCTAAAATGAAGTACTACAGAAACAATCATTGCAAGATTACATATACACTTTGTGCAGACATACCATGGAAAATTAAGAATGCTGACATTCAACAAGAATTTGGCTTTATGCCCAATAATTTCATCATGAACAGAAAATTCAAATACTTTGGTCACATCAAAAGACACAGCAGTTTTAAGAGAATGGTATGGAACTTTTAGTGTCAGACACTAGAGGCAGAGACAGACCAAGAAGGTGATGACACCAAGATATCAAGGAATGCTTGCGTATAATTCTGGATCAGGCTGAAGTTTTGACACGAGATTGAGTTTCTTTCAGACAGACTGTGATGGGAGCGATGTTCTGCAAAGAGCATGATGACGCAGGCATCTTGCCCTGAGGTCAGCTACTGTGATGGTCCTATGATCCTACTAGAGCCAAAAGGTAAGAATAATAAATACAACACACACACACATGTCACCTAGAACTTTTTAGCAAAGAAATCATCCAGACACAAATTAGTAAACTACACAAAGAACTGTTGTGTATGTTTGTTTGGAATGCCCACAATGAGTAAGTTTACTCTTTTGTATGCCCTGAAAAGGACATTAAGTGGCAGGTTGCAGTAGCTTTTCTCACATCCTGAGTGTGCTGCTGAAGGTGGACCGGGGTCTTCCAAGCGATTGTGCTATGCTTGGTTTCATCTGCGTGTCACTCAATACTGCGGGGATCATGTCGATCCCTCACCTTGTTAATCAGGCTGCCATGATAACAGCCCATTTCCAGGGAGTGCTACAAGGAAGCCGAAGTGAGGGTCTTGGCCAGTATATTTTGCCTGACCCTGACTAACATGTCTGATCAGTATGTTGTGCCTAATCAGACATTAGTCTTCCTACCCACACAAAGCACTAAATAATAAACATATCAAGAGTTAACAAAGAAAAAAACCTGTGGTTTCTTGACTAGTGACGGGAGATTTCTTGGAATCTTGGAACTATAGTTAGTACAAACTGGGTCAAATTCTTCAGCTTCTGCTTTCTTCTTTTTGTGAAACATGGGGCATACACTCCGAAGCAAGTATTCCATTTCTAATGGATGTCTGGAGGATAAAAGTGCAAAAACAGACAGACATTAGGGACCTCCAATTCTTGAAAGAATGATTATTTAAAAAAAAAATAAAGTTTGCCTGCATATTCAGATTGAAAATTTTAAGAATTTTTTGTTCCCTTTTTCACAGGTTTTAAACTCAAATTGACTAGATTCTACGATCTGCCTCACAGGTCAGGTACTACCAATTTTAACAAATAATTGTACTTACGACAAAAATGGTGAGTTGTAGATTCCAGGCATGACCTCTGTACTTATCAGATAATGATGTTTTCTTGCTTCATATTCCTTCAGCTTCTTCTCATTTTTCATCTCCATCTTTTTTCTTGTTGCAATCTGCTGCTCTGCAAATTCTGCAAGCTCTGACCTGGATTTGGAAATATAAGATACAATATATTAAATACTTCTGGACGAGAAACCTACCCTCTCAGGCATGTTAGTTTGGTTTTTGGTAGCTTATTAGCAACTATATTTGGAGGTTATCTGTCAATATTCAATAACAAGCCTTGAAAGAAAAAAGGTAGCCTGTACAAACACCACAATGAGGCAGCACCTTGCAAAGACACAACAAGCCAATCACCTGTTTATTCAACGATTTTTTATAACAAGTAAATAGAGAAAGAAAACCGAACAGACCCTAGAGACAAAGAACTAGAACAAATTACAGACTGATTTTTAAAGAAATATAAAATATTTGAAGTTTCAATGGAATGGGCAAACTCATGGAAAAAATTAAAAATTTAAAAGTGTAAATCCTAACTTTCACTGAACCTAAGAAAAATGAACAGGACGTTATGGATACTGAGTGTAACATGCTTCTCTACAGTAGATTTCCAACTATCGATAGAGATAAATAGGGAGTGGTCTGTATTGAGACCAGAAATCAATAAGACAACATCAAAGAATGGAAATATATCTCTGAAACAGTAAGTTACTAGACCTGAAAGAAGAAGACAAGATAAACAATATGGTCATTATTTACGCCCCGAATGAGGGGGAATAGTGAAGATCCCAAAGAAGAATTATGTGAACAGCTCGAAAAGACAGTGGAAATTGTTGTGATTAAATTATTAATAAAGATTTCAATGTCACATTGGGAAAAGATCATTCTAGATGGGACTAAGTGATTGGAAGATACAGTGAAGATGTTCTAAATGACAATGGAAGGTTTTTTTCTGAAATTCTGCAGTGAGAAAAACTTGGTCATTACAAAAATCAAATTTCCCCCTCAAGAGCATACACACATACACAATGTGAACTGACAATGAATGAAAAATCCATCTTTCATTATGAGGAAAGATTCATTAAGTATGTGAGAGATGCCAAAGTCTAGAGCGGAACAGAAATTGGATATGACCTCTACTTTGTGATAATAAAGAGAAGAACTGAAAGAGTAGCTCCACTAAAACAAAACAATGCCCCCATTCACAAAGTAAGAAACCAAATACTAGACAAGGAGAATCAAGAACATATAAGCTAAGATAGTCAGAAGTTAGAACCAGATACCAGAGATTTATATTGACAGCAGTGAGAAGTGTAAAGGAACCAACCAAGGATCTAGAAGCTCTCTGGTTTAAATTCAAGACTACCCTCAAGGTAGCTGCAGGTGAAGTCAGAGTCAAGAAGGATATAAAGTTGACACCCCGAGAGACAGATGAAGTCAAAATGATAATTGGGGGGGTTGGATGGAAACAATGTTTGGAAGCCAAGAGTACAGCAAGACAAACATAAAAATATAAGGAATATGTAACACTCAGAACTATAGCCTAGAATGCAGCTATTTTTCTATGAAAAATACATATGTGATAAATGCATACCCCTTTCATGTAGTTTCATCCAGACCGTATGGTTTATATTGGTCTGGTGTACTGGTTCTCATTTAGTACAAGTTGCTTGCATGTAAGCATGGCTGTATATTTGAAAATGTTTTCGAAATGTACAATGTAATATCTAGATGTTTGCTACACAATATATTTAGTAGCACATTTGTTATATATTACTAGCATCTAGATGTTGTTAGCTACCACGTGTTGCCAAGACTTGAAAGGGGAGTAAAGAATAGTGACACTGTAAACTTGCCAAGCATGTTGTAAGAGACAACTAAGGAGGGTTAAGCATGTGGCCAGCTACCACGCTCTGTAGAAACTTTAAGCCACCCAAATTTATCAACAAAATATGGACAGGTCAACTAAAAAGACAAACACAGCTCAACGATCCAAGACAAAAAAGAAGAATCTCTATAAAAAACAGCAAGTGATGCAATGCAGAAGAGGCTGTGAGGAATCGGCAGTGCCAACTTACCTATTTTCTTACAAAAAAAACCTCCACATTTGGAAGCTGGAATATTCATAGAATATATGTAAAGAGGAAAGATGCAGCAAAAACACAAGGCAGCATTTGGTCTGGAATCATCAGTGCAAGAGAAGTAAAGACAGACCAAAAAACACATAGAGAAAAGAGCTAAAGACAAAAAAATAAAAGTAAAAACAGTGAAGATATGGACAGAACTGGAGAGATTGGCTCAGGACAGGAAGACCAGGCCTGTATATGTTGAGGAACTGTGCTCCACAGGGAGCCAAAATATTTAGATTGATTGACATGTTGTTTGGTAAAACTGTTAGCTATATCCCGATCCCACTTCATTAGTCTGTTTATCTTGATCAAACTGATACAGCCAGCTTCCACTTCCTCAACATTTAAACACCGTTACCAAAGCCAACACCCATATCTATTTACCTGACGATCTCATTTTTGACCTTCAGGGCCTCAAGATATCTCTTTCTGCCATAAAAGTCAAAGACATATTTTCTCACATAGTAGCCCTTCCAGAGCTTTTGTATCTGAAAGTTAATAAAAGGGATTTGTTAAGATATACAATTCGCTGTTCAGTTACTATGAAGTATCTACATAAAGAAGACAAATACTTGCATTTATAGAAAAAAAACGAAATTTTTTAATAAGAAAGTTTGAATCTTTAAAACTGGCAAACAGAAACAATAGTCAAGTTATATAATTCATTAGTGAGACCTAAATTAGAGTACTGTGTTCAGGTGTTGAGTCCATATAATAGAGTGGATATAAACATGCAGGAAAGGGTACAAAGAAGAGCTTCAAAAATGGTCATGGGGTTTCCAAATTATAGTTATGAGGAAAGACTAAAACAAACTGGTCTTCAGTGTCTAGAACAAAGAAGAATTCGAGGTGACTTAATACAAGTGTATAAATTAATAAATGGAAAGGATAAATTAGACTATACCAAGTTTTTCAAAGTACGACCGGCTAAAAGAACAAAAGAAAAACAGCTACAAATTGTTTAAAGACAGGTCTAGATTAGATATTAGGAAGTATTTTTTTAGTCAGAATGTGGTGAATTCTTGGAATGCATTGCAGCAGGATGTAGTGGAAGCAGAGTCAATGTATTCAAAAATAGATTGGATGCTCACAGTATTTTTGGTATCCGTGGAGTGAAATAAACTGGTTGTATACAGACTCTGTAGAGCCTTCTAAACCCTTTAAATTGATGTTAAGTTAAGAAACATTATTAGTTAGACTATGAAATATACTAAACCAAACTTATATAAAAGAAGGGATCAAGATGCTGAGCAGCGCATGAGCTGCAGTGGTCAGTGACTCATAGCTGACTGCTAGCGTCAGCTGACCAAAGCCGCCAAGACCCTTCTACACCTCCACGTGGTGATCCTGGATAACAGGCTGCAGCAGGGCAGACTGGCTAAGGAAAAGGTATCGAAGAGGAAATGCTAACTCACAAAATGCTTGCTGAAGTTGAATGTGTTGGACCGAAAGGTGCAAATATTGCAGTCAAGCTGTAAACTACGACACAACGCATTCCATTCTCTGGACTACATTCTGCTACTTAAGCCCTTTCAGTGTTTGGTAGTGGGAGATTGGCTTGGCTTGGCTTCGTTCATTCTCAATCTCCCACTACCAAACCCTGATAGGGCTTAAGTAGTAGAATGTAGTCCAGAGAACGGAATGCGTTGTGTCGTAGTTTACAGCTTGACTGCGATATTTACACCTTTCGGTCCAACACATCTGACTTCAGCAAGCATTTTTTGAGTACCGGTTTAGCATTCCCTCTTCGATCCCTTCTCCTTAGCCAGTCTGCCCTGCTGCAGCCTATTATCTAGGATCACCGCGTGGAGGAGTAGAAGGGTCTTGGCAGCTCTGGTTCGCTGGGCCTGATGCTAGCAGTCAGCTATGGGTCGCTGACCACTGCAGCTCATGCGCTGCTCAGCATCTTGATCGTAGTGGGAGATTGAGAATGAACGAAGCCAAGCCAAATCCATATAAAAGAAGAAAAGTGAGTTGATATTAATGTTATCATCAACATCATTCATTTTTGGCTCCGATAGGAGAACAATGCAGGAAGCATTCGTTACAGCCTCTGTGTGAGTATGTTGTTCTATTGTCTGTTACACATAGTTTTATAAAATGAGCTTAATAGAGCCACATGTATAACCTACTTTAACTTAATCACTCCTGAATATTTAGTCCTCTAGACATTTATTTTTGCAATGTAAAACTGCTTTTAGAAAGTACAGGCACAATATATTTATGTGAGGAAAACCTGATATCAGGAAACTTTTAGATTTATATCTGACCCTTGTTCGAGTCAATATATCAGCTATATGGTACTGTAAGAAATTTAGTGAGCCAGTATATCAGTGGTTCTCAAGATAGATTTTTTCAGCCCATGGCACCCTTAGTGTACCAGAATGTTTCCACTGCACCCCAAGTAAAAAAAAAAAACAACCCTACTTAACAGTTGAAGTGTGCAGAAGATGTGATTTGATTGGTTGACAGCAAAAAAATAATTTTTGAAACACGTATTTCAAATAAACAAACAGTTTATGTAAAAAGTATATCACATATCTTGGACGATCATATCATTGAATAATCGTACTTAGTGGGATGGGTGAGTCTGTTGTTCACTGCATATCTTCTTAAATCTTAGAATCAAACTGGGCACAGCCACCCTCATTTCCTGTTTTGCACAATACTTGTGTCCTCATGTGTGAATCTTGGGCAGGTTTCTCTTCGAAGATCTCTTGGCAACTGTCAAAAGAAGGAAACTCCCTTGGTACGGTCACATATCGAGATCAAATGGTCTTGCAAACACAATCCTCCACGGGAAGGTGCATGGCAGACGACGAAGAGGCCGGCCCAAAAAGAGATGGGAAGACAACATAAAAGAATGGACCAGTCTCCGACCAGAAGAGTCACAGGCAGCGGCTTCTGACAGAGAGGAATGGCGTGGAGTTGTGAGGATGTCTTCATGTGTGCCCCAACGACCTTACCGGTTATGGGATGACCTGACCTGACCTGACAATACTTGCTTTTTATCACACAGACCGCAGAAGTTCCAGTTTCACACAAATATGACGTCGCAGATGGAATTAAGATTCATAAAGCTTGTTACTTAGTACCGGATATTCATCGTTTACTAATATCCTTCTTCTTCTTCGTCTTCATCGCTCATTCTCAAACTCCCACTACCAAGCCCTGATAAAGGGCTTTGCAAGTAGCAGGATGTTGTCCAGGGAATGGACTGTATCGTGTCGCAGTTTACAGCTTGACTGCAATATTTGCACCTTTTGGTCCAACATATCTGATTTCAACTGAATTTACTGGTGTCCAAAAGCCTTTTAGTTTCAAACTGCTAAATTTTCTCTTCAGTTTACTGTCGCAGGGCATCTCAATAAGATTTTCTTCTTCTACAGAAGTAAATTCAGATGGAACTTTCCGCTGAACATCTGCTGCAAAATTGCCCGACATACGAGGACCAGAGAAAGCACATGTGGCCATCACCAGTGCCAACACTAGACAAGCTCTATGGCAGTGTCAACAGCCTCAGAATGACAGCTGCTTTCTTCGAACAAATTCAAGTTGACGTCTGACAGCGTACGAAGAAGAAGATGGAACTTTGGCTCTGAATGGGTCTTGAATCCATGGGAACTTGTCGATATTACCTTTTTGAAAGTATTTTTCAAACCAGTTGATAAATGTGATAGGTGCACTTCGAAAACAGATTTTATGCTGCGAGAGAAAACAACTTCATAGGAAACCACAAACTGCTGCAACAATGAGAAACAATCTTTGTCACAGTCTTTCTTTATAGCTGTAATTGTTTTTTGACAGCTAAAACCTTCTCTGCCAATATCAAAATATGCATGTTGCTTCTATCCAGGGAGAAATTAAATTAATTTACCTTTTCAAAGATACCACACAAGTATGCTAGTTTTACCCCCAAAATAAAGTTTCTACAATGTGTTTTGCAAACTTGTGTTTTTCCTCTTCAAGAAAAATGTACATTTCCTGACATAATTCAAGCGTACAGGACAATACATTGCCATGAGAGAGCCATCACAACGAGCAGAAGTACAACAAAGATGTGTTCTGCTCCCAATTCCTCACACAATTTTTTGAAAAACCTAGCTTTCACTGGCCGGGTTTTTATCAAGTTTACCACATTCACCATACATTGTAAGACCAGAACTCAGATACTTTGATTCGAGTGCTTTTCTGTGAATGATGCAATGGGTACACTGTGAATCTGGAGCTTTGCTTCGATTAAGCGTCTACAGCCCTTCATAACAATAGGACATTGAACACCACCATCATTACAGTCACCAATACAAGATCGAATAGAAAACATTAATACTATGCCCTACTCAAAATTACACATTTAAAAATATTCTTTTTTTGTTTACTTTTTCTATCATTCATTTCCAGCCGTTTCACAAAACTTTCACAGGCAACTTCAATGTTAAGATTAAAAACCAAAACAGAAAAATTGCTAAATAAATGATAGTCACTAATACCAACCTTGCAAGCTATGTGATTGTAATGGTTGAGGTTCATGATAAACACTGTGTTCTGGAAATAAAATAATTGTTAGAGATGACTTGGTGTTGTTTTTAAAAAATTGCCCTTAACAGGCAGTTGGTACAACTTCAAAAAACATAAATAATGATGACAATGAAAATGATGTTCATGATGATTATTCAAGCATAAGCATCAGTTATTTATGTATATATAGACATTAGCTTGGTTCAATCAGCCAATGCTAATAAAAATTATAGAATAAAAAACTTACTTTGAGAAATGTTCTGTAAAACATTCTTGCTATGAAACCTCGCCATCTTTTCTGTATGGTGGTAGCACAATAATTTAATAATCTGAAAATATAGAAATAAAATATAAATACTTTTTATAATCTTTTACAATATTGCTACTATTTAGTGTAGCCAAAAGACACACTGTTGCTGAGCACATGGCTTACAAAGGTGGTTAGCAGGCCATCTTTATTATGAACAAGTTAATAGTTTTACCAAGTATTAATATATTTGTACAAGAAAATGTAAATACTAAAATTATATTTGGTCAATTGTTTTTTAACTTCATACACTCAACATAATTGGTGTCTGCCTATACCTGCCTGTGTATTTTCAAACATACTTAATCATTTGTTTTCTTTATATATAAAAAGCTCTACTTAATGAAAAGAGTGTCATGAGAAAGATATTATACCCTGTAAAAATCATTTTCTGGACTATGTAAAGTTCTGTCTAATGACAAGAATGTTATGAGACAGTTATTGCATCTTGAAAAATTAATCTTTTTCTGGACTATGTCAAGAAATGTTCATTTGCAACTATTTTTGTATCCATGAAGGGAGTCTATTTCTTTGCTATTAACAAAACAAAACAAATACTACTTACTTTAAATAAACTCTTACTCTTGTACCTCTAAACCATGCTTGAATTTTGACAGCAGCATTATATTCTAAATGACGACTGGCAATGGCTTGGCTAGAATGAGATAATAAGAACAGATATGCATATTTCAGGAAGATTTTAAAGAGTTTTCAGATCTATTTACCAAGTGCTCAACAATCTTTGGAGCCGCGTAGCGCAGTGGTTAGCGCGCTGGCTTCGCATCTGAGTGGTCCTTGGTTCATTCCCCAATTCAGGCGGTAATGTTTTTTTCAGACCGCAATGGCTCCCGGGTCGACCCAGCCTTAAATGGGTACCGGTTCAGTCCGAGTAGTAAAAGCGGCGAGGGGGAGGAGATGGCTACCGCCCTCATATAGCCGAGCCTTTGAAATGTGAGATCGCTAACACCTCAGACCCCTACGGCAGTAATGCTAGGGGATACTTTACTTTACAACAATCATTATACTCACTAGTCAGTCAGATGCAGATTAAACTCGCCGTTAAGATTTGCCAACAGATACTGCCAGTCTTATTTGTCATTTTTTTTATTGTTGTTTGTTTTGTGTTCACCTTATTTATCTATTCCCCAAGGCGGTGTGCGTTGCACTGTGGTTTTTATTTTGCGATTGTCGGCCCAGCATGCATTTTATGTAAGGGTCTGCTTCCTCCTGCATTTTCTAAGGGTTTGCTTCTCCGGGGTAAAGGCCGGTGCTGTGATGAGGACCGAACCCAGCACCTTTGGTTGTGAGCCGTGTGACTTAACAACTAGCCCACGTCGTCCCCATTTGTCATATCATATAACCACTAGCATCTTAAGTTTTTGTAGTTTTGTCCCATTCTCATAAAAGCAGCCAGTTTTTAGAAGTGTTTGATTCTCTGCTAATATTTACTTTTTCTTGGTGTTCTACATTTTAAACACATTTTATAGTTTCTATCATGACAAATTCATTTTCTAAAATTATATTTCTTATATTGGGTTTGTTTTATACGCTTTAGCTGCTTCTTTACTTCTTTTCTCTGCAGTCAGAAAATTGACCAAGAAAGCTGCCTAGATATGCATTGACCCAAGCCAGTGTCTACATGCGAGTAGATGCAGACAAGATGCACACACTGCACATGAACACTGCACATATCACGGGTCAAGAATCAAAGGGAGAGTGAACACTGCACATATTAAGGTAACAAGAATCACAAGAGAGATGTCATAGATGGCTATTATTCAGGTGACCATGACAGAGACCATAACCCTGGGGGGAGAGAGAGAATTGATCCCCATTGGAGATAAAAGGACAGACTTCCACCAAATCCTCATTACCCTTGGGAAGGTATGCAGAAAGTGATGCAAAAGGAAAACAGATTTTGAGTTTAAACAACTGTCATGTGATAATACTCTGGATAATGATGCTGTCATATATACTGACATATCTACACACTGCTGTGAGATATCTAGATGAGGTTTCTCTGCAAGAGTGGGAGGTTATGTTAATACTGAACAGAGCAGGACATACATGGCAACAATCTCCAATGTGAGAATAAAGTTTGAGGCAGTGACTTCATCTCTGAGGTGGCTATCTTCCTCTTTAATAATCATCATGTTTGACTCTCATTTTCTGCTCCAGAAGGTACATTAAGGCTGGCTATAGCATGAGTGAACATTGAAGCCTCTACATTTTAGGTTCTCATATTTCTGTTTTCTGTTTCTAAGAATCGATGTCACTGCACTACAGGCATACCCATAGGTGCTCAGTCTCTCTCATCAAATGGCGTAAGGTATGGATACTAATGGTCCCTGTAGCTCGCTGGTTGTACACTCTCCTACGTTGTCCTCTCATGCGCTCCACTCCGCTCGAACCTCGTTTAATGTCGAAACTTTGCAGTCTGTGGATTGATGCTTCATCTATTGCGGTGTCCTCATCCAGCAGGCGGTCATTGATTGATTTCAAAATGTCACTTCTATCCATCACTAATGTGCCCATGATGGTAGCTTGTGAAGCCATGATGTCAGCTCTTTTATTGCGTTGAAACCCGGCATGAGCAGGACAGTAGATCCATGTCAACACCTGGATATATATCTCATATGGATATACTGGCTTAGTCATGTCAGGATTGCAGCAACGAGAGAACTGGGATCCTGTCTTCAATTGCACCTGAAGTGGGGACTTTGAAAAGATATAAGAGTGACATTTTGAAGTTATCAAATCTTGCAGATTGGATGATGACACTGCAAATAAGGAACCACAGCTTGCAAAGTTTTGAAAACACATATGGGTCCAGCAGAGAGGGGCATCTGAGAAGACAGAGAAGTATGTACATCCAGCAAGCTACAGAGATCATTGGTATCTACACCCTTTGCTGAGTGAGGGAGACACTAAGCACCTATGAGTCTGTTCCTAGCAGAGTGACATCAATCCTTAACAGAACAGAGCTGCTTAGAAAAAATGAAAGCATACAACTCACTAGCTAATCAACCGTTATAAACTGCCTGCAAAAATATTTGATGTAATTATTTTACTCTTCAATTTATTGCATCACTGCACATAGTCAAATGATTGTACATTTCAAGTTCACTACATGATGTAGGACTATTAGCAAAATTAACAATGTTATGGACAATCTGCACAATGTTTAAGGGATTTTGAAGCAACATTTAACTAAAATTAAATTAAAATAATTTTTTAAAGTAATATACGAGATACAATTGAGACAGCTGAAGCAGAACATAACTCAATACACAAATTGCTCTTTGAATATATCAGTGCTTGCTGTACAATGATAAAAACAAGCTGCAAAGCCACATAAACACGCTTGCGACTACCTGTGCTAAACACAATTTGCGAATTAGCGAGAACAAAACAGAAACTATGATGATCAGTAGAACATCTGGGCCACTCAAGATAAGTGTAAATGATATTGCACTTCAACAGGTCCACGAGTTCAAGTTATTTGGGCAGTATTTTTTCGGGAGATGGTTGGATCGCCAGGGAAATTGAGACTAGGTGTCAGATAGCATCTGCAGTGACTTATCAGCTGTCCCCACTGCTTAGACACCCAAGCATTAGTTTGGCATCAAAGCAACTGCTGATAAACAGTATATTTATGCAGACTGTTTTTCCAGGGCATGTGCGAGATTAAGAATGAACAAAGAAGAAGTAGAAGATGATGATGATGATGACAGCCCAATGCCTACCGAACAAAAGCACACGTCCTCCTCAATTGTTGTAGTGATGTGTAGAGCGTGTTGAGTATGGTGGGGTGTGATGATAACAGCAGGTTCTACAGATCAGCCAGCCTTTGGCACAAAGGAGGTGCTCGACTGACTCCTCGTGGTCATGGCAGAATCTGCAGTTTGGTTCACGTAGTGGGTCTAATCTATTCATATGTTCGTTGAGAGGGGCATGGCCTGTTCTCAGCTTGAAGATCAAACTCTGGTCTCTTCATTTCAGTTTCTTGGCTGGGTCCTGGGGATCTGGTTTTGCTTGGTTTTTTTTAATTTACTCGGCCTGTCTGGGATGTGGCCCACTTATCTAGCACCTCCTATCTATAGATATTTTTCAGGATTTGCTTGCAGTTTTGTAGTGTGATACTAGGTAGTGGCTGTGGTAACATTGCCCCACTTCTGGCCAGCTCACCAGTCTTCTCATTTCCTGGGACTCCGTCATGGCCAGGTATCCACTGGTGCACTACTTCTGCACCATAAGAGGTGGACAATTGGTCAATTAATTTGTAGATATTATTAACATCTGGAGACATTCTGTTTTCCAAGGCTTGGAGCACAGACTTTGAGTCTGAGAAAACGACGATCTTCTCAGGCTGTATAGTGCCGCTTTCAAAATCTGAGATTATCCGGCACAAAACATTTTCTATTGCTATTATTTCTGCTTCATAATTGGAACAGGTCTCTCCACAAGGGCCATAGATGTAGGGGTGGTCTTCTTGATGCAGGTTATAGTATTTAATTACAGCGCCATATCCAGCGTTGGCAGATCCATCTGTGTATACTTGGATGTTTTGTAGATATGAGTTTATAGTTTCAAAAGCAATAGTTTTCAGCAAAGATGGTAGGGTGTTCCTGTCGGCAGATGGGTCAGAGAGTACAGTTCTTACTGTGGGGGTAGTCACCTGCCAGCAATGTGGTTCATCATTGATGACCACCATAAGCCTTCTACCCTCTGGCAGGTGGTGTTTATCGATATTGTCTTGCGCCTTTTTTAGGAAAGATGTCTTTTTTATTCTATGATTTTGGTGCCAATGTTCTACCATTTTCCTATTCTCCTACGTAGGATCCATTCTTAAGTATCATAGAAGTAGAAGAAGAATATTGTTTCCCCCTCGCACATCTACTATTGCAACAAAGCTAAGTGTTGTCAATTACGAGGTGTGTCAAATGAAACCGAACCAAACTGCAACAAGTGAACATATGTACGATGCACATGATGACGTCACTTCTGGTGTAAACAGCACATACCAACTGTCAAGTTTGCAAAATTTCATTATCCTCCTACTTATAGTTTCCTCGGCAGACCGTTGAAAACATGGCGGATGTGATACGGAATCCGTCCAGAATTGATCAGCGAGTGATGATTCGGTTTCTAACAGCTGAAGGATGTCGACCAGTTGACATTCATCGCAAAATGTAGGCAGTGTAAGGTGACAAAAGTGTGTTGAAGACAACAGTGAAGAACTGGACAATGATGTTTAAAGAAGGACAGGCGTGTGCTGTTTACACCAGAAGTGACATCATCATGTGCATCGTATGTATGTTCACTTGTTGCAGCTTAATCCGGTTTATTTGAACACGCCTCGTAGAAAGTACATTTAGTTTAAAATTAACAAGATACAATAGTACTAGACATATTTATTCATGCGTTTTGGTTGTGGTTGTTGAAATTCAAATTTAAGGTAAGTCAAGGTTTAATTCAAGTCGACAAAATAAAGGTAGTGTTAAAAGTGAAAAGAAGTATCAATAGGAACCAGTGGCAAAGTATGCCATGAAACCACGAGACAGACAACCCTGAAGATACATCCCAATTTTTAACTTAGATTTTAAATATTTTTTTAATAATTCACCTACCACTGTTACTGTTTTTAGTTACAGTTAAGCTATTGCAAAATGCTAACCTTTGATGTGAAAATGCTACTTCATATTACCTTATTTGTTAATCTGTCATGCTCTACCACCTAACTGGAAACCTTGAGCAGGGTTTACCCCTAGAGAATCAGTGTGGTTTTCGAGCAGGTCATGGTACAGTCAAATCTAAGAGAAATTTAAAGTACAGTATTGTGACCTATACACAGTTTTTGTTGATCTGACCAAGGCCTTTGACACCGTCAATAGGGAAGGACTATGGCAAATCAAAGTTTGACTGCCAGATAAACTTCATTGCAATTGTCCACCAGTTTCATGATGACATAATAGCTTGAGTACTGCATGAAGGTGACTTTTTTGTAGCTTTCCCAGTCAAACTGGGATATGTGCTGACATCTATATTCTTTAGCATGATCTTTGCAGCAATGCTCTTTGAAGCTGAACATGACACTGCCACCTGAGTGGTCTGCCGGGGTCTTTGTGTATGACAATGACAAGAATAGTACCACTGCTCCACAGAGAGCATGTCATAAGGTGTGACTAACTGTGTAACATGCCATAACACCGGCCATGGTTAGGTGGTTTGTTAAGAGCAGCACAGATTGCGCGTAACAGGCTGCGGATCTACTTTGTTCTAGTGTTTGAGTTCATTAAGATGAACTCACATATCCGTTAACCACCCTCCAAGAAACTTGTTGTATACAAACTCTGCAGTCTTCTAAACTAGTATAAAGATGCTAAGGTACTGACACGCATATCAGATACAGGATGCACATTCAGCTGTTCAATCTGAGACACCTGAAGTCTTACACCAAATTGAGTGAAGCCACGATCTTGGATTTCTTGCTTGCTGAAGACTCAGCCCTTATTATCTGTTCAGAACAAGATATGCAGTCCCTGGTGAAAGAGTGTCAGTGTGGTAAAGTTGTTCTCATGAACAACACTAGAAGAAATGAGGTACTCACTCTTCCAGCCTCCCCTGGGAAGCCATACAGTAAACCAAGCACTACCAGACAAAACTAACGTCTCCAGACAATCGATGGCTTCACCTACCTATTACCCTCACCAGAGAGGCGAATATCAACTATGAGATCAACAACATGACTGCAAAGGCGAGATCTGTAACCAAACGCCTGAAACTGACAAGACATCAGTATTGACACCAATGTAAAAGTATATCGTGTTGTAGTATTAACCACTCTGCTCCATGCTTGCGAAACGTGGACAGTGTAATAGCAGATACGTCCGACAGATCAATCGTTTTCACATGAGTTGTCTATTTACATTATTATTATAGGCTGCTCATGTGACAAGACGAAGTGCATAACTTAAATTATTTGCAAGTCATACATGTTGAACATTCATACGCTTCTGCAAAAAGTCCAGATAAGATGGACGGAACAGAATGGGACATGTTGTCCGCAAACCCGATGAGTGCACACAAATGACAAATGTAACTACTTAGTGTTTCTGTTAAATTTTGTAGTTTGTGTGGTGATGTCGCCATCTTCGCTTGCGATGGGCAGCTATTAATATCCTTTAATCTGTCCCAAAACAAACGAGAACAGCAAAAGTATAATAAATTAAAACAATCACGATGGTTATTGTAAATTTAAAAAAGAAAGAACATTATTACCTCTTTCTACCATAGATCTCAAGCGATATGCCTTGAGCATCGTCCAACAAGCGAGTCAGAGCCGCCATTTTGTTTGATGGTCGTCACAGACAACCAGCATCTACCTACCTAGCAACAGTTTACAAATGGCGGGCAAAACACAATTCAACATTGCGCCACAGTTACAACACTAAACTGTAATCATTCTGTGCTTAGGGTCTAAATGCTACAAGAAAAGGATAGCAATAATGGCCAAATTAATGTCATATATACAACAGAAAATGAAAGTTGATGGAAAATATAAGTACGTACATGTTTTTTTTCATCTTTAGAGTAGACTCGGTAAACTTAAGTTAACCTTAAGAAGAGTTAAGAAGTTAAGACTAAGAAGAAGAATCATAGAATGTTTATATTTTGTTTATGTAAAAACTTTAAATCTTGATCTTGATGACCCGTTCCTCAGCGTAGCTGCTGGCCCCAACTTCGTATCCAGTTGACCCTGGATGTCTAGTGCGTGGTAAGTAATCCTCTAGAGGCATCTCAGATGTTGCAGCGTGCGGCAACGATCAACGAATTGGAGGTCTTCCCCGCTGTCTCTTCTTATCTCGGGGGGGGGGGGGGGTTTACCAGACTTGTCTCTGTGCTCCATCGACCATCGTTTCGTCCCAACATGTGACCTGCCCATCTACCTTTTGTCTTGTCTGCATGGATTACTGCATCCTTCACCAGGGACAATTGTCTTATGTCAGAATTGTGGAGACCTTGCATACGTTGGTTCCGGAAAGTGATTCTGACCTGGGTAACTCTCAGTTTGTCATCTAGTGCTTTTGTTAGTATCCACGTCTCAGCACCATACCACTTAGAATACTACAATTAATCTACACTAAAACTGGCAGCGATAAGTAGGCCTTAATGAAATGTATGTGTGTGTATCTATCTCTCTGTATGTATGTATGTATATATATATATATATATATTTATATATATATATATATATATATATATATATATATATATAGTAAAGTAGCCCCTTTCAATCCTGGCTAACTATATGATGAACTGATTTGAAGTGGTAAACGAAAAAATATATATAGCTTTTGGTTTTTTTCTCCTTCTAACGTTGTCTTTTCCTTTCTCTGTGTTGCAAGAGCTTCTCCTCACCAAGTGTGAGGTGGCCCTTCAGGATACATCTCCACTTGGATCGGTCTGCAACTTTATCTTCCCAGGATGCCAGACTCATGTCCAGAGCCTTCATAACATATTTACACACATCTTTGAACCTCAACTGTAGTCAATCAACTGTTATTTTACTTTACGTCAACTGGCCATAGAGGATATCTGACAAACATGATCAAGATATTGTAATCTTTGCGACCTAAGGAGAGTGTACATACTTGGAAGAACTGTGCGAGAGTGCACCTCTGCATTCGTCACTCTGTCCCTCCGTGTAATTTCTGGAATGGATTGCAAGCGCTGTAGATGAAAGGTGTTAAGCCTATGCTCTTGTTTGACATATGGGTTGTCCAAGTCTCACTACCCTATGAATGTACTGACGCCACATATATTGTACACCATGTCCTTGGTTTAGTTGTCAGTTTCTGATTTATCCAAATAGGCGTTGTGATGAGAGCAAATGTAGCAGCAGCTTTGCCAATGCAATTATCTATTTCTGTGTCTAGAGAGAGTTTATCGTTGATGAGGTATCCCAGGTATGTGAATTGGTGCACAGCTGTCAGTTCATAATTATCGATGCTAAGAGTTGGCGTGGTATCTACTTCCTATCCCAGCACATTTGTTTTGTAGAGACTTATTGTGAGACCAAAATCTTTTAAACCTATGAAGTTCCTGCTGAAAGGGACAATTGCAGCATCATCAGTGAAAAGGGAGATTAGTCATTCCATCTTAGTAAAAGTAAAACTCAAGGGGACTCAGTGGTCTTAAGGCAAGGTGACCGCCTCGTGTGCCAGAGGTAGCGTGTTCGAACCATGATAGTGACCAAGATTTTTTCCACATGGAAATTTTGGTAAAAATTCCTCTGATCTCTGGGTAGTGAGATCAGACTCCTATGTTTTCACTGTCGAGCACATTCAAATGTCCTTGACAGTTGAAAATCGAAAAGAGTAGACTTAACAGCCACTGCCTGAACAAAATTCAAATTAAAAATCTATTAGTTATTTGTACCTTTCTCCAGGGGGTTTGTTAAGAGCAGCTATAGATGGCGCCTAACTGACTGCGAGTCTACTTAGCTCTAGTATTTGCGTCTTTTTGAGATGAACTCGCACATCGGTAAAAACCACCATCCAAAAAACTGGTTTTATACAGACTCTGTGGAGTCTTCTAAACAAGTATAAAAGTCATTAAGTTAAGAGTTATATTCTAAAGGTAACGACATTTCTACCAATTAGTGGCCAGTATGAAGGCAAAGACACAACAGACCAATGACCTGTTTGTCTGAACACTAGATTGCAATTATTTTTTTGTTAATGCCTTTACACCCTCTTAAGGGTGGAAGAGGAGTGACTAAATGAAGTGACAATAATTCATCATTTGCCCATGTTGTATGCCCATCTCTTCCTTGGATGTCCTTTCCCTCTCTTTCCTGGTTCGGAGCCATGCAGTATCGTATTTGTAATTTCGCTGGACCTCGTGACATGCCCATACCAAGCTATCTTTCTCCAATTGCGTTATTCACTTTCCATTGTATTTCTATGTTCGTGACATGATCCTTATATGTAACATTTAGGAGTCTTCTAAAGCACCTCATTTCCATTGCATATATTCTATACTGGATATCCGTAGTAATGATCTAAGTCTCACTGGCATAAACAAATATTGAGAGAACCAATGAGCGCATTAGTCAAACTTTTATGCTGAGGGCGAGCCACTTATCTTGCCATATGGGTTTCAAACACGTAAGCGCCGCTATTGTCTGTGCTATTCTGGCAATTATCTCAGACTGCGAGCACTGATCTCAGATACTTGAACCTGTGTACAACTTTGAGTTCCTGACCATTTGCTTTTATCACAGATGTAAACCCTTCTGTGTTATTAGTCATCAGCTTTGCTTTCTCTGCATTTTGTTCATGTCATGCATTGTGTCATAGTTTACAGCTTGGCTGTGATATTTGCACCTTTCAGTCCAACACATCCGACTTCAGCAAGCATTTTTTGAGTACCGGGTTAGCATTCCCTCTTCGATCCCTTCTCCTTAGCCAGTCTGCTCTGCTGCAGCCTGTTATCCAGGATCACCACGTGGAGGTGTAGAAGGGTCTTGGCAGCTCTGGTTCGCTGGCCCTGACGCTAGCAGTCAGATATGGGTCGCTGACCACTGCAGCTCTTGCGCTGCTCAGCATCTTGATCCCCTTACTCAATTTAAAACTCAACATTGTCTGTAGAAATAAAATATTAGATCATTTACGGCAAGAGTTGAACATAGAGGAGAACTGGTTTATCAATTTCATTTTGACTAGAAAATGTTAATACTTTAGTCACATCAAGAGACACAACGGTCTTGAGAGAACAGGGATGGAAGGTATGGCACCAGGCAAAAGAGGCAATGACACCAAGATATCCAGGAATGCCTGAGTATTACTGTGGGGGAGGCTGGAGTTTTGGCAAGAGAAAGAGTTTCTTTCAGACAGATTGTGATGAGAGCGACATTCTATAAATGACATGCTATATAATGATGACTTTATATCAAGGAAACATGACATGCAACTAAGAGTATCATATCAAGACTGAAGACCTTAACCAACAAATGTCTCTGATATATACTTCATGTTAGATCACTGTATACAATAATAAACACAGATCTGTGGCAAATAACACAACAACCATTACAACTGGAGATTATGGAGAGAAAGTAGAGATGGATAGGATACATCCATAGAAACTAACCTAACAAACATTCTCAGACATACAGTGGATTAGATCCCACAGAACACGCAAGAGTGGAAAGTCCAAAAAACATCGTTGGAATAAGGCCATAAGAGGAGACCAGGGCAGCATTATTTTTGCTTCATTTTGTTTTGATTCATCTATTTTCTATATGCTGCTCGTATATCTGTAACAGGAACTACAATTATGATAATTGCTAATCTTGGTTGCCTTGAGTATTTCAAAGAAAGTCACAAGAAACACCAAACATTCTACCAGCAGAGGAGACCCTTAATTTAGACTGCAACCCAAGTAAGACAGATATTCAAAAGGCCATATTGAAACTTAAGAAAAGAAAAGCATCAGGCCCAGACAGAATAGCAGCAGCAGGTAAAGATAAGACCACATATATATTGCAAGGATTATTCAAGAAGATGTGGAAAGAAGAGAGTGCCCACAAAATGGAAAGAATGACATCTGATTAAGCTGCCCAAGAAAGTAGACCTGGCAGATTACAGCAATTATAGAGGAATTATATAGCTGTCTTTGCCAGGCAAGATATTCAACAGAATCATTTTGGACAGAGGAAGTAGACAAAAGGTTCTGAGAAGAACAGGCAGGATTCTGCCAGGAAAGGTTGAGTACAGATCATACAGCTATTCTACGCATCATAGTAGAACAAACTATTAAATGTAAAAAATGTATATATGCCTATTTTATAAACTATGAAATGGTATTTGATACACTCTTTGGCAACGGTTGAGGCACTGTGGAATACCAATGAAGCACATAACCTTCATACAGGGTATGTACAAAGATACAATTAGCAAAGTGGTACATGAAAGAGCACTGATTGACAGCTTCAGATTACAAACAAAGGTGAGACAGGGATGCCTTTTCTCACCCTTCCGTTTCTTGTTGTTATAGATTAAATAATGAAGACATTCAAATATCAGAAAGAGAACTAGTATTCAGTGGACACTGCGGTCACAATTGGAGGATTTAGATTATGCAGATGATCTAGTATTTTCGTCACAGTCATAACCAAACGCAAGAGAAACTTAGCAGGGGGAAAGAACAATCAGTCAAATTGGGACTGAATATCAACATGAAGAAAACCAAGCTCCTTAAAATTTACCAGATCAACAAAGAACCAATCATACTGGAAAGAGACATTGGAAGAGGTGGATGTCATTACCTATTTGGCCAGCAACTGACACAACAAGGGATACACATGCAGATGTAAAGACCAGCATTGCATTTCTGACACTGAACAACATATGGAGATTCAGAGAAATCAAGTTTCACACCAAAGTTAGAATATTCAATGCCAGTGTGAAGTCAGTGGTGTTGAATGAAGGAAACCATGGATATAATGATCAAAACAATACAGCAAAGATTTGTTAACAGATGCTTGCAAAGGAAAATGGATATGAAGTGACAGGACAATGGTGAACAATGAAGACCTGTGGGGAAAAGAGCTGTTAACAGCTATTGGAACAACAAATTAAGAGAAGAAAATATGGCTGGATAGGACATACACTGAAGAACGTAACTTAACGTTGTTATACTGGTCTAGAAGATTCTGCAGAGTCTGTATACAACCAGTTCCATTTACATCACCTTGCTCTATAAGCTATACGCATCCAATTTATTCTTAAATGCATTAACTGTCCCAGCCTCCACCACCTCCCTTGGCAATGCATTCCAAGCATTCACAACTCTCTGATTAAAAAAATACTTCCTAATATCTAATCTGGACCTCTCCTTAGTCAACTTATAGCTGTGCTCTCTTATTCTTGTTGGTGGCTGTATTTTAAAAAACTTGTTATAGTCTAATTTATCCATTCCTCTGATCATCTTATAAATCTGTATTAAGTCACCACGAATTCTTCTCTCTTCTAGACACTGTAAGCCGGTTTTTTTTCATCTTTCCTCATAACTGTAATTCTGGAATCCCACTATCAGCTTTGTCACTCTTTTTTGTATTCTCTCCAGCATGTTTATATCCCCTCT
The DNA here is from genome assembly GCA_036924085.1 of Ariolimax columbianus. NCBI lineage: Eukaryota > Metazoa > Mollusca > Gastropoda > Stylommatophora > Arionidae > Ariolimax > Ariolimax columbianus. Next base: position 86,664,927 of record JAVGWX010000007.1, on the reverse strand, counting down.
CTGATAAGGACTCCACACCTGCACATAGTACTCCAATCTAGGTCTAACTAATGTTTTATACAGTTGGACTATCACTTCCTTGCTCCTATGTTTAATATTTCTTTTTATCATCCCTAACATTGCATTTGCCTTTTTTACTGCTACCTGAACTTGCTCCCTCACCTTACATGTATGATCTATTATAACCCCAAAGTCCTTTTCTCTATCTAGCTTTCTAATATTGCTCTCTCCCATTCTGTAATTATTTCCATATTGGATCTACTTATGTGGATGACTACATTTATCTACATTAAACTCCATTTGCCAGATTACAGACCATTCTCAAATTTTATCTAAATCCGACCTCAATATATCCACTTCTGCTTTAGATGAGACACTACTGCATAGTTTCGTGTCATCAGCAAATTTTGCAATAATGGATCCCATACCTATGTCCAAATCATTTATATATATCAAGAACAAAATTGGTCCCAAAACTGAGCCCTGTGGCACTCCACTTTTCACTTTACACCACTCAGAGTACTCCTTATTTATGCCCACCCTCTGCCTTCTTCCTGTTAACCAATTTTCAATCCATTTGGCAACTTCCCCACCTATTCCATGTGATTTTAACTTTCGAAATAATCTTTGATGAGGTACTCTATCAAAGGCCTTTGCAAAATCTAGATAAATAATGTCCACTGGCTCCCCTTCATCTATCATTTTGGTAACCTCCTCCATGAATTCTAATAGATTTGTTAAGCATGATCTCCCTCTGGTAAACCCATGCTGACTATTTCTAATTAGATTAAATTTGTCTAAATGCATTACAATGTTTTCTTTGATTATTGACTCTAACAATTTACAGACTATGCTCGTTAGACTCACAGGTCTGTAGTTCGCTGGATCTGCTTTTTAGCCCTTTTTGAATAAGGGGATCACTCACGCATCTTTCCAATCCCGTGGAACAATCCCTTGTGCAAGTGATTGAGAACATAATATAGCCAATGGTTTTGCTAATTGGTCTCTAATTTCAAACAGCAATTTTGGATGAATACCATCTTTAACTGGACATTTATCCACTTTCAACCCCTCCAATTTTTAAAAAACCATTTCCTCTATAATACAGATTGATCTTATTCCTGCTCTATCCATGTCTCTTTGAAGAATATCTATAGGCTTTGGGATCTTGAAGCAGTCCTCTTTTGTGTAGACTGTGCCTCCCTATTCTCACTTATTTTTGTCCCTGTACTGTCAATGAGAGTGCCTACTTTGTCCTTCGATCTCTGTTTATTTCTAACATACGAGAAGAAGCTTTTACTATCAGTCTTGATCCTCTGAGAAAGTTTCTTTTCGAAGTCTATTTTTGCTGTTTTATTCACTTTCTGAGATATGTAATGCTTGTCCAAATATTTTAAATATGTTTCTTTTGATTTACATGCCTCTATATATTTTTTCCATGCTTTATTTTTAGCTCTTCTACATTTAACTACAATTCTAGTTATCCACTGTTTACGCTTGGGGTTTACCTCCCTACATGGAACAAATTCCTCTTTTAGCATTTCGAGAACTGTTTTAAAACTCTCCCACTCCTGTTCAACATCTGTTCCTCCAACAATATCTTCCCAGATTATGTGGTAGCTGCTTCTTTCATCCTCTTAACATCTCTCTTAGAGTAGTCATATGTTTGCATGTTTTTGTTTACTTCTTTCCATGCAATAAGATCCCTTCGGATGATTTGATGGTCACTTGAGCCAAACAGTTCCCCAACGGTAACGTTTTCAATAATATTTTCCTCTGTAGTAAAAACTAGGTCGAGTATGTTTTTGCCTCTGGTGGCTGCTTCTACATGTTGAATTAAAAAATTGTCAGTTATGCACTTAACCAAAGGTTTTGACTCTACAAGTGCTTCTGCTATATCCCATTTTATTTCTGGAAAGTTGAAATCCTCCATTAATAATAATTTCCTATCACTTGCCTTTACTATGTTACTAATCAGCTCCTCATCTTCCTCCTTTTGACTTGATGGACATCTATAGCATACTCTAATCACTGTTTTTTCACCCCCACTTTCTATTTCTCCCCATACACTTTCATTTTTGTTACCACATGATAAATCATCTCTGCTCATTATATTAACATAATTTATACAGTATAATAAAACACCACCCCTCTTAGCCTTGTCTCCAACTACCCTATCTTTCCTTAACATTGTATATCCCTCTATTTCAAGTTCACCATCTGCAATGTCCTCATATGTCCATGATTCTGTTAACCCTATTATATCTGGTTTTTCTTCCTCTATATACAGTTCCAATTCTTCTCTTTTATTTACTATGCTTCTCACATTTGCATAAAAACATTTTAGTTTGTAATTTTGTTGTTTTTCCACTTTTTGCTTTTGCTGCATCATTTTAATGTTTGCTTTTCCACTACTTAATTCCCACATCTCTGACCTAAACTCTCCCCTTTGACTACATCCTCTATAGCACCCTATTGTAGGCCTATCTTTAGTCTCATACTTTGTGCTCAACTGTGTTGACTGGACGGAGGGTGTGTTGACCAAGATCCATGTGGGATCCCGAGAGAGAACCCTGTGCTCCGCTGCCTTGGGAGGGGTGCCGCATGGAGGGAGAGTTTGATGAGTTTGAAGCCACCATCCAACACAGCTAGACAGGTTCTCACAAGTAATTCTCAAGGAAAGAAAAAAGGAGGTAGACCTAAAAATACACAGAGAAGATAATGGAGAGGGAACTGTGATTAAATGGTTACACTTGGAGATAGGCAGGAAGAGTAGCCCAGGGGCATGAATGGTGGTGAGATGTTGTCAATAGCTTATGTTCTGAGAGGACCGTTGGGCTTTAATTGTCAATACAGCCACATAGTGTTTTTCAGCACTTATCCTCAAGACATTGCCTTTTCTCTTCATTCCTTCTTTTTGTGTTCAGTATTAACTGAATAAAATTATACAATTAATAATATAATATGTGGAGGAGCACGTGGCCGAATGGTTTCGAGGCCTGTATGCAGACAAGGAGAGCAGCGGTTCGAATCCCCGGTATAGCAAATGTTGTTTTTCTGTTGGGGGTGAAATAAACAAACATAGTCAGCATACGACCTGGCAACAGCAGTGGCGATATGGTCTGTAGTCCTCAGCCTTCAAAACCCCTCGACTACCCCAGCAATGGGAAAAATGTTGTGTGTGGGCATGTGTGCAGTATGTAAAAGATGGGTATGAGAGCTTTTGTAGAATGTTAGAGAATATTTATTTGTACCTGTCATGCCTATTTTAATTTCACTAATGTTTAGCTGTCATACTTTTTTCAGCCCAGACACATTTCGCGTAATCAGCGAAGATGCAGTGTATGAACATCCAAAGTACCAACCCAGATCGTATAGGTCATCCTTTGAACCTCCCACTCCACCTCCTTTTTTGCAGGGAAACAATAATGCAGATGATGCTGAAAGATCATGGCCTTTACACATAAAATGGACACGTGTTTTGCCTCACTTGTTAGTAGACTACCGTGCTAATAATCCTCATCCAACGTCTTGTGGGTTTTTGGATAAGAATGTCAGATTTCTGAACGAACCCATTTGTAATGTAAGTTTAAAATAAAAAAGCAAGTTATAACAGTTTTAGTCTTTTAGAAAAGAGAATTTGTAAGATTCAGAACAGTAGTACACTACAGCACAATATATTTCATTTCTGTAATGTTGAAGATCTGCTATCAGAATTGAGGTATCAGAATGGAAATATATTTGTTTTGAAGAGCAACCAAAATAATCATATTTCCATCACTCATGTGATATAGCACATTTTAGACACTAATTATCTGGCAGCAAAAATGTGTTGGATTGCGCAATAATGTGAGTAATTAATCAACATAAAACGTTACATATTATTTAGGTGTAATTTTTCAAACACAAGAATTTTCAATTGATTTATGGAGAGTCAGAATCTTTGTGTTTGTTATCAACTAATCTAATACATTTTGAAATGCTGATACTCACTATGTCTCCAAATTGCTATCATTAGCAGTTCTTCAATATGATGTGTGTAAAAGTACAAGTATTTATAATTCTCTCAATGATAGATTAAGGATTTCAGAATTTATGTGCAACTTATAGTTTCTAGTCCGCATGTATAATTTAATTTGAATGTTACTTCATGCCCCAATTCAATTTAAATTACATTTCATCTCTTAATTCAGTTTGTTTGTCTCAATATGTCCTAACTCTTGTTGGACTAGAAATAATAGCTGTACTTAAGAGAAAAGTATTTTTTTTAAATTTATTGGAGATGTTGACCTCACTCCCATTCTCATATAGACCTGAATTTGAAAGCAAGGTAAGGTGGAGTTGTTAAAATAAACTTTTAAAATATGTATGCAGGTATATACAGCACCTGTTCAGCATGAAGAAAGATATTGGTGGCCGACTAGAGCCAACCCAGGAGAGATACACCTTCCACCAGTTACTGAAAACACACAATATAGGATTGATTACAATTATCGACATGGTGAACGGCCAGCTGGCACTGGTAGACATACTGCTAACATGAACAGAGAAGCCGCACTAGGAACAGGTAAGATTCTGATATATTGTTTAACAGTTTAAAATCTGTTTCTATCATAAATTGAAATGGTTGAGAAACAAAATATTTGTGAAGATTTTGCACTCCCCAGCTGCTTTGAAATATTTTGGTCATGAACAACTAAATGCATATCTTTCTGTCAATTGTTTCTGCTATTTCTCTTCTAGCTTTTCATTGATCTTCCGTTAATTTATTGTAACAGTTTTCAAGTAAGCAGTTGCTGAATTTACTTAGAGAATGGTTTGCATTGCATATGTCCAGTATATTTCTGTTTGCTTTTTATTACCAGTTGCTTTGCAGGCTGTAATATATTTTGGTACAATTTTTTTTCCAAAATTCTTTTACATGCACAATTTTGAAATAGTCTTTCACAAAATTCAAAGTGAACTCTAGTATGTTCTTCTAATTTATCAAAAGCTTAGTAGCTTGTATGCAATTTTTTATTCTATAAATGGAACTTGTTCCTTTACTGTTGTTTTCCAAAATAGTTCCTGTCAACTACTTGAGACAGAAGGATGGAACTCAGAAGTTTCATAAAGAAGGTCTATCTTATGAACATGTATACAACAGTCGAGCTGATCCAAACTACCCAATCAGAGGAAAGGTATGGTCAACCTTATTTTTTTATGTGTCCAATAGTTTAATATTTGCTTCTGGATTTTTCAGACAGTTTACAATTATTATTTAAGAACAAATTTTATTCATGGAGTGACTTGTGCACAGACTACCCAGCCGAGCAATCTAGGTTCACTCCCCAAGTGGTGCAGGATATTTTTTAGATCACAAAAGTCTTAATGCTTGATCTATCCTAAGAAATTGGGTACCAGAGCAAGCCTGGGATGTAAAGGTGGTCGACATAATGTGTCGTTGGTCAAGTAAATATGGGCCTAACACAATCATTACTTTTTACTTTGAAATGTTATCTTTATTACATACTTACATTTTTATTGTAGATCCTTCAGATACATTTTTCAGTGAATAATTTATTTTTTAATCTATCTTTATTATCTATGTATTTTTTGTTGCTCCATCCTGTGAATTCCACCTTGATGTAGTGATATGGTTTTCATAGCGTGAGGTATGATTCTATGTTGCGTTTGTAGATCAAGAAAAAGCTTTTGCCTGGGTAGATAGAAATAAAATCTGAGAATGGTCTGTAAGCTGGCAAATGGAGTTTATTGTAGATAAATGTACAGTCATCCACATGGGTAGATCCAATATGGAACATAATTACAAAATGGGCGAGAACAATATTAGAATGATAGAAAAGGAAAGGGACCTAGGGATTATAATAGATCATACAGGTAAGGTGAGTGAGCAAGTCTAGGTAGCAGTGAAAAGGGCAAATGCAATGTTAGGTATGCCACTGCTGTCGCCACGTCATGTGCTGGCTATGTTTGTTTATTTCACCCCAACAGAAAAACAACATATGCCGTACCAGGGATTTGAACTGCCGCCCTCCGTGTTGGCAGGCAGGTATTGAAACCATTTGGCAACGCACCATAAATAGGCAAAAATGCACACACACAAAAAACAAAGGTTTTGAACTCGGGTTCCCTTGGTAAAGAGGTCGATATTCAAACTCTTTGGCCATGTGTTCCTCATCAACTAGATATAGTCATAGCTGAATCTGATTACTGTTTGGCTTAACTGATATCATTGTAATCTTTGCAGATCAACAAGTAGGTATTTGATTTAGACAGAGATATAGGCTTAACCAAGTTAATTTAGTATATGTTAAAATGTAATATTGATGCCAAATTAAACACTACTTTTACAAGTTAAATTATATCTAGGGGACGCGTGGGCCAATGGTTAAATGACAAGGCCCACAACCCAAATGTGCTGGATTCACTCCCCATTAAAGAAAAATAATATAAAATGAAATATTAAACATAGGAGCAAGGAAGTGATAGTCAAACTGTAAAAAGCATTAGTTAGATCTAGATTGGAGTACTATGTGCAGGTGTGGAGTCCTTATCATAGAAGGGACATAAACATGCTGGAAATGATACAAAAAAGAGCTACAAAGCTGATAGTGGGATTCCAGAATTACAGTTATGAGGAAAGACTCAGAAAAACTGACAGCAAAGGCAAAGGCCGCCGTCCATCATAGACGATGATGGCATAATTTATTTTACTAGCGCTATTTTTAGTAAGGATTAACTGCGCTACTTTTTATCCTCACTCTCTCGTCTCATGCCGCTCGACCCCAGTGGCAAGTCAAGGACAAGACGACTAGGGGGCGACTATGAGATGCAGGGGACTCCGCATCAAGCTCCCGTGAAAAAGACGGCAGAGTCCGGAGTCAAACCCACACCACCTGATCATGATGCCAATGGCTTAACCACTTCGCCATGGAATCCCAGCCCATAGTGTATAGAAAAGATAAGAATTCAAGGTGACTTAATACAGGTTTATAAGATAATCAAAGGAACGGATAAATTATATAACAAGTTTTTTTTCAAAATACAACCACCTACAAAAACAAGAGGGCATAGCTACAAAGTGACTAAAGAAATGTCCAGATTAGAAATGAAATATTTTTTTAGTCAGAGAGGAGTGAATGATTGGAATGTATTGCTACATCACTTTTGCTGCAGTTCCACGTCATTGTTTTGGAGCAGTCAAAATGAAAATGTTATAATAACTAGAGGACAAGCTTTAGTGTTTACAGTAATTATACATAAACTTGGAGCTTTTCTTTGCAAAACATTTTTTTAAACTCCTGAACAATGACTGTTAAAACAGGCGCTTCCCTTCTGCTTCCCCTGTGAGGATTTAGATGTCATTTCTTTACATGCATGCAATTAGGTGTACAGATAAGCAGGTAATTGACCTGTTGTGTCTTTGCATGATGGTGGGGTTGCCTCATTTTGACCTTCCTGCTGTTCACTATTGGCTATTTAGGAATTTAGCTACCTTTGGAATTTTGCCCGGGTAGCGGCTAACAGCCTGTTCTTTTTTATTTTGAACTACCAATAGTTCTTTTGCGTGTTCACAAGACCTCTGAATGTATTGTCTGTCTCAAGTAGGACTAGGCTCAACTCCCTTGAAACGAGGGAATGCTTGAAACTTGTGAGATTCAACCAATCTATTGCTTCACGCTTTAGGAAGCATTTGTTTCTATAGAGGCGAGTGCCTTACCCCAAAAACCATAACGACCCCTGAACAACATGAAAAACAATTGCTAGAAGACTAATTAATCCAGGGGCTAAAATATTAAATATTACAGTTCTCTGTAATTCTGTGCATTGAATGACAATGTAAAAATGGAACATGTAGTGCCATAGCAGATACTGCTTTCAGGAATAATAAAGTGACGGTAATTTCATTGTACAAGTTTTCATCTGTTTCTAATATGGGCTGATGTTCCTTGTTCCCTTACTTCGCTAACGTTAAATTAAGTACACATTGACAGATACATAGACTGAAATATGTTGAGACCTGGAACCAAAACTTCATACTATTGCCACTCAGATGCTCACACTAAATAGAACATTTATAAAATATTGTTATTAATTTGTAAATCACGGGATACTATTAAATTATTATTTTCATGTCATTGGAAAATTGTTGCATCAAAGCATTTAACATGTTGTTATATTTATATATCTAATATAGGAAATATGTTGATATGGAGATTGTAATCACAGGATGAAGAGGCTGAAATCTATACTTAACTGATGGATTCATGGCATATTGGAGAATATCTAATATTGACCATTTCTTCTTAGGCTGCATTCATTGGAGCTTCTATGTGATCTTTCAGTTTATTATAATAATAAAAAAATTATAAAACCATTTATTTAAAAATGAAACTGAATAAAATTAAAATATGCAGCATATTATATAAATATATTTGCGTTAATTCTATTCTTTGCCAATGTTTGCAGTTTTCCTTTTTATTGATTACATGCCCATTATGAAACTTTCCATAAGCATACTAAAGCGTTATCTATATCTTTCATTCTTACATGGGCAATTATTTGATATTTATAAATTGTGTTAAATGCATGTAAATTTCTGAACCAAGTACCTAAATAAAATTTCCAGAATTGTTTTTTTTTTATAACATAATTGTTCTCAAAATATAAAAATTAGTAAATAAGAATAAAAAGACTAAACTTCATTCAAAGATATAGCAAAATATTTACATAAACAAAAACTGACATGAAAATGTGTAAACCCTTTTTACATTGCTAATATTTACAAATTTGTATGGGCAACATTAGACTAAAAATAATTTAAGGAGATTGAATTTTGCCCGAGCAGCGACCTACTCTTTTCGATATTCTTCTGCTGAAGTATTTTTAACGTACGCGCCAGTGCACATGGGTGTCTGATCTCACTACTCAGAAATCAGAGAAAATATTTACCGAATGATCCACGTGAAAAAATCCCAGTATACGCCGTGATTTGAACCCACAACCTCCAGCGCCTGAGGTGAACATATCTTGCCATGAGACCACTAGGTCCTCCAATGCAATCCCAACATATAAGATACAAATCAAGTTGTTCTCAGGTTGTTCTCAGTTTGACAGTGAGCATGTCACTGATTTTTTCATGGTACAACCACTTCTTCCAGTCACTCCAGCTGTAAATAGGAACCTAATGATGTCAGGGGAAATATTTTGTAGTAGCCGTGGGAGCTACGGAATTCTTGCTCTGTTGTCGGCACTTTCAGCAACGAAAGGGACTGAGCACATATGGAGGCACCTAGGTGCAATGAAGTTGGCTCTCAGAACCATTTTTCTTTCCTTGGGTACGTAGTGCTGAAACAGTCACTGATTCCTATTTTGGGTCACTTTCTTGAGTTCTGCTCATGGTCCATAATTTTCTATATCTGCTCTGTCTTTGTTCTTCACCAGATATTTTTTGTCTCCCTATTTTAATGCTCTGCAAGTTAATATCTAGCACATATCTGGTTATATTATTAGGTTCTGTATATAGTATATAAATTATTTTTCACCACTTCATCTGTAGCTGTATGTGCTGTTGTTTTGCTCTCTTCCACAAGTCTATTCTTTGCCCTTATCACCTTGGGGTACATAGGCTATCAACTAATTCTCTCCAAGCAGACCTGTTATGTGCTATTTTCTCCAATTCTCTCCAGCTTCTCCCTGTTCTCTTTGTATCAGCCTCCAGGTCTGTTCTCCATGTGTTATGTGGCCTTCCTTTGCTTCTTTTTCCCTGTGCGTTCCATGACAAGGATTGCTTGGGGATACTAACTTGAGGCTTTCGCAGTGTACGGCCTATCTAGCGCCATCTTCTTCCCAAGATTTCCCATTCCTCCTGTCTCTGTCCTGTTTTCTCTCATAGGCTTTCATGTGTAACCCTGTTGAACCATCTCAGTTCCAGAGTCTTTATCAGGGATTTATTAACAAATCTTGCAATATCTTAATATTGAGTTTAATCATCCGCCATGTTTCCACTCCATAGAAAATTACCCACTTTACATTGTAATTAAAAATCCTTTGCTTGATATGCATTCTAATCATTTTAGAGTTCCATATGGTTTTCAACATGATAAAGGCCCTTGTACTTGAACTCTGACTGTTCTGTTTTTAAGGTAGTGGCTGATCCATCTGTACATTTTCCCACAAACTTCACTTCTTCGTAGCTTGACTTTTCTAGGTCCACCCAGACCGCTACTGTGTGTTTTTTCTCCTGGTAGGCATCCTCTATTTCCTGGGCTATGAGGGTGATCTGATCCTCAGTGGATCTGTGCTGTCTAAAGCCTGCTTGCTGTGGAATTAGTATGTGGATGTGGGTTCATATAGAGTCTAAGCTTTGTGTCTTGATGTGGGTTCAGATAGAGCCTAAGCTTTGTGTCTTGATGTGGGTTCAGATAGAGTCTAAGCTTTGTGTCTTGATTTGGGTTCAGATAGAGCCTAAGCTTTGTGTCTTGATGTGGGTTCAGATAGAGTCTAAGCTTTGTGTCTTAATTTGGGTTCAGATAGAGTCTAAGCTTCTTTGCCTTGATGTGGGTTCAGATAGAGCCTAAGCTTTGTGTCTTGATTTGGGTTCAGATAGAGCCTAAGCTTTGTGTCTTGATTTGGGTTCAGATAGAGCCTAAGCTTTGTGTCTTGATGTGGGTTCAGATAGAGTCTAAGCTTTGTGTCTTAATTTGGGTTCAGATAGAGTCTAAGCTTCTTTGCCTTGATTTGGGTTCAGATAGAGCCTAAGCTTTGTGTCTTGATGTGGGTTCAGATAGAGTCTAAGCTTTGTGTCTTAATTTGGGTTCAGATAGAGTCTAAGCTTCTTTGCCTTGATTTGGGTTCAGATAGAGCCTAAGCTTTGTGTCTTGATTTGTGATACCATCTTTAAAAGCTGTATATTGATTTTCAGAATCCCTAGAACAAGATGAGGGTCTCATCCTTCATCTCCTATTTCCTTTACTATCATCATCCTGAAAGCAGAATCTCAATTTCTTGGCTATTATAAGTCTTTATTTTCTATATTCCCATCACAAGTTACTCTAATAAATCATTTAAAGTAAAGAAGTTGCCAAGATATCCCAGTTTTTATTTCTGTTTACAATACTATTTATCCTATAATTAATTTATAGTTGCTGCTCTTTGCTTCCCCCTAAAATGATACACACAAATGATACAAATGAATAGCTGAGGAAAAATAGTTAGTCTCGGTCAATCAATCAATCAAATAGGGAATAGCCTTTTCCTAGACATTCTCCAGAAGTTCCAAATAAATATGACATATTTATTACTTTCTCCTCAGCGACATGGAGCATTTGTATGGGAAAAAATGGATCCAATCAGCCAGAGAAAGTTTGTTGAGTATTATGAGAGATTGAAGGAGGAAGATCAGAAAGCAATGGAAAATGGACAAGAAATATCACTTGCAAATGATGATGGCATACGTATCGTAAGAAGTACTAATCACAAAGTATCATCTGGATGCAGCTCACATAAAAGCTAATGATTAGTGTCTTCAAACACTTGCAGAATCATCTTCTAGCAAACCATCAGATGTAATCATGGGGTGAGAGTGGTGATAGTAACCACCATCATCAGTGACTTCTGCTTGAGTCTTCAAGTGTGACTTTTGCTTGTGTCTTCAAGTGATCACCTATTCCTCAGTCATGATTATTTTTCTTCTTTTTTTAAAATGTTTATTTTATACTTAGAATTTGTTACAAATTATTGTATGTTTTTTATGCAGCAAACACTTTTATAGAACATTATGCTAGAGCAAACCACATTGATGTCCCTACAGACAGGCATACAGATATAAGTGAAAACAAAAGAGCCACGACAACATCAAGATTGCACCAGAGGAGCACATGATGGCAAAACTAACAATGAATGAAATGGATGAAAACTTTAAGGAAAAAGAAATTGCTAAAAAAAAATGGGGTAACAAATGAGATGCTGATGGGGTTGGGCCAAACAGCAAAGAGGAAGTTTCTGTCAGTCCTAAAGCATAGCTGAAAAGAGGAATTGTACCGCAGGCATGAAAAGATTGTATACTTATACCAGTTCCAAAGAAAGACAAAGATAGAATAGATCCAAATGGATACAGACCTATCAGTCTAATGAGCTATGTAGGTAAACTGATGGAGCGCATGATAAACACCAGACTGATGTGGCACCTGGAAGTAAAGCATATATTAATTCCGCTGCAAGCAGAATTTAGACAACACAAATCCACTGAGGACTAGATCACTCTCATAGCGCAGGAAATAGAGGATGCTTACCAAGAGAAAAAGTACACAGTAGTCGTTTGGGTGGATCTAGAGAAGGCATTTGACAAGGTGTGGAAAGAGGAACTTCAAACTATGAAGAAGTGAAGTATCTGGAAAAATGTACAGATGGATCAGCCACAAGCTTGAAAACAGCCAGAGTCCAAGTACAAGGGCAGATGAGCAAAATGGCGTTACTGGAGCGGGGAGTACTGTCACCTGCACTTTTTCTTGTGTATATAAACAACATAATAGAGAAAATACCAAAAAGAGTCCACAGTGATATTGTTCTTCTTGTTTGCCCTCTCTGGCCAGTCTGTCTGCCCTCTAATTTCCCTATATCCACTGGAGAGTGACTTTATGTGGTCTGAGAGTTTATTTAGCAGACAGATCTGTTTTATTTCCACGTTATCTTGAAAGGCACTCAGGATCGTGGATGAATGCCAGAGATGTTGATCGTCTGTTGTGCAAACAAATCTCAATGGTCAGGCTGGGTCTCAACAGTTTGTATCAACCATTAGATGATGAGGATACATTTGTTACTTTCACATCCAGATTGCAGCAGCAAATTTAATATACATTATTGGAGTTATAATTGCCACCAGACTTGTCCTCCTATAGATCCTTGTTAAAGGATTGTCATTGTATTCATTCTAATTATAAAGCCTTGAACGAGTTCCAAATTGTTATTGTTCATCATTGCTTCCCTGGGCTGAGAGTAGATATATTGTATGGTTGCTGCCTTACTTGAATGTGGTAGCAGTTTCTCATGTTGCCTCTCCAGAATCGAACCCTGGTTCCCCATTACCCATATTTCACATACCATCAACATTTGATAGGATAGACATTTAAAAGATACATTGTCAGCATATGAGGCATGCAATGAGCACAAAGTTTGAAATTTTGGCATTTAAAAAATGCATTTTTTATAGTATCAAATGGTAAAAGTGCAAATAATCAAAGATGATCTTTAAAATTATTTTAATGTGGTGAGCCACTGCTTTGTTGTCACTGAAATGCTGAACTATAGATGTGTTTGTTCATATAGATGAGGTGGCCTAAAATTGTCTAGCAAGGTATGTCGGAACAGGTAGCAAGACATGACTGGCTTCTCCATCCTGATCAAAGATAGCTAGTTACATAAACATTCTAAGTCAAGTCCTTATGTCAACCATCCAGTATGGAAAATCTCCAACAAGAAATAATGTAAAAGCTGAAAGGGGTCTGAATTGTTAATTGACCTTTATTTAGCCAGTAAAAGTTTCAGGACTGGCACATAAAATATTAGAGCACTGTTTTAACATCACAAATAATTACATGAATAAAAATCCACAAAGTCTGCTAATTGAAGAAAATATAATGCTGCTTTTTAAAAATAATCAACTATGTGTTCTGTGAACAACAAAAGGGAAGGGAAATGATTTCTGATTTTACAATAATAATACATTTACTTCAAATGGACTGCACTGTTATTTGGGTCTTTGCACAATATTAATGAATGAGAAATATGTCACTTCTTTATAGAGCTATTTGTTTGTTTAATTTACATAGCTTAGTTAATGTGTCATTATTACTTACATTTTTTATCAATATCTCAAACTATTAGCAAATTATACATGTCAGAGTATTTAATTTATTAGTTTAAATCTACACACTTTATATTCTCAATATTCACTGTATTAGGTAATCTACAGCCAAACTATAATGATGCTTTACTTGTGACTTTAAATATAGCAAAAGTTTATGGCTAAAACAGAAGTTTGTTTTCTAAATTTGTATAAACTTTAAGAGCATTAAGATCATTATCCACGTCTGATATTCGTAGACCAGATTCAAGTGTGACTTAAAAAGTCCAAAAGGTTGATTAGGACCAGATACATGGAAAAATGAGAAACGGAGCATACTGTAAACACAAGAAATTATGCTTATTACCAGTTGAGCAGGGGAGGAAGTAAAGTCTTGTCAGGCAAAATATACTGATCAGACATGTTAGTCAGGGGCAGGCAAAATATACTGACCAAGACCCTCACCTTAGTTTCCTCGTAGCCCTCCCTGGAAACGGGCTGTTTTCATGGCAGCCAACAAGGTGAGGGGTCGACGTGATCCCCGTAGTAGTGAATGACATGCACATGAAGCAAAACAGCACAACCGCCTGAAGGACTTGTCCACCTTAATCACCATGCTCGGGATGTGAGGAAAGCTACTGCAACCCGTTATATAACGTTCTATTCAGGGCGCACAAAAAGAGTAAACATACCCACTGTGGGTATTCTAAATAACAACAAGTTGAGCAGAAGAGAGCAGGTGGTGGTCTTCAGATGGCGCACAGGTAACAACAAACTAATCTATTCATTTTTCTTCTTCTTCTCGTTCTCAAATCTCCCACTAACAAGTCCTGAACAGAGATTTACAAGTAGCAGGATGCAGTCCGGAGAACGGAATGCGTTGTGTCGCTACTTTACAGTTTGGCTGCGATATTTGCATTTTTCAAGCCGACACATCCGTCTTTAGCAGAACTGATCTATTTTTTTTTTATTTTTTTTTGCGTTCGCCTTATTTATCTATTCCCCAAGGCGTGTGTGCGTTACACTGGGGTTTTTATTTTGCGCCTGTCGGCCCAGTGCATCCGACTTCAGCATGCATTTTATGTAAGGATCTGCTTCCTCCTGCATTTTCTAAGGGTTTGCTTCCCCGAGGTAACGGCCGGTGATGTGATGGGGATCGAACCCAGCACCTTCTTGTTGTGAGCCGTGCCACTTAACCACTAGGCCACGCCGTCCCCACTGATCTATTCAATACACTTAAGATAGGTGCTAATGAATGCACATGCGGTACTGGGAAAATTATCTCTGAACATCTGCTGCAAAATTGCCTTACCTGAGCTTATGAGAAAGCACGTGTGTCCATTACTAGTCTCAGCATCAGGATTACCGCTGCTTTCGTTGAACAAATTCAAATCGACATCTGACAGCATACGAAGAAGACGATATTCATAATAGTGAACAGCACAGTACATTTACTAGTGTTTGTGAAGTGTATTTATCTACCTTACTGCAAATTGAAGTCTTGTCCCAAAAAAGAAAAAGAATTTCGTTGCTCAACACAGATATGAAATCTGTTATATTATATGGCTCAGTAGGGGACGGCGTGGCCTAGTGGTTAAAGTGGCACGGCTCACAACCAGAAGGTGCTGGGTTCGATCTCCATCACAGCATCGGCTGTTACCCCGGAGAAGCAAACCCTTAGAAAATGCAGGAGGAAGCAGACTCTTACATAAAATGCATGCTGAAGTCGGATGCACTGGGCCGACAGGCGCAAAATAAAAACCACAGTGCAACACACACCGCCTTTGTGGATTAGAGAAATAAGGCGAACGCAAAAAAAAAAATATGGCTCAGTAACATAACATGTCATAAAGAATATCACAGTTATACCCGCACCAGTAGCAGTCTCTGGCAAATCTTGTATATAATAACAAAGAAGGACATGTGGATGACAACTGGACAATATTTTATTCATGTGCATAGTAAAGATAGGAGGTTATAATGGAGAGAAAACCCTCAAGAACAACTTATAAATAGTCGATGCTAGTCAATGTTAGTCTCAGTTTATATAAAAAGAAACCAGTTTCTCCAAAATGCTGCGTCAAAGCGAAGGGGACGGAATTGAGACAAGTTAACACCTTTTAAATAACTGGGCACCTATATGACATCCGATGAAAAAAGCAATTACAAAATAAAATGCAGAAACAAAACATGGTCGCTCGAACTGAGAAAAAGAGTCCTTGGATGTTACGTAGAACCAGTACTGACACGTGACAGTGAATCATGGACAATCAGCAAGCAAGCGCAAAGATCTTTGGAAGCAACGGAGAAATGGTTTTTCAGAAGAATGCTTCAAAGACACCTCAGAGCAAGGCAGTCATCCTTTTTCGGACATGTTATGAGAAGAAGCGGCTTGGAGCATGTTGTGATAGCAGGAAAGAGAGACAGAGGAAGGCCGAGAAAGAAGATGTTGGACAGCCTTAGAGAATGGCACGGGCGACAATCAACAACAGAGTTGATAAACGACACACGTGATAAAAGTGGAAGGAGGTCCCTGATCGCCTACCTGTAAGACACCTGATGATGATGATTTTCGATTTAATGTAACGTGCTGCGTCAACAATATGACTGTATATGTATAGGACAGATCATCGACAAGGAGGTTGTCATTGTTGAATGCCCACGGGATCGGGATCAAGACGCTGAGCAGCGCATGAGCTGCAGTGGTCAGCGACCCATAGCTGACTGCTAGCGTCAGGACCGGCGAACCAGACCTGCCAAGACCCTTCTACACCCCCACGTGGTTATGCTGGATAACAGGCTGCAGCATGGCAGACTGGCTAAGGAGAAGGGATCGAAGAGGGAATGCTAACCCGGTACTCAAAAAATGATTTCTGAAGTCGGATGTGTTGGACCGAAAGGTGCAAATATCGTAGTAAAGCTGTAAACTACGACACAACGCATTCCGTTTTCTTGACTACATTCTGCTACTTAAGTCCTTTCAGGGTTTGGTAGCGGGAGATTGAGAACGAACGCAGAAGAAGAAAGAAGAATGCCCACGGGATCAAGATGCTGAGCAGTGCATGATTTGCAGTGATCAGCTACCCAAAGATCGCTGCTAGCGTCAGGACTAGTGACCCAGAGATGCCAAGGTCATTTTTCACATCCGCGTGCTGATCGATCAGGTCAGGTCATCACGGGGACTCAGTGGTTTCTAGGTAAGGTGTCCTCCTTATGTGCCGGAGGTCACGTGTACGAAACAGGTGGAGACCGGGATTTTTTTCACATGGATCTTCTGGTAAAAATTCCTGATCTCTGGGAAGTGAGATCAGACTCCCGTGTCCAGTGTCAAGCACGTTAGAAATTCCTCGTCAGTTGGAAATCGAAAAGAGTAGGCTTTACAGCCACTGCCCGGAAAAAATTAAAAAATCTAGCCAAATTATTTGTACCTTTCCCCGGGTGGTTGTTAAGAGAGTCTATAGATAGCGCCTAACTGGGGCCGCGGGTCTACTTAGCTCTAGTGTTTACGATGGACTCTCACATCGGTTAAAAAAAAACCACCCTCCAAGAAACTGGTTTCATACAGAATCTGTAGTCTTTTAAACCAGTATAAAAGACGTTAAGTTATATTCTAAAGGTAACGGCATTCCTACCGATTACTGGCCAGCATGAATGAAAAGACATAACAGACCAATTACCTGTTTGTCTGCACACTAGATTGCAAGTATTTTATTTGAATGCCTCTACACCCTTTCAAGGGTAGAAGAGGATAGGCTAAATAAAGTGACAATAATTGATCATCCATAAATGAAGAGACCATGGAAATGAGCATGACTCTAGATCAACTCATCACTGAGGATGAAGTAGACCATTTTCGTCTCTCTCATAATCTAAGAGGTCATAGAGGCATCACATCTCACTATTGTTCCATGTGAGTGATGTGTTCTGTGACATTTCTAGCTGGGCATATCCCAACCATCTCCTGGCAGTCATAGCCCCTTAAGCATAAAATCTTATATTAGCCTGGAATCGCACATTGCAGAACTCCTGGAAATCAATCAACATCACCGTATACATTTCAGTACTTCTGTGAATGCAAGTACTGTCAAGGGCTTGCGACACTCATGAAATAACTTTGAAGCAAAAATACAAAACATTTCCAATGATACTGACTCTCTATTGGATCAATGAAAACAAAAATAGCATATATAGAATGTTTACTGTCCCTGACATCTACAAGAAAAATATTTGTTTTCATCAAATGGTAGGATTGATAAAGATATTAAGAATAGATGTCAGAAAGCATTTGCTATGATTCGTCAGTTGTCACCACTACTTCAGCATCAAAACACCAGCGTGGCGGCAAAGTGCTTCTTGATAAACAGTATACCCGTTAAGGTTATCCAGCAACCGGTGAGGTCGTTGGGGCACACATCAAGACAACCCCACGCCACCCTTCTCTGTCAGCGGCCGCTGTCTCCTCTGATCGGGGTCCGTTCTTTTATGTTGTCCTCCCACCTCTTTTGGTGAGACCTCTTCGTCGTCCGCCTTACACCATCCGTGGGGGATTGTTTGATATTGATTTGTGGTCGTACCAAGCGAGTTTCCTTTTGATCGTTGCCACGGGTCTTCAAAAGGCCATGTTGCTGTTTTAAATATGTATCGTATTACCTCATTTGAAACTCGGTCTATGTACGTGACGTTAAGAAGTCTTCAGAAACATCTCATCTCCAAGGCCAGTATCCTACGCTGCAGGTCTAGGCTGAACGTTCCGCTCGTTAAAGGAAAGTGAAGCTTCTGTTATAGCCTCTCCTTTCCAGGTGTAAGGATCGTCACTGGATTCACTGTTTGGTTCGCCAGACAGGAGTTGTCTTGCCAATGACATCTCCTACATTATTGTGTCCCCAGCAGCACCTTCATGAGGGGCCCGATGTTTCTTATAGAGCCTGCTGTGGGGCGTGACCAAGTACCCGGCGGCATAACTGGGCGGGCATTTTGGGCTCATTAGCCTTGGTTGGCAGCCAATCTAAGAGAAGGTAAACGCTTGCTCTAAACCCGGGTAGACGAAGCTCGTTAGCTTGTTCAGGCAGTTCACTTAGGTGAGGAGAAACTCTGATTTTAAACCTACAAGTATCAGGGAGTGCTGGCTAATCCTGGGGCGATAGGAGTATCATCGGATGCCTCGAGTAGTTAACATCCACGATACTAGCCACGGGCAACAACTCCGACTCCACTGCCTTGTGAAAACCTCGGGAGAAGGTAGGGCTACTGGAGTAAATCCAGACAGAAAATCCAGAGTGGTAGCACCTAAGGCGGATGGTTTCAAAATTGCAAACTCATTCAGGCAGCTAAGCTTGTAACACATTGTCATGTTTTGCATTCCTTTGGTTTACACTAGTGAGGTCGAGAGGGGGATTTTGCAGTTTGACAGTCTAGTGTCTCCATATACAGCGCCCAGGCTTGCGCCCTGGAGAGGCCACTGCAGCCTCACTTTTGAGTGAGGACACAACACGGAAGCTGGCAGTCTACGGGTTATAAGTCCCACCTGATTGGCGTAGGGAAGTGATGCCACGGGTCAGCTTCGGAGGTGGAAAGATCATCGCGTTCCATTGGTCGACTACCGCCCGCTCAGCCGGAACATGATAATTTCATTTCATGCTGATATGAAGGACTCGGTCCTATACGATGGATCATCTTCAAACTCTTTTCACATCAAGGGTGGAGTGAAGCAGGGATGTGTACTCGCGCCAACCCTCTTTGGGATCATCTTGTCCATGCTCCTATAGTACGCCTATGACACGTCTGTGGATGGTGTATATCTGCACACCAGGTCAGATGGGTGGCTGTTTAGCCTGTCCCGACTGCGTGCGAGGACAGAGGTGAAAACTGTGCTCATTAGGGAGATGCGGTTGTATTCGCCGAGGGGTGCAAGCAGTTTGGGCTCAGCATCAGCCCTGGAAAGACAAAGGTCAGTGCACAGAGTAATACCAACCCCCCCCCCCCCCCACAAAGATTGCAGGGGTAACTCCGGAGGTCGTCTATAGCTCCACTTATCTGGGGTCTGCGATCAGCAACATTCTCTCGATCGAGAAGGAGATAGACAGTAGGCTTGGCAGGGCAAGTACCGTCATGGTCCGCCTGACGAAGAGAGCCTGTGAGAACATTGCACTGTCTCACTACACCAAGGTTCGGATCTATCAAACCTGCGTTCTTGATACTCTCATGAATGGAAGCGAGAATTGGAGCACTTGTACTAGGCAGGAACGGCGGCTCAACTCATTTCATATGAGTTGTTTACGGCGTACATTGGGGATTGGGTGGCACAAGAGAGTAGCACATAATGTGGTCTTACAGCAACCATACATTCACAGCATGTACTAGTGGTTGAGCCAGCGTCGTCTTAGATGGGAGGGCACGGTTACCGCCTGGAAGATAAGAGCCTGCCAAAGGATATACTCTATGGACAACTGGTCATCGGAGTTAGAAGAATTGGCTGTCCCACAATGCAATTCAAGGACGTATGCAAGAGGGACATGAAGTCATGTGACATCCCATCCGATGACTGGGAATCAATTTCGTAGGATCGAGCTGTTTGAAGATAGTCAGATTGGGGGGGTCGTCATAGTAGCCGCTGACGCTCGTAAATGCCTTCCTTTACATAGCATACAGTGTTGAAATATAGGATGCAGAGCTGAACAAAACTCACAGGGTGCCATGCGCATGGTCTACGGAGACTGAGACACATATGGTATTGATGGTCTTGTGAAGCAGCATGAGACCTCTGTGTTGTCACCTTCAGCGGGAATAGCACCTGGCGAGAGCCTTACTTCGGTACATAAATCCGATTGGAGAGCGGGTTGCGAGTTGTATGTGTGTAAATCGAGAGCAAGCTTGGTTTGCAATCCCAACATACCCCGTTCGAAATCACTTCATGTCCAGTTTGACTGGGCATGTCGGGGATTTTCCTAGGTAGGACCACTTTTTCATGTACAGAATGGATTGGCAAAACTACTGTACTACAAAAAAGTCATAGTGGAACTCATTACAAACAGATACAAACGCGCATCAGATACTTATACTGACCTTTACGTCCTGATATCGACCAAAGGACTACTGTCTGGGGTGGAAAGGGACGTATCTTTGTCAGTACAATCCAGAAAGGCAAACCTTTAATCAAACCAAAGATTTCATCTGGTTTGGGTAGAATGTTGAGATCATCGTTGATTGCGATTTGTAGAATATGGGATGTGGCTTTATTGTTAGATTGTTGAAGGAAAACATAATAGAAATGACATTCTCTGCCCAGCGTTTCATAATCTGGCCCTTCCGGTGAGCAGTACCATGTCATCCTCATTGATGACGGAATGAGCCGGTGATTAATGATACGATTAAGGACAATAAGCATTGTCATGGCATTGTAAAATCGCTTTTAATGTTTGTTTGCATATCACTGGATTTCATCCACTTTGCTACTGCGCCAGACATCTTTATAAGCTTTTCCTGGACAGTTTTACTGTAGTGTATGTGTGAAGTATATTGAACTTTAAAAAAAATTGTCTTACGCACATCATAGGCTGGCACTGGTCTTGTATATAGATCTGCTTGAAGTACGGTGATGTTGATTCTTCATACAGGATTTATTTTTTACAAACCAACTTCATACAGGCACGGATTTTGATATACTTAACGTCTTTATACTAGTTTAGAAGACTCTGTAGACAACCAGTTTCATTTACATTACCTTGCTCTAAAAGCTATGCGTATCCATTCTATTCTTAAATGCACTAATTGTCCCTGCCTCCACTACTTCCTGTGGCAATGCATTCCAAACATGCACCCCTCTCTGACTAAACAAAATATGTCCTAATATCTAATATAGACCTTTCTTTATTTAATTTGTAGCTATGCCCTCTTGTTTTTGTAGGTGGTTGTTTTTAGAAAAAACTAGTTATGGTCTAATTTATCCGTTCCATTGATTATCCCATGAACCTGTATTAAGTCACCTCGAATTCTTATCTTTTCTAGACGCTGTAGGCCAGTTTTTCTTTTTCCCTCATAACTAATTCTGGAATCCCTCTATCAGCGTTGTCGCTCTTTTTTGTATCCTTCCCAGCATGTTTATGTCCCCTCTATGATAATGACTCTACACCTGCACTCAGTACTCCAATCTAGGTCTAACGAATTCTTTATACAGTTTGACTATCACGTCCTTGCTCCTATGTTTAATACTTCTGTTTATCATGCCTAACATTGCATTTACCCTTTTCACTGCTATCTGGACTTGCTCACTCACCTTACCTGTATGATCTATTATAACCCCTAGGTCCCTTTCCTTTTCTATTTTTCTAATATTGTTCTCGCCCATTCTGTAATTATGTTCCATATTGGATCTACCCATATGAAGGTCAAAGCTTTCTAAAACAATAAAACAAACGCGATGGCAACAGCCAAACAAACCCAACAAAAAAAATATGAACATAGAGAGGGACATACTATAGAACAAGTGCAGAGGTTTTCATATTTGGTACAAACTGTTACATAGGATACATGTTGTAAAGTTTAAATCAGATGTAGGGTAGCAGTTAACAGTAAAGGCATTACGTGAGAAACACAAACTTTCAACACCAAGTAACATCAATATTGAGCTGCGTAAAAGAATAATTACCACACATAATTGGCCCATAGCATTGTTCGACTCTAAAACATGGGCTCTAAACAAAAGAGATTATAAGACCTCAGAAGCTTTTTGAAGAATGGTGATAGCAGAATGCAAAGAGTGAACTGGACAACAACAAAATAGTAAAACGAGCAAGTGCTTAACGAAATAAGGGTGCACGAAAACTAATGAAAAGTAGACAGAACGGTAGATTGTTTTGACTTGGTCATAATATGAGACAGTGGACGGCGTGGGCTAGTGGTTAATTGACACGGCTCACAATCCGAAGATGCTGGGTTCGCTCCCCAATCACAGCACTGGCTGTTACCCCGGGGAAGCAGACCCTTAGCAAATGCAGGAGGAAGCAGACACTTACATAAAATACATGCCGAAGTCGGATGCACTAGGCCGACAGACGCAACATAAAAACAGTGCAACGCACACCGTTTGGGGAAATTGAGAAATAAGGTGAACGTCAAAAACAAAAATAATAATAGGAGACACGGATAATTGGAGACATTCTGTTGAAAATACTGGAAGGCAAATTATTTGGCAACCCGTGATGGCGTCAATGAAACAAGTACATTACAGTCGGGCAAGAACATTTGGATGTATGTAGACTTATGCTGAGCTGAAGAGATCTGCCGAGGACAGAGGCTATTCACCAGTCTCCGACCTAACCAACCTGATGATGATGACGCAGGAACATGATCATTTGTATGGAAGGAAAGAAAGAAAACGCAAATGCAGTGCAACACCACAGCGGCACCTGGCGGCCAGTTAAATTAACGTCCATTAAAACCCAACAAAATGGCTACGTTATCGAGGTAGGCCGTGTCCTAGCAGTGTTTATACATGCATGCTGCTAATAAATAAGTCTAATTTATTTTATTATGGCATAAACAGTTCAATTGTAATATAGCAATTTTGTTTTATAATCATATTTTGTGTGCTTCTTTAAAAAAAAGTTAAATTCATCAATTTCATGTGGTCCCGCTTTCTTTCTATTTCTATTCATCTATTCTCAGAATAATTCTGAGTATTCTGAAGACCACTAAACTAAAGTTTTAACTTCAAACTTGATGATCGTACAGTCAGTGATTTACGAAGTTATTACTACTAAGTTTGTTTGATTGTTATTTACGTAGGAAGTATCACGTTAATTATTATTTACTGCTACTAATATATTTAGTTCAGTATTTGTATTATGTTATGGTGGCTACTGAAATTACACCTAAGGCAGGCTAAGGCAAGGCTAATTGAGTAATTCAAAGCTTCGATCGAACGAAGACGAACGTAAAAGTAAACAAAATAAAATAAAGTTTTATAAACTGAAGCTACGTGTACGTCTTATCTACACTACACACAACATTGACTGGAGTGTGACTCTCATTAATCACTCTCAAGATATATTTACATATATATAGTGGAAGTTATTGTTTTTAGAAACATTTATCTAGTACAGTAGATCTACTTTTACTAACAATAGACTAGAATTTATATGTTAAGTAAGTTAGGGACACAAGGTCGTCCAAGACCTCTAGAATCTATAGATTCTATTATAATTATACATGTTTAGATCTAATGTTATTGTAGGGTAGACTTACATTACGCCAGTTATGATAAGTTGAGTAATATTTTTAAAAATGTTGTGTTACATGTGTTAGTAAATTCCTTGGGAATACCAACCAAATAAATTATAGTAGGTCTAATATAAATATACAATTTATTATATTCATAATATGATATGTGAAATGTTCAATTCAGCAAATAAAAAAAAAATTACAAATATTAAATAATTAGAGATTATCCTTTGTAATCTTGCTTTATGAGTTAGAAAATGGGGAAACTCGCAGAGGTTAATAAAAACAAAGATTATTTTATTATAATGTTGGAAAATATTTAGTGGTGCTTAGCAGGCCGAATACCTTTGAGTTAGAGCTTGTCACAAGGATTGTCATTGCCTGGAGTCAGGAGGCCTACGATTTGGTTTTTGAGTGCCCATTACTTCAGTTTCTTAATTGTTGTTTACAATCGTTTTGTTTATTACTTTGTTTACCAGTGTTTTATTACTTCAGATGCCAACTTTAAAACGTATGAATGACATGAATGATGACATTTGAGTTGGTGTTAAAATTATTCTGCTGTCAATTGACAATTTAAACTTAGTTATCATCTGCTATGATATAAATAATGAGTACATTTTACTACTACTAACTAATTTCATTTCTTTACAGCTGAGATGGCTTCATACTAGATACTTTTTTTGTTAACACCTGTTTCTTTTTACTTTTAAGATTAAAAATAAATTACCTAAAGCTAAAAGATTTTTGTTTTATTTTTTGCAATGTGTTATAAAGTAAGTAAATCAGTTTAAAACATTAATAACATCCTCTTTTCTATTTAGTCTCATTGTGCCTTGTGACACATGAGCCTTCCATAAGGACTATCCATGCTCTTCTATTTTGTGCACCCTTACTTGTGCACATGTCATGGATGTGGCACTTAGTTCATCTCCCATCATGTGACGTCATGTTTTTGGGTCTGCCTTTTTGTCTTTTCCTCTCTGGTGTTCAGACGAAGGCTGTCCTTGCTGAGATCATGACATATCCCAGCCATTTCCATATCTTTTAAAATATGTTGTCAATAGTCTCTTGCTTGGTGTTTTGATGAAGTCTGCTGTTATATATTTGTTCTGCCAAAATACTCTTGATTCTGAGAAGACACCAGTGCTGAAAGCTTGATAATAATTTCTGAACATCTTTATTGATCATCAATCAGCATTCTGACCTATAGAGTAGAACTGTGAAAATAGTACTATTATATAGCCTGAGCTTTGTTTCTCTGCTGTATATTCTGTAATTCCAGATTGGATTTTTTCTTTGTTCCATCTTGAAGCATTACTACACTACCAAGATATGTTAACTGTTTTACATTTCTTGTTTTTCTAATAGCACTGGTTGTAGGTTTGGACTATTTGTAATAATTAAGTTTTTTTTCTGTATTTGTTCCATCATTTTTGCAGTGCAGCTTAGTTTTCTATTTTTCTCTAGTATGTGTTCATAATTGTGTGATAATAGGGTTGTGTCATCTGCATAATATTGTAAAAGATGACCATCTTATATCTCGTTTGTTCAATTATATTTTGTAATAACCAGTCAATTGTAAGGCTATACATTCATGTCTTACTACCAACTTTATACTAGGGGTGTCTTATTGAAGTCCAAGTTACATAAGAAATCCTTTTAGAAAAGAGCTATATTATTGACAACTTTCTGTGGTGTGTCTTAGTTTTTTTCTGGATATTGTCTCTGAGACCACATATTCAATTTGAGGAATATCTATGAAAAATGTAGAGAGTTTAATGTAGACCTGTACACATGTTTCATTGATTACACCAAGGCCTTCAATATGGTGAAACATCAAAATCTGTCGTGAATCATGAAGGAAATGGGGATACCTTTGCATATTATTCATCTCATTGAAACATTATACCAAGATCAACAAGCCGCTGTCCGAGTATCTGGGCAAACATCAAATTGGTTTGCAGTACAAAAGGGAGTAAGATAGGGATGTATCTTCTCACCTTATCTGTACAACATATATGCAGAATGTATAATGAGAAAAGTTTGAGAAGACGAGAACATTGAAAGTTTTGGCCCTTTTACAATTGGTGGGTACGAGATTCCTGAGTTACGATACGCGGATGACACAGTGATACTATCAAGAGGTGCAGAAGGGCTAGATCAGCTAATTTCACAAGTAAATGGACACAGTAAAAATCAAAACTTGTTTATAAACATAAATAAAACAAAAGATAATGATCACTGACAAAACACAATGTCAGCATAAATGTACAGTGGGTGATGAGGAAATAGATCAGGTCACACATTTTGAATATCTGGGCTCCGGAATTGGAGAAATTGGAGACTGCTCGAAAGAAATCAGAAGAAGACTAGCCATGGCAATGCAGAGACTGAACAGCCTGAAGAAATTATGGCAGAGCACCAACAAAATGGTAAAAGTCTTGAGAGCCTGTGTTTTTCCGGTGGCAGCTTATGGCTGCGAATCAATGACGATTACCAAAACTTTCAGACAAAGAATCAAATCCTTCGAGTCAAAATGTTACAGAAAGATCCTCAGAATACCCCGGACAGAGAAAAAAACAAATGTAGACATTCGGCAAGAGTTGAGCATAGAGGAGAACTGGTGTATCAATTCCATTTTGGCTAGAAAATGCAAATACTTTGGTCACATCAAGAGACACAACGGTCTTGATAGAACAGTGATGTAAGGTATGGTGCCAGGCAAAAGAGGAAGGGGTAGACCAAGCAAACGATGGCACAAAGATATCCAGGAGTGCCTGAGTATGACTGGCGGAGGCTGGAGTTTTGGCAAGGGAATGAGTTTCTTTCAGACAGACTGTGATGGGAGCGATGTTCTATAAAGCACATGATAGAGGATGCACAGACACACAAAATGTATTGATCCAACAAAATTGAGACTAAATTTTAGGAGAGGGAATGAGAAGAAAGGAAAGATGATTTGTTTATGTAGGCAAAAACTACAGAAGTGTGTTATCGTGGCTAACATGAAGTAAAGAGTAGTAACACTGTAAATGACCAGACATGTTTAAGAAACAACTTAGAAGGGTTGTGTATGAGGCTAGCTACCACACCATGTAGAAACTATATGCATTAAGAACAAGAAATGACTTCTACCCCATGCAGACTAAATCAAGTCTGGCAAGAACTAGTTTTAATCTTCCAACTGAAATGATTTCTTTCTGTTGCAGCATATTACCAGTTCCATTGCAGAGATTTGACAGAGAAGATGAAGAAAGAGCTATTAGATCTCAAATGCAGGTATGAAAATATGAAGTCATCTCCCTCTGTTTTAATTCTGATTTTGAATTTGTAACAAGTAATTTATAGTTTTGCATCTAGATTATAGACTTTTATCATCACAGTTCTTGTATAACTGTTGTTATGGTTTATTGCCCGCAATAAGTAAGTTTACTTCTTTTATGTGCCAGGAAAAGAACGTCAAGTTGCAGGTTGTAGCTTTCCTCACATCCCGAGCGTGCTGATGAATGTGGACCAAGATCCTCCAGGCGTTTGTGCTATGCTTGGCTTCATCTGCGTGGCACTCACTACTACGGGGATCACATCGATCCACATCTCGTCAGCCAGGCTGCCTTGAAAACATCCTTTTTCCAGGGTACACTGCATGGAAGAGAGATTGTGGTCTTGGTCAGTGAATTGTGCCTGACTGGACTAGTATCTCAGTTCCCCAACAAATGTGGAAAATAATATAGATGGAGATTAAGTGAATGCAGAAACGGATAAGAAAATATAATTAAATATTTTCTGGCTTGAATCCAACAAAGTGGAAGCTAAGATAAAATTATTGATATAGCTAAAATGATGGCACGGGGAGAGTGACCGTTTTGGCCAAGGGTTGCTCCTGTGGGGTGAAAAGGAATACGGTCAAGTGCAATATGCTTAAGATAAAGGCGCAATGCTCGAAAATATTAGGAACTATAAAAACACTAAGTTTTGATCCCATGACACCAATATTTTGGATTTTGGCCATAATATTGTGACATATACACAGCACACACTTTTCTGGTGATAAAAAAATATGGCGGCATGCACAAACGTAGCATTTTAAATGATGATTTTGATGATGGAAAGCAGTTTTGAAAATTCAGGAAATGGCTGTTTTAAAAGGCCAACAACAGAACAAGCCATTTAAAGTATTCTCAGATTTGGAAGCCGATAAATTGGATTTAGATTATTCTGAAAAGGACAAGTGGTTATTTTAATGAAGATATGTGTGATTCGGATTATGATCAAGTTAGATCTGTTCCTGTCCCTCGAAGGGCCAGACTACTTGGGGGGTGGTGGTTTCAACGAAATGTATTAAGTAAATTTGATACAAGATGATCTTCATTAAATATATTCCACAATTTGCTAGCATGACAAGTAGGAACATTGGAGATGATCAGGTCAAACAATTTGAGATAGAATAATTAAAGCACATAATTAGAGCACATAGCTTAGTCATAGTAAATAGCTTTCCTCAAATGTCTACCTGCACAGAAGAATGGGAATTTACGGACTGGATAACCAGGATTCAAAGGTTTAATATATTTTTAAAAGACACAATCTCATGTTAACATATTTAACTTTACGCCCTCATAGATAGGAGATAGGTCATGTATTAAATTTCTCTCCCCCTGTTAATGATGCTGGCTAGATGACTTTATATTTTTGCTTGGGGCTGATTATGAATAGAAATAAGACACACACAACTGATCTGGGATCTAACACTCTTTAGAAGTAACTCCCTATTTTCATTTTAAATTACGATTTCCTCAAAGCTGATATCTTTCTCAACCTTGGCATTTATGTGTTCAATAAAAATAAAATATCTTTCCGTCTCCTTTAATAAACCAGTTAGTATTCCATATTCCAGGTTTTAATTTATCAGCACAGTATTTCACAGTATATGTACTTTAGCTGTTAATTACACTGCACTAAACTGTGGTCTCCGAGGTACCAGTTAGTATATAGAAAACACAAGAGATGGGATCATTGTTTCTCCACATGCACGACAGAAAAGCAGTGATGTTTTAGGCATATTTCTGACTGCATAACACTGGTTGTTGTTGCTGTTTTCAAAACTTCTTAAAATGAATTCTTCATATTGACAAATTTTTCTCGTGTAATGAACTTGCAGGTGTTCTTACATACTGAGATGTACCATAGAAGGCGGACCTCATTGACCGGACTTAGTCAGTATGTTTGCTTCTGGTCATGATGCAAGCATTGACCCCAATCTTACACTTTAAAATAATTGGCACAAGGACATGTTTAAACCACAAAGATTCAAGCGACTGATTAAAACAACAAAAATGGAAGAGTGAAGGGCCATCATACTTTCCTTGGCACGACAGACATTGATTGTTATTTTTGTTTATTACAGACCAGTGTTATGTTTGTTGTGGCACTGACATTTCTGATGTATTTCATTCTTCACAGATATTGCCCATCACCAGCAGCCGCACAGCCCCACCATATGGTCACAGAAAAGGGTGGGTCCCACGAACTCAGGAGGTATGACTGGATTCTGTGGCTAAAAAAAAGAGTAGACAAACTTGATGGAATATTGTTACATTAACATTTATTTTGGAGAAACTGCCTTAATGTTCCTTATATATTATGTGTTTGTTTGCGGTTATTTTTTGGAGGATCACATGACTGGAAGCTTTTCACCAAAGGAATGGGGGTTAAAAATCTCAGTATGGCATATGTTTATGTTGATTTAAAGCAGTGTTTAAAAACATGTTTACGTACGGCTCAGATACAGCGCTGGTATGAAAACAGGGGCAATGGACATATTGTGTTAGCTCATGAGTGTTGTTCCTAAAGAGTGCCTTGTGGCCGTAATGTAGGTTCCGTTTTTGTTTTCTTAACAGCTTGTTATCTGAACTATATTTATACATGTTTTTTTTTTTTTACACCTCTGTGTCATTCAAATTACTTGTATTTGTTCAGATTACATTTTGTCATCTTCTAGGTGTAGTTTTCTATCCTGTCATCAATGTTATTGTCATTCTATGTTTCTTGGTATCTCTCTTGCTCCTGCAACTCTTATGTCTGGTATTGTAGATCCACACAGCTGGTAACTTTGGTTGCATTCTTGTCAGGTGTTTATTCTCTGCCCTTCCATGTATGGTGTTGTACCAATCTGATTTCTTCATTTTGTACTTTATCCAGTCTTGTGACCTCAACAGCCCTTCTCAGACAACTCAATTTGCATACCATGATTTTGCTTTCTTGTGCCTTGATGAGAGTCTTGTCTGACACTGGTAGCAGAGAGTTGGTTTTAAAATACTATTTATCTACATTAGGATGTGTTTGTGTCTTAATTAGGATGTGTACTTCTCTATCCAGCCTTCCATCTTGTGTGTAATTACTGTAACTAATTTTATTTATTTTTGTCATAAAATGTTATACCTTTTAACATTATGACTGTAATGCTGTTGCAGGATTTTGGTGATGGAGGTGCATATCCTGAGGTGCCTATTGCACAGTATCCTTTGGGCATGGGCAAGAAACAAACCACATCCAATGCTTTAGCAGTTCAGCTGGATGCAGAGGGCAAGATAAAATATGATGCTATTGCCCGACAGGGACATGGAAAAGACAAAGTTAGTTTCTCTCTCTTTTATCTTATTTTTCCTCTTCCATTAAATCAGCACTTATTTTTTTCCTTCTTTCCTTTTTTAAATTATTCTTTCTCTATCTTTCTGCTTTTTTCTACCATTTTTTTTGTCTAGCTGGTCTGCATTAAAGTATAAAATGATTTAGTAATTGTTTTACTATTTTCTTAGTTCCTTTGCTATTGCACATACTTAACATTATTTAGAGATTTTAGTGTTTTAAAAACAAACAAAAAATGGAAATGTATGAAATAAAGATACATTTTTGTTACCAAATGATTTTTGTGGACTTAATTTTTATGATTTCGTTACCTTCCTTGCTGTAGGTGATTCACTCTCGTCCACAAGATCTACTTCCAAAACCAATTGAAGATGATGACCCAACATTACAGCCACCAGATGAGAAAGCCATTGAGGAAAACACAGAGAAGACAAGATTAGCATTGGAGAAGCTAGTTTCTGGCAAAATAAGTGCAGCCATGCCAGTCAGGCATGCTGAGAGACAAGCCCCTGCTCAATATATTCGGTACATTTTTTTTTTTTAAAGTGTTACAGTCATGCTGTGTGTTATTGTATATTGTTACTAGTATGTTAATTCATATTGTTACCAAATTAGCTTGCAAGTGTACAGTGCTATTAACGGAATGTGTTAGTGTGCTACTTGGTTAAGCTATCGGGTACCATCACCCATATATTTAAAAGTAACCAGTATCAGTCAATACATAATTGTGTATTTCTCAGCTCCACTTAGTCCAAGTTAGTTCAGATTGGGATCCTGCCTATTTTATCCCCGCTCATCATTAATGGGAAATTAATTAATATATAAATTTAATGACAAAATTAAAGCGAAAGAGATTAATCATATTTTGAACACAATTTAGCTAGCTGTGATCCGGTGTGTGCAACTCTTGATCTATCTATAATGCAGGTACACACCATCACAGCAAGGAGTAGCATTTAACTCAGGGGCCAAGCAGAGGATCATCCGAATGGTTGAGACACAGAAGGACCCAATGGAACCACCAAGATTTAAGTGAGTCTTTGTTTTTCAGCCCTTCATGATGTTCTTAGTACATTTTGTTTAACATACACTTATATAAATTGTTCTGCATTTCTTTAACTGTTAAAATTTAAACATTCTGTTCGTTACTTTTTATGTTACTTTTTAAATTCTCTTAGTCCTTTGCACTGTAAACTGCAAATTATGAAATATATTCTCTACTTCTAAGTACAGGAAGGTAACTCTTTTCCACATACATATACCGTTTTTAAAAAGAAGCATTTAAAATCATTTTAGAAATCAAACAACTTTAACCGCACATAAAAATTAATACACTTTCAGAAAAAATATAACTATTATTTTTGAAATATAATACACATTTTGTTAAATGTGAAACACAGAAAATATGTTTTTCATGAAATATTTGCAATGTTCTTTGCCTATTTCCCAAACAAATATCATATTTGACTGACCTTTTATATAACCTTTACAAGTAATGTCAATTGCACAAATGGACAGAATACAAGCATCCATAAATTCTTGTTAGCACAGTGTACCGATGACAGGTTTTCTTTCTGTTGGGAAAACATACGTCTGGTTTTCAAACAAGTTTCAGTATTCAAGAAACACTGAGTGTCTCCATTATTTGGCTTGGTTTCGTTTCGTACTCAATCTTCTGCTACCAACCCTGAAAAGGGCTTAAGTAGCAGAATGTAATCCAGAGAATGGAATGCGCTGTCATGACATGGAAAAGTCAGATCGAGAGAAACCGAATGAGAGCCAGACAAAGAATGGCAATCATGAGGAAACCTGCTGGCACAAGCTGGGGAGCAGACGAAAGAATACTAAAGAAACTGTACACTGGAAGAGAGACCAGTTCTCGCATATGGCATTGCGGCATGGACAGCAGCAGCACAGACGAACTTTGATAAAATTAGCAAACTTCAAAACCAAGCCATGAGAGTTATAACAGGAGGCATGAAGTCAACGTCAATTGTAGAACTTACAAATCTGCAATCCATGACCGACAGAAGAGACTGCAGAGTCCTGCAGCAAGCAGAGAAACTCAGAAGACTGACAGACCATCCAATGCATCAGAGACTAAATAGATTTGGAAATGGGAAACCAAAGCGGAGAAACTTTGCAGAAATAGCCAAAACAAAGATGAGCGAAGACCCTATGAACATATTAACAACACCAAAGCCCATCCCTACTGGAAGCAGCATATCATTCCGGAGGTGGTAGAAAATATACCAGGTATTGGAAACAAGAACAGCCAGACTGAAAAAGAAAGAAGAGACATAACCCTGAGGTACATAGCGGAAAACTACCCAAGCATGGACTGGACCCATGCGTACACCGACGGTTCTGTAACAAACACAACACAGAATGGAGGGGCAGGGGTATTCCTGAGCCTAACAAATGGTAGAAAAATAACACTGTCAGTGGTAACTGGAAAATACTCAAGCAATTTCAAAGCAGAGGCACCGAAGGCTGCAGTAAAAGCAATGCTGACAGGTGAAAACAATGAAAGCCAGATAGTCCTGTTTACAGATGCCCTGGCCGTTGTTACAGCACTAAAAAGCCAGAAAAAACTGAACTTAATGATTTAAGAGCAGTACTATGTCAACTATGCCAACAGTCCGCACCAAAAAGAGTAGTGGTACAGTGGGTTCCATCCCACTGTAACATCCAAGGCAACGAGGAGGCAGACAGACTGGCAAAAGAAGGTGCAAGACTACCACAACCAGATTCTAGTGTGACCTACGAAGAGTCCAAAAGGTTTATTAGGGCCAGATACATGGCCAAATGGGAAACAGAACATACTGGCTACACAAAAAATGATGCCTATTACCAGTTGAACAGAAGAGAGCAGGTCGTGCTCTATGGCAGTGTCGACAGCCTCAGGATGACAGCTGCTTTCTTTGAACAAATACAAGTTTATGTCTGACAGCGTACGAAGAAGAAGAATGCGCTGTGTCGTAGTTTACAGCCTAAATGAGATATTTGCACCTTTCGGTACGACGCATCCGACTTCAGCAGGCATTTTTTTTAGTACTGGGTTAGCTTTCACTGTTCAATTCCTTCTCCGTAGCGCCTGCTCTGTTGCAGCATGTTTTCTAGGATCACCACATGGATGTGTAGAAGGTCTTAGTCGCTGACATCTGCGGGGTCTTGATCCCATATCCACTATTTGATGATGTTATAAACTTTTGTAAAAGTAAAAGACTCCAGTAATGACAGGCGAAAAGATAGATGGTTAGAGTCAGATGAACGAACGTCTGCTAGCACCATGCTGAGATCATTGTCCATTCCTTTCCGCCATTCTGTAGTTGCACAGCTGTACCTTTAACACTATAACAAAATCCTCAGAAAGTATTGCAGCAGAACAATAGTTATTAACATAATTGTAGCGACATGTATCAAGGTAATCAGCTGCATTATTAGGTGATAACTACATTATAGTCGATGCGCCATACTACTAATTTATATTTCCAGCATAGAACCTAAAATTCATGATGTAGCCCGTCTTGGCCTCTGGAACACACCAGACTTTAATTCCCCAATGGGGTTGATTTGCCATGAATGTATTGCTTTAAAAAAGTGTCTTTTATTGAACCTAATCATGCCTTCTGCGTACGAAGAAGAAGAACCTAATCATGCCTTCAACACATGTGTCTGTGTAAACATGTGGCTTGCAAACAGAAGAGCTAGCAACTATTAGGGCTAGACCACAAACAGTACCTCTAGATTCAGTGAAAATGTCAGTATTGACTTCTGTCAGTCCTCCTTCGAGGCTTTAAGCTCATTAGTAGCGGCCTCCTTTGAATCTACCAGACTTTTCTTCATGTCAATAATTTTTATCACAACGTCAATGTCCTATTCAGAAACACTTTCTTCATCACTATTAGGATTTCTGTCATTAGGCACCTTTATCATATCCTGTAGTCATCCAATAAAATGGTGATAGCCAAGATTTTCATGGATAGAAGACGCAACTTTTCAATCTTGTAAATGTCCTGAAATACTAGCAATGCTATTTTGGTCTCAAATAAAAACACGATATCTGGTGAAGTTATTAAAAACACAGATTTCATTTCTGCATAATTAGCACATGTTTCTGTATTCAGGCGGCAGTTATGGTCTGTTTCTGGCGTTTTACATGCGGTTATAGCCAGACTAGGGTGGAAAACACTCAACATTTTTAAACCGTCTGGTTCTTTCCTGCAGCTAGTCTTCTATTTATTTCAAATGGTTGTTTGCATTGATGATCTGAGTTTTCATGTTTTGTTTTTGTCAAACGTACAGAGTAAATAAAAAGATTCCAAGAGGTCCTCCTTCACCTCCAGCACCTGTTATGCATTCTCCAAATAGAAAAGTAAGTTAAAATTGTGTGTCATATTATTAAATTTAATCTACTTATTCACTCTAGAATTATTTTCATGTCATAAAACAACCACACAATATCACTGACTTGAGACCAATTTGTCTTCAGTAATGTTTTGCTAACATGTCACATTATATCATAATGACTTTTTCAGTACAAACACAGAAGAAAAATAAACTCAACTATTCACAATTGCATGACCAATAGAATGAAATCAAGATATTTTGTATGTGAGGATGCATGTTGCAACAAAAAACTGGCTTTAAATCCTCCAGAAATGTCTCAATGGCATACCAACATGGTGACATTTCTGTGATAGCAATATTTCAACTGTTTTAAAACTTCGAATTGACAAATAGATTACTTTCCGTACACAAAATGTCAGTGGGTTCAAGAAATTTTTTTCAGAAGCTGATAAGGTAGATTGTCATAGTGAATCAATGAAATCTGTTGACGTAAGTTTTATGTTAACAGCTACGTGCATCCGCTCAAAGAATAGAACCACTTAAATGGTAACTACATATGGTTATATGACTGAAGGCTGCATCTCGTAACATAAAGTGCTTGAGAAACACCTTTGCGGTAACATAAATGCTTTATCACATGCTTTCTGCAAGGAAAAACACAGAAGTGTTGCCCCCCTGCTCTAATTTGAGCATAAAGGATGTATAATGATCATCTTAAAACCAAGCAGCTGGCACTGTCTCTAGCGCAGAGTATAATCCTTGTTAAGTTCACAATAATGCTGATCTTTTTTATTCATAGATAAATGCATGTTTGGTAAAATGAACAGGATTTCCAGTCAGATAGCTCGACTACAGGTATTGGTGTCAAAGCTGCAAAGTGTAGTTTCCACATTCCTCAAATTTTTATAAAAATTACAGAAATGTGAGTAATAACAATTTGGGCAAAAGCAATTATTTTGTTATTCCTGGACATAATGCATTAATGTAACTAAGTTGGTGTTTTTAGAAACAGGAACATGACCACATTGTTTATGACTGCTTATGCTATTTTTTGTAATTACTAGTTTGTCATTGATATTGTCTGTCATATTGCCTTTCAGGTTTCAGTTAAAGAACAACAAGACTGGAAAATTCCACCATGTATTTCAAACTGGAAGAACAACAGGGTAAGCTAAAGTTAACAAAACTTGTGCTTTTGGGTCTGTTTTTTTTTTAAAGTGTATGCTTCCTTTGATACAACCTTCTATATTCTGTACTACTTTTACAATGAATATTTCTCTACTTGCATGTCACAGATATGTGTTTATCTAGGCATTAAGGCATTCAATCCCAGCTGATCAGAAAAACAACCGAATTCCAAAGGCAAGGGGAATAACTCAGAAAAAAATTAGACACACTTACTCAATAAAATGAATAAAAAATACAATTTTAAAACTTATTTGTGTGATTTAAACTCCAGTTTACAGATAAATGGAAAAGGTACTGATCTGTGCACATATTATTTGTGAGTATCATGTATGTTGGATGCACAATAACGTACGAAGAGTCAAAACGGCTTATTAAAGCCAGATACATGACCAAATGGGAAACCGAACATACTGGTTACACCAAAAACGATGCATATTACCAGCTGAATAGAAGAGAGAAGGTCGTTGTCTTCAGACTTCGCACTGGCCACAATAGACTGAGATACCACCTATTCAACAAATTGAAGATAGGTGGAACCGACGAATGCCCGTGTGGTACCAGGAAAATGACCGCTGAACATCTGCTGCAGAACTGCCCGGCATACGAGGATCAGAGAGAGCAGATGTGGCCATCACCAGTGGAACCACAAGACAAGCTCTGTGGCAGTGTCGACAGCCTCAGGATGACCGCCACTTTTTTCGAAACAATATGGTTACTGTCTGACTGCGTATGAAGAAGAAGGATGCAAAAAATTAAACAAGTGAAGAGAAAAAAAAGCGCCAATATAAAATTTATATTTCTCTCTTGTCAATTTTGTTGCTAATAAATCTCCAAGTGAAAAGTTGCAAAGAAATCTCCCTTGGTTCATTGCAACTAGTCCATCTTCTTGTCTGACGTTCCAGTATGCAACTCAAAATTATAGAGGTATCTAGTATGAGGATCTGCGGCACACCAAATTTTAATTCCTCAAGGACATAGATTGTTTTATATATATTTCTTGAACTGGAATCTTCCTGTAAAAGCAACCATAGCTTCATCGATACTAATATCTTGTTCACGCCTCATTAGTTCTCTGGACTTGACTAGACTAAGATCAAATAGAGTGTCTAATCTTAAACATTGCATCTTGTCCTCATGGAAGGAATTGGGAATTATCATTGAGGTGCAAATATTCGCTGATACTTTCAAACGTATTTCTTGACATTACCCTTGACACTGCAGGCACATTCAACAGTTCATCAGTGTACCAAAATATTCTGTATGAGGGTAACAAAGAAAGCCCTTCATATTATCAGGAGAAACAGGTTTCCACGAAGAATCTGGTTTTTCTAAAATTCTGATGCAGGCTTATGCATTGGTTTACTCTGCCCAGTACTCAAAAAACGGTCTGAGGTAGAAATAATGAAATGTAATCAAAAGTGAGTAATCTTGATCTGGATCTTTGTCATCTGCAGGACCTGTTTACTCACTAAATCCTTCAATACTAATGTTACTCTGCTTTGACCATTCTCTAACACCACTATGGCCTGGCTTTGGAGTGGGGTGGGCACATCACCGTCTTCTACCGATAATTCGTCATCACTAGTGAGGCCAGTGTCACTACTTTAATTTTCTAAATCCTGAACTTATTCCTCATCAACTTCCGATTCGTTCTCATTCTCTGCAACTCCATCAACACATTCGCCATCACAATCGTCTGACGCGTAAGTATCTCCAGTTCGCACCAAGTTTTGAAGAAAATTGAAGGCCAAATTTTAAAAATCATGGGCTTGATAGAAGCGAACTGCGATGGGGGTCGCCATTACCGGTAGTCACGTGGCGGATAAATTTAGTGTGTCTATTCGCAAGTAACGCGTAAGGGAAAATCATTTAAATCGGTATATTCACCGCAGCCAGGCTGGGAGTTAATTGATAGCGGCTGGGATTGAATGCTAGCTGTCTAAATCACTAAAAAATATACTCCAAGATCATGACATTTCCAAGTCTGTTTTGCCTAAATGTTTGTCTAAATGCAGGTTTGATTTGAGTTGTAACCTTTGCACCTTTTTTTTTTCCTTGTAGGGTTACACAATTCCACTGGACAAACGTCTGGCTGCAGATGGGAGAGGATTGCAGGGTGTTCACATTAATGAGAACTTTGCTAAACTAGCAGAGGCTTTGTATATTGCAGATAGAAAGGTAAATTATATATGTATGTGTTGCTGTTTTTTTTTTTTAGAATACCATCCTTTATGTTTTTATATAATTGATGTTATAGTCTGACAATTTATATAACTATAAATGTGAAAATTTAATAAAACTTTTTACATTGTTGATTTTTAATTCAGTCAAAAGACCATTCCTAAACGCAAGGGTTTGATTATTTATTATGTGCCTATTACTTTGCTTTCTTTTGTGTTATTCAGCGTATTTATTTTCAGGGTGTACAAAAAATACTTGTCTCTGTCATTGTTTTCTCTACTTTGTTTACGGTTTGCTAGCAACAGAATTGTCCCATTTTCTTCTTTATCAGTCAACGTTGATCATGGTTTATGCCAATGTCTTCCAGGCTCGAGAAGCTGTAGAGATGCGTGTTAACCTTGAAAAGAACAAGGTCAAAACCATCAAGGAGAAGAAGGAAATGAATCTTAGACTCTTGGCTCAGAAGGCAAGAGATGAGAGGACGGGCATCCGTAGAGATGATGAACCAGGTGTGTTTACTTTTGTATTGTAAAATATTTTATTTTGTCATTTGTGAAATGGCCTGATTGTACATTATACATTTTTGCCATCTGGTGTCAAGTTCATATTTAAATACAGTTTGTGTTAATTATATTTAAAACTAAACATTGTAAATATTTCTAGCTAGTCTTGTGGCAAAGTCAGAAACTTGCACTTTCAAATATGAATACAGAAATAAACAAGAAGACATGATCAGAAGGAAGTGATCATGCTTCTAGACACATTCACAGTTTTATGTTCCATCTCACACAAATGTGCCAAACCTTACAATCACCTTAATAAGATTTACCCAAATTGTCTTTGCACCAAAGTGATTCCCAAAGCACACAAAAAATAGAACCAGTTTTATTTATTACATGTCATAAGACGCAACAAAAGTAGGTGGTGCTGGTAACTTTACCATGTAAAACACATTGCTAAAATAAAAACCTGCACTACAAAATAAAGCTAGTTACTGGGTCAAATGCAGTGTTATACTTATGCTTTCATTAATGGAGCAACAGGGAATATTT
This sequence comes from Ariolimax columbianus, assembly GCA_036924085.1. Classification (NCBI taxonomy): domain Eukaryota; kingdom Metazoa; phylum Mollusca; class Gastropoda; order Stylommatophora; family Arionidae; genus Ariolimax; species Ariolimax columbianus. The sequence continues at coordinate 86,625,441 of JAVGWX010000007.1, read as the reverse complement.
TGTTAGTCTGTTTAATGAACTTCCGTGAACTGGGATCAGGTCCTGCATTTTGAATATCTGGGCTCCAAACTATCTGGGAGTCACATTTGATCGGCGCATGACATGGAAAAGTCAGATCGAGAGAAACCGAATGAGAGCCAGAGAAAGAATGGCAATCATGAGGAAACTTGCTGGCACAAGCTGGGGAGCAGACGAAAGCATACTAAAGAAACTGTACACTGGAAGAGTGAGACCAGTTCTCGAGTATGGCATTGCGGCATGGACAACAGCAGCAAAGGCGAACTTCGATAAAGTTAGCAAACTTCAAAACCAAGCCATGAGAGTTATAACAGGAGACATGAAGTCAACGCCAATTGTAGAACTTGAAAAGATTACAAAACTGCAATCCATGACCGATAGAAGAGACTGCAGAGCCCAGCTGCAGTCAGAGAAACTCCGAAGACTGACTGACCACCCAATGCACCAGAGACTAAACAATTTGGGAAATGGGAAACTAAAGCGGAGAAACTTTGCAGAAATAGCCAAAGCAAAGATGCACGAAGATCCCATAAACGCACTAACAACACCAAAACCCATCACTACTGTATGAAAACCTACACTGTCATTCGCTACTGGTAAGTACACAAGCAATTTCAGAGCGGAGGCAGAGGCACTGAGGGCGGCAGTGGAAGAAATGGTGACACACAAAGAAAATGAAAGCCATATAGTCCTGCTTACAGATGCTCTCGCCGTAGTCACAGCGCTAAAAAGCCAGAAAAACACTGAGCTTGATGACTTAAGAGCAGCACTGTGCCAGCAGTCCGCACCAAAAAGGGTAGTGGTACAGTGGGTCCCATCACACTGCAACATCCAAGGCAACGAGACAGACTGGCAAAAGAAGGTGCAAGACTACCACAAACAGATACTAGTATGACGTACGAAGAGTCAAAACGGCTTATCAAAGCCAGATACATGACCAAATGGGAAACCGAACATAATGGTTACACCAAAAACGATGCCTATTACCAGTTGAACAGAAGAGAGCAGGTCGTTGTCTTCAGACTTCGCACTGGCCACAATAGACTGAGGTACCACCTGTTCAACAAATTAAAGATAGGTGGTACCGACGAATGCCCGTGCGGTACCGGTAAAATGACCGCTGAACATCTGCTGCAGAACTGCCTGACATACGAGGATCAGAGAGGGCAGATGTGGCCATCACCAGTGGAACTGCAAGACAAGCTCTATGGCAGTGTCGACAGCCTCAGGATGACCACCGCTTTTTTTGAAAAAATAATGGTTACTGTCTGACTGCGTACGAAGAACAAGAAGAAGAATATCTGGGCTCTAGAATTGACAAGAATGGTGACTGCTCTAAAGAAATCAGAATGATAGCCATGGCAATGCAGAGACTGAACGGCATGAAGAAATTATGGCAGAAGCACTGACAAAAGTAAAAGTCTTGAGAGCATGTGTTTTTTTCTGTGGCAGCTTAAGGCTGCGAATCATGGACGATTACCAAAACATATAGACAAAGAATCAAATCCTTTGAGTCAAAATGTTACAGAAAGACCTGGTTTATCAATTCCATTATGGCCAGAAAATGTAAATACTTTGGTCACATCAAGAGACACAACGGTCTTGAGAGAACAGTGATTGAAGGTATGGTGCCAGACAAAAGAGACATGGGTAGACCAAGAAAACGAAGGTACCAAGACATCCAGGATTTCCTGTGTAGGACTGGCGGAGGCTGGAGTTTTGGCAAGAGAAAGAGTTTCTTTCAGACAGACTGATGGGAGTGACGTTCTATAAAGCGCATGCTACATGATGATGAACTGAGATAAGGGATCAAGATGCTGAGCAGCACATGAGCTGCAGTGGTCAGCGACCCATAGCTGACTGCTAGCGTCAGGGCCAGCGAACCATAGCTGCCAAGACCCTTCTACACCTCCACGCGGTGATCCTGGATAACAGGCTGCATCAGGGCAGACTGGCTAAGGAGAAGGGATCGAAGAGGGAATGCTAACCCAGTACTCAAAAAATGTGTGCTGAAGTCAGATGTGTTGGACCGAAAGGTTCAAATATCGCAGCCATTCCGTTCTCTGGACTACATTCTGCTACTTAAACCCTTTCAGGGTTTGGTAGCGGGAGATTGAGAACGAAGAAGAAGAAGAACTGAGATAATAGAAAGACACTGAACACAGGACATGATCTAGAAACTTGTCCTACAGAAACAGGAATGCTTAACAAATATAACAAGAAAGACACAGAGGTCAGCATTTTCCTCTATTAATTTTCTACTAATAATTTATTGTGTGGCATTACAGTAGTGTGACCCAATTGTACTTCTATGCTAGGAAGGCAGTATACATGTAGGTTTAAGCTAATTGTTTATGTGTATTGATTTCTTCATTGTAGAAAAAGAAACGGATGACACTGTTCAGGAACGTGATGATCTGAGAAAGGACAGAGCCAAAGAAAGACAGAGAGAAAGAAATATAGCCAGAGCCGCCCCTGACAAAAGGTCACTATATCAAAGTATTTTCTTTTTCTGATGTTCAGTATTGTCTGTGTCTTACCATGGCCCAAAAGGAGAGCAAGGAATAGTAAAACTAACCTGCCATGAGAGACATCTAAGGGAGGTTGGACAAGGTGCGGGATTTTCCCCATTCTGTTGTTATCCCATAGCTGCTGAGCAAGCCTGCTCTTGGCAGCCCAATGCCATTCTTTTATGTATTATATACACACCTATATACAGGTCTTCTTCAGTTGTTTCACTGCTCCATACAGTGTGTTGGTAACTGTCGGCAGTGCTTGTAAGAATCATTTCCTTGTGTCCACAAGCACCTTGTACTCAATAAGTAGATGTCGAACTGTTTCATCAGGATGAAAGCAATGTCTGCTCAAGGGCAGGTGCTGGAGAGTGATGCTGTTCAAGTGGCTTTTGACTCTGGTATGTTCGGTTCGGAACTGAAAAATGAGACTTTGATATCTTTTATATAGTTTATGTCATCGTTATTTGTGATATTTAGCTAAATACACTGCGACCTGTTGTTCCCGTCACATACCTGTTCATCCAGATTTCCCAAGTATTCTTAATAATTTGTTTTACTGTGTGGTTACTGCTGGGTCTATCCAATTGTTGTTTCGAGGTACCTGTTTTTGCCGATCTGTCGGCCATCTCGTTGCCTAGTAGCCATGTCCAGGGATTATTTGCAAGGTGACATTTATCCCATGGGCAGTGATGATGTTGATTCCCTCCCCACCAAGAATATCTCCTTTTCTTTGTATTGGATGTTCTTCAGCGCCTCCAGAACCGACCTGGAGTCACTAAAAATTACAAAATCCATCAGCAACAATTTGCCAAAGTCAAGCTATTGGTGCAAAATCTCAACTGCTGTTTTTATGGCTTCGACCTCCGCTTCATCGTTTAAGCGGATTTCGTCGCATGAATCACAAAACTCGTATATGGACCCATCTGGGTATTTAATATGGATACCATACCGTGCAAAAGAGGTAGATTTGAATGCTGATCCATCCATATAGACCAGGACTGCAGAATTTAGGTAGCTAGAGACTCTCCAAGGCACATATCTTCACGATATTCGGTGTAGCCTCCTTGGTGGTAGCCTTTTCTGTCAGATGTGTTTTTATGACTGACAGGCAAAGATTTTCCCCAGGTAGGGCTAGATTCTGCATCCGGTCAATAAATGATATGTTATTTGTACTCACAGTGGTCTGTATAGGAAGGCTGTAGTCCATCACTGGTTATACATAAGTGCTGAAAAGTTTGTTTATCAGCTTCCCAATTTGTACTAACAAGTCTTTGATTAAGTTCAAATGCTTGGTTGCTTTACTTCTGACATTTCAGATGTGGCTGCCAAATTTCAACTGTCTGTTGAGTGTTGCTCCCAGATAAACTGGGGTATCCTCTTTTACTAGTAATTCCCCATTCATTTTCATGTTAATGGATCTTCCCCATTGTGTAGAAACTATTACCACAAGAAAAGAACTCTTCACCCCTTGGATAGAAGAGAAGGGACTAGATCAAGCCAGTATTTTAAAATAGGTTTTTTTAACTATAGTTGTCAATAATTCCCTTATGACAGTGCTCTAAATGTTGGAATATCATGACCATTTCAACGTGTTTACAGTTATACTGTATTTGTGAAGTGCCAGATTTGTCTGTGAATGAGAAATAATGATTTTCTTAGTTCTGCCATATCATTTTAAAAAGCTACTGCTGGTGCCATAGCAGGTCCGGCTGTTGGGGAGAAAGTGTTGAAGACTTTATTGTATGAGATCTCATTGTTTGTGAAGAGGTTGACCAGTTTGATTCCTCATTTCCTTGCCTGTTGTTGTTTAGAATGCCCACAATGAGTAGGTTTACTCTTTTGTGCGTCCTGAAAAGGACGTTAACTGGTTGGTTGCAGTAGCTTTCCTCACATCTCGAGTGTGCTGATGAAGGTGGACCGGGGTCATCAGGCGGATGTGCTATATTTTGCTTCATCTGCGTGTCACTCACTACTACGTGGGGTCACATTGATCCCTCACCCTGTTGCCAGGCTGCCATGAAAACAGTTCGTTTCTAGAAAGGGCTACTAGGAAGCCAAGGTGAGGATCTTGGCCAGTATAATTTTTCCTGACCCTGACTAATGTCTGATCAGTGTGTGAAGTAGTTGTAAGGATCCTGTTTAGAAACTTGTATGTTAGTAGAACATGATTTATGGCTTTCCATATTAGCTTCAGATTTATTGGGGATTATGGAGCTTAAAAATAATTATTTACTGTCTATTACCAAAAACGACATGTTTTTGTTGTTCGGGACTACTGAATTGAGTTAACTCTTTTTCTTTGGTAGCAGGTTACAGTGGCTCTTCTTACACCCCAAGTGTACTAAGTAAGCTCATTATTATGGATGTCAGTCCTTACCTCATTGGCCAGACAGTGGCATGATTGAGGACATGAGATGATGCCTGGATCAGTATGTTTCACTTGACCCTGATTGCTCTTCGATCACTTTCACAATTTTATTTAATGTGACTAAAACCACTGGGGATGGCTGAAAAATGTTTTTGGGTATCATTTGCACATAAATGTGTCAGTTATTGGAAATTTGTCATGTCATTTAAAATGATTTTCTCCTTTTTTTTTTTAAAATCAGGAATCGCCTACAACGTGAGAAGGAAAGAGACATCAGTGAGAAGATTGCTCTGGGTATGCCTAATACAGGAGCTGGAGGAAGCAAAGAAACACAGTTTGATCAGAGACTTTTTAATCAGTCTAAGGTAGAACATTTTGACTAGCTTTTTGTAAGAGGTAACTAGAACATCTTGTAAGAGCTAACTAAGGAGAGTTTGGCAATGGGGCTGGCTACCTCTTCCTGTAGAAAGTTAATCCAGGTCAAGATTTGTTAACTAGGCTTGCAGTTGTTCAAGACCTATGATCCACAGTGAGCTGAAAAGAAATTTAATCTTGTTTGCGTACATGCACTTAACAAAGTTATTGTAATATTTTTCCTGTCCTTCTTCGTACGCTGTCAGACGTCAACCTTTATTTTTTCGAAAAAAGCAGCGGTCATCCTGAGGCTGTCGACACTGCCATAGAGCTTGTCTAGTGTTGCCACTGGTGATGGCCACATCTGCTTTCTCTGATCCTTGTATGTCGGGCAGCAAATGTTCAGCGGATCCTGTCCAAATCTCAATAGTGTGAAGGCTCATATAGTTTGTTTATGATAATGATTGCACACTGTTGCTGTGTTTAGTGATGCCTTGACAATTATAATGCAGGGCATGGACAGTGGATTTGCTGATGATGAATCCTACAATGTTTATGACAAGCCCTGGCGTGAGGAAGGTGCTATCTCCAAGTCCATCTACCGCCCATCTAAGAATCTTGACAATGACCTATATGGAGACGATCTAGAAGCAATCATGAAACAAAAAAGGTAGAGTCATGTCATCATTTCTGTTTTGCCATTTTGTTTCCTGTTTATGTTCAAGTTTACTTTTTATAACTCTCTTCATAAAACTTAACTTTTCTTAATTATTTCACAAGGAAGACAAACATGTTATCAAATTAAAGGAAAATGAATGTGCAGTAAGAAAATGGTCTTGTATAATTTCATAAAATATTACAAGTAATTATTAATAATTATATCATCATTTTAAAAAAATAAAAAAACTATTTTTCACAAAAATTTCACCAACTCATGAATAACCACTGAAATGTAATGCAGATTGGTCTAGTGTACTTCAGAATTACAGTAATCCACATATGAATAATATCTACAAGAAAATAATGCTCTGTGGCAGTCAAATTGAGTTGATGTGTCACTGAATTGCAGTTCTCCATTCACTCCACAAGGTCGACCACATTTTGGCAGCAATCTGAATGAGTTCTGGGTCTTAGTTAGTTAGTGGTAATGGAATTTGGTACTGAAACCAATTCGCTATCATGTTCTCTAGAATTTGCTTTAGAAATATTGCATTTTTGTTTTTCTATTGATGCACCATCAATCAGTCAAACCTTTTTTGCCTTTTAGCAGCACTAGGCCTTGGCTGTGACACCGCCCCCTTATCTTCAGCATCAGATTCACTAGGCTGAGTAGTTTAAATAATATTACATTTTATGTCGGACTCCGATTCAACATCAGAAAAATGTGAATCCTCGTCACTGAATTAATCTAGTGTACACAACTCCCTAGCCTTTTCTACAGACAACTTACTTTTAGACAATCTTAAAGTGCTAGCTTTGCTACACATTTTTGATATAAACAACACAAATTTGGCTGACTTGAAAGATGACAAATGTTTTCCAACTTTGAATTTCCACACAAAAGCACGTTTTACAAAGTGAAACGTAAATATGAGTCACTCCCCTTGCCTTGTAATGTCAATTAAAATCTAGAAACACTGAAAAAACAAAACAAATTTAGTTCAATGAGCTGTTAACGATATGAGCGTTTTTCTGGCATCAAACGGACACCAGGTAGAACACAGACAGCGTTCTGATGGCCTTTAATAATCAAGAGGCACTTTCAAGCTGTCTGTAGTGTTTCTTCTGTCCCCCCTGATGAGCTTCTGAGCTCACTGTATAGCAACTGCTTGGGGATGTGCTCATCAGACATGCGAACAAGATGTCCTATGCATCTTATCTTTTTGCAGTATGCATCTTATCTTTTTGCAGAAGCATGTGGATGCTCAAATTGTTGACCCGGTAGGAGACAGTTATTAACAGCAATTTTATTATACGGTGCATGGAAGAGTATTACAACAGAAAATCTTATTTCAGGTCATAAAATGGCTCTTTAGCAATACTTTATGTTGGGATTGTGAAGATCGAGCAGTATGTGTACTATTGACATGCACCATGGAATGGAGGCAGTTGTTTGAATCAGAGGAGAGCGTATGAATGGGTAGACAGTTTCAAAATGTAATTTTTGAACTGTGGCAATTGTGGTAACTGACACAGTGAAACAGCAAATCGAATAGCTGGTCTTTGATAACAGGCTAGACAGTATTGATGAAATAGTCGTAGATTTCAACATGAGTTGAGGCGTTGTGCATAAAATTGTCCATGATGACGTCAGTTAAAAGAAAGTGTGTAGCAGATGGTTACCAGGGCAGCTGTGAGATGATCACAAGTGTGCAGAGCAAACAGTTTATCAGGAGCATTTGGGCTATAATGCTCAATAAAGAGATGTTTTTATCCACAAATTGTGACAGAAGATGAGTCTTGGGTGGACCATTACTAACCAGAGAGTAAAAAAGCACGTATTGTCTCTAAGAAAACACTCAAAACACAGGCTTCCGCAGGGAAAGTCATGATGACCATCTTTCTGGGTGTTAATGGCCCTATTATAGTGCATTTCAAGGAAAGGGGTGAAGTGGCGACGTACTCTATACACTGACATGCTATTGAACAAGTTTAAGCCAGCAATACGGTCAAACTGTTGGGGACTTCTCTCAAAAAGAGTATTGCTGCTGCACGACAACATTTGCAGAGCCAGAGGTTTGCAGATGGCAACGAGATAATGGATGTGGTGCAAAATTGGTTAAAGGTCACATCAAAAGACTTTTCTCTAGAGGGCAACCACAAGCTAGTGGGCACAAAGTGTGTTGTCAGCCATGAGGACTATATCAAACAATTAGCAAAAATGTTATTAATAAGATTTCTGGTGCTTTTTTATATATATCAATATATATATATACACATACACGCACACATATCGCTATATTTAAAAGGGTATTTGCTGTTTTATCTTCAGATTTGTCCCTGACAAAGACTTTGAGGGTACAGATAGAACCAGACGGCGAGAGGGGCCTGTTCAGTTTGCTAAAGATGTTGAGGATGATCCCTTCAACTTGGATAGTTTCATCTCAGATGCTAAAAGGGGTCAGAAACGAACTACAGATGATCCTCGGTCATCCAGAGATTATGACAGCAACAAAAGCATTAGTAGCAAGAAACGGAGGGAATGAATTGCATCTTTCTATCCACAGTTTCATTATAAATAACATAAACAATTTGCTATGTCATTTGGAAGACAATATTTTTGGAATGTTATGCAGTAGCAGTATATTTGTTTCATTCCACTCGGCTTAGCATTTAACTTGTGATAAGAATTTGTATTTTCTTCCACAAGTCGATGCTGGAACTGACCACAACAAAAATGCTATATGTTAAAGTTTGTAGAGACAACACTGATTGCAGAGCCAGAATGGAGGATGACAGGTCTTGCAATGGAGATGAAATCTGGGTGCTTTACTTGAAGGCACACAAGGGACAAGGAAGTAGAGAATAAAACCGTATAGAGTTGGCCAATAAGATCTGCTGTCTCTCATATCAGTATTTGATGTGATGGTTCTCATATTATTCTCCATGCCAATTGCCATATACAGAACAAGTGATGTAAGCTGCAGCTTACATGTGATACGTCAGCTGGACAGCAAAACATTTCCAAATTGTATATGTTGGACCTCATTAACATAAGATTTTAGGTAGCAGAAATCACTCTCGTTACATTATAAGTTTTAAGCTAGTCTTTATGCACAACAGGCCACTCATTTTGTCTGAACACTCGATTGCAAGTATAAACACAGATCTTTTCACTCCCAGGGTTGAAGAGAGGGGGTCTTTTTCTTGGAAACAAGTTTAGTGCTTGAGTATACTACTTCCCTGAAATTGATTATCATTAAAGAACGAAAGTTGCTAATATCGCAGTCAACGTGTAAACTAGCTTCACATCGCATTCCGTTCTCCGCCTTGCTTCTTGCAAAGACCTGTTCAGGGCTTGGTAGTGGGAGATTGAGAACGAACGCAGAAGGAGAACCAAAGTCTAATTCTCAATATCTGCAATTTCCATCACACTTTTAAAAGAACCAGTTAACAGAATATTGAGAGCCTACTGTGTTCTTATTTCTCAAAACTGGAAATGAGTGTGGTCTATTAGAGCCAGCGAAATTGTGAATAAATTGGCTTGCCTGTATTGGGACAGGGCTATGTACACATTTAACTTAAGGCAAGTGAAAATGTTTACTGTGAAACGAGTGTACTGATTGCATTTACTTGTCTAATTATTGTCTAGTACAATTGAATGCACGACTTCTATTAGACACATTTTCTGCCATAATATTTTCTTTTATCAGAAGGGGTTAGCAATGTTTATGTTTTTATTTTAATGTAGTACTCTCACCAGTACCGCTACCTTCCATTATTTTGGTTTGGCTGTTTCTTTTGTTCATTTCAGTCTGTTTCTAAGAAATTAGTATAGTGAGCTTCACCAAAAGCTCTTTCTGTACTTATTTTATTCTTAAGTTTTATACACACACACACATTTATGTGCAAGAATTAAATTGACAAGAGTTATAGTACATTCAGGTAGTTATTCTGTTCACAAACTGGGATGATAATAGTATTCTTGTTCTATTCCTTTAAAGTATAAGGCACTAACTGGTTGTATACAGACTCTGCAGGGTCTTCTAAACCAGTATAAAGATGTTAAGTTAACAAATTGTAATGTATTAGGCTTATTTTATTGAAATTGTTAACATCACAATGTCTTTCAAAGACCAGATTGTTTTTTTTTCTTCAAAAAGACCAAGTAAAATCTGATAGCTTGGGGAAAAAATGCATTCATTTGAAGAATGTCTGTAATATAAGTTATGAGAAATACTTGCAAATGGCATATTTTGGGGATCTTACAAACTTTAACCATCAGAACCCTTTATATCATTATTTTCCCCAAATAAAGTTAGTTAATAAATTGAGCTAAAAATTATTATCTGAAGATCTTAAGGTACTTAATTAAATTATTTATAGCATGAAATATTCGTAATGAAAAAATGTACATTAGGATACATTTCTCTCGGATCCAAAGTTTGTATTTATCCGATGTGTGGGATTCCTGTTCAACTGTATGGTTCAAACACTTGAACCCTACTTAAACAGGACATATCAAGACTCGGTGCCTTTCACATGCACAACCAGTGACTCATCCTCTGTATCCGGTGGTTCGATCTTGTCTGTAATGTCGAGATGTCTGGCAAGACGAGTCTTCCCTCCATCTCGGACACTCTTGTCCGCCACCACCTGTCTGTGTGTGATCACTGGATCAGAAATTTCCTTCTCACCAGATCATATCCAAGTCAGCAATGAGTAACAACGATCTTCCACTGACCGACCGGAGGCATGGAGGGGCCGCCCCCGTTCTACGTGGCTGCGGCAGATAGTAGTCTCTCCTTCTGCATTGAACAAATTTGACTACAAGCCTCAGCAGTAAGACATGGTAGTGGTCGATTGACGCAACGGGCCCTAGATGCCAAGGCGAACATTATTATATTAGTATGAACCGTTAGCTGTCATCATGTGAATGGGACCATACAACATAAATATGCCCTCAACTAGCAAACAAATGCAGAACTTATTCCATCAGTCAAACTAAAATATGAAAGAAACCACAGTAGTTTGCCAAATTAAAGTTTCTCCCACTTCCTGCAGTCCTCCCCTACATCACCATTGCAACTCCATCTCACTTCATCTATGCCCGTTTTTATGTTAACGACTTTCATAATTACCCTCTACAGTGCCCTATATTATAGCGTCTCATGCCAAGCATCAAGTTGAATGCAAATTAGGGCACAATCCATCTCTTCTCGCCTGAGGTCTGATATGTTGAACTTGTGATTCCCAATGAGACAGATAACCTTGAGCACCAATTGGATGGCACAATCTGTAGCAGTCCTTGCAACCAGATTTTCTTCTTGTCATCATTTGTGTTGTGGATTCCATGAGTTCAAGATGTACTGTGAATGTGTGAACAGTGCAGGTTGTTTTTACTGTATTTGTGAACAAGCCTTTTCTTTGGTTGTGAGATTGATGACCAGAACCAGTATTGGTCCCCACACACATGCTCTCAATCCACTTATAGAGTGAGATTGAAGACCAGAACCAGTATTGGTCTCCACACACATGAGAGTGAGATTGATGACCAGAACCAGTATTGGTTCCCACACACGTGCTCTCAATCCACTTATAGAGTGAGATTGAAGACCAGAACCAGTATTGGTCTCCACACACGTGAGATTGATGACCAGAACCAGTATTGGTTCCCACACACGTGCTCTCAATCCACTTATAGAGTGAGATTGAAGACCAGAACCAGTATTGGTCTCCACACACATGAGAGTGAGATTGATGACCAGAACCAGTATTGGTCTCCACACACATGCTCTCAATCCACTTATAGAGTGAGATTGAAGACCAGAACCAGTATTGGTCTCCACACACATGAGAGTGAGATTGATGACCAGAACCAGTATTGGTTCCCACACACGTGCTCTCAATCCACTTATAGACTTATATTATTGTGTCCACAATAGACTCTTGAACAGTTTAGGTGTGCTGACCTTGACACAAGCAGCAAGCTATGAGTTGCTGTCATCTTGTTCACTGTGTCTTTGGCCCTGTTGGTCAGTGTAATTATCACTTCTCTGGTCTTGAAATTTAACTTGCCCTCACGCTATATGTGACCACTTGAAAATTCACTGTGCTATTAAGTACAGGCCTGGCGGAAGTAACTAAGCATTCAAGGAAAGCTGCGAATACGTCAGCCATATTTTAAGTTATTTTAAAACATGAAGCACTGCAAACAAAATTATATAGTGTATCTCATATTAACGTAGCCGAAATGAAAGTTTTGAGTGCTCATGCGGCCGGTTAAATGATGCTGGAAAAAGCTACATTTAAATGCATGCACTGCACAAATGTTATTGCTAGTAGCTTGTGGAGACACTTGTAGTAGTTTATTGAGTTTTTGCTTGCTCTGCACATCTGTTTGTCTCCTCACACAAACTGTCAGAAATTATTGTTGGAGAAAAGTTCAAAAAATTCAATGACTGTGCTCTCTGGAAAAAAGATTATAGAATGTTTTTGTGGCATATCTAACAAATGTTATTTTCTACTGTAGATGTAAGTCAGAATATATTTGCAAGAAATCAACTTTTATCAAATTTACTTGATACATTACGTGAGATACGCTGTCTCATACCGCCTGATATCCCTAGTAATCAGGACTAGATATAACCTCATTATAATTTGATTCATTCATTTTGTCACACAAATGATGATTTCAATATCACTTTCTGAATAATCATCATTCAAATCTATCTCATCATCCTCCTAATTATTCAGCACAAGCTCAACAGCTGTTGTGTTCGGCAGTCTGTTCTCTTGTTAGTCTTAAAATGGCAACAAATTCTTGACTTTCACTATGCCTTTTCATTGTTGTGACTGAATTTTAAAATTTGCAAAATATTGTCAATTTATGGATTCCACAATTTTATTCCTCTCTCAGAAAAAGGTATACTTCCTGGCATCATTATTTTGCACACATTGTCTTGTCTGCCAATATAAATTAGATGTACATGTCCTAAATACATGTCTCGCTGGGTATGAATTATTTACACACAGACCACGATTTTTGGTTCAAGGGTTTAAGTGCTTCTTGTGACAGCTCATATGACTACTAAAGGGAATATGTCTGGTTAAAAGATGTGTGACTGCTCTGACAAGAAGAATTAACCTTTTACAACATCCACCTCATCAGCTCTTGATTTCATGGTTTCGCTCTTGGTACCTGAAATCGTTATGATATGGCTGATGATAACAGAGTAATTGATGATAGTGTGAACGTTTTATGACAAATGTTGTGTTGACAGATATGTAATTAACAAGTTATACATAATAAAAGAGTAACTATACATTGTTGTTTAGCATGTGTCACTTCTCATGTTTTACACACTTTGTCATTTGTGCACTTGTTTGTGCTGTGTCTTTAAATGTCTATAAAAATAGGTATTCTCTTCTCTTGCATGTTCATTGTATTTGTGTTGATGGGAACCATAATTGCTGTATGAATTCCTTGACTTTAGCCCTATAGTTCCTCATAGAGTTGCAATGAATGTTTTGAAAACATTCCTTTTTTGCATCACCATCTTTAGCTCAGCCTAGAATTGCCACATAGCCTCATCACATTAGCTGCCATTTATCCCATTACATTAATTGCTATATATTCCCCATTACTATTTAATTTAAATATATCCTTACATGAATCCCCTTTAATTTAGTTGCTATATATCCAACTTGCATTAATTGCTATATATCCATTTATATACCATCGTTTATATTGCTATAAATAGTTTACCTGGTGTTTGCTAATTCAATTGCACTGTCCGTGTAGTGTTTACCTAGTATTTGTTGTTCTCGACTTACAGAACTAGAGGCGAAGTCATCGGTGGGTCCTTTGGCATGAGAATGCAGAGAAACTTGCAAAGAATCACATCACCGACCTACCTGTTTTCTTCTAAAAATGCCGCCAGGTTCGGTAGCTGGAACGTTCATATATGCACAAGGAAAGATTTCACAGGGGGTAGTGGAAATGTAGAACTACAATATTTTTGCTATTATAGGGTTGGTAGAGATACTGTGGACAAGTTGAAAGGGTGACACAAGAGAATTGCTAATGTCCTCTGGACACACTGATGTTGGCACATACCATAGTGAAGGTGTCGTCCTTCGTGTTATCAAACGAAGAGCAGCAGACACTAATAGAACTGAAGGCATGTACCCAGAATGATACAGGCTACTTTTTAAACTGCCAAAAAGAATATCAAATCCAGCGTTTTGCACCAACCAATGATAAAAAAGATTAGGTGAAACTGGAATTTTATTTAATGCTCCAAGATGTTATGAATACAAGACGGAAGAAAGATATGATGACTTTCAAGGGATATCTAAATGCTAATGTTTGAATGAAGAGATCATTGAAAAGCATGGGATCGGGACAAAAAATGATGAGGGATTGCCAATTGACTCCTGTGTTTTCAATCAATTGGTGATTCGTGGCAGCATGTTTCTATATTTACAAAATGTATCCTTGCCAGAGTCCGCGCCATTCTCGAAGGATCGCAGCCAGTCAAACAAGCAGGCTTTCAGCGTTCATACAGCACAACGGACCGCATTGCAACCTGCTGCCGCCTAATTGAAGTAGTCCGAGACTTCCATGATATTTACCTTCGACTACAACAAACTTTTGATTCGGTAGAACCACATTTTGTCTGACGTTCACTGTTGGAACAAGGTGTTGATCCTGGTTATATCAGAATTCTTGCCAACAGTTATACAAACTACTACGATACAACATTTCATCCCTTCTAACGTCCAATTGTGGTGCAGTTAAAAAAGGGGTCCCCCAGGGAGATCCTATCTCCCCGAATCTCTTCTCCACATGTTTGGAATCAATCATCAGCCGATGCAACTGGAACACCTTTGGCATCCATATTGACATCATGCACCTCTACCACCTTTGATCTGCCGATGATATAGTGTTCATTACATAGTCAGCAGCAGAAGCCAACCAAATGGTGCAGCTTCTTGATGGTGAGTGCAGAAAAATGGAACTGGAGATGAATGTCTCGAAGACCAAAGTGTTGCTCAATTGTTTCGCCAATTGTGATCCAGTCTTCGATGGCGGGGTGCAACTATCTTAGGCGCCTCCTCAATATGGAGAATAAGCTGAATTGACAAGACGTCGCCTTGCAGGATGAGCAGCCTTCTCGTCCATTAACACGGTCTTGGACGGTTGTCAAGACCAGACCATTCGAGTCTATCTCTTCAATTCAACTGTGCGCCCTGCTATGTGCTACGGTGCTGAGACATGGACACTCACAAAATCACTGGAGGACAGGTTGAGAGTGACCCAAGCTTCTCTTGTGAGACGTTTGATCGGAATCACTATCTGAAACCAACGTATACAAACGCTCCACAATTCCGACACACAACGATTGTCCTTGGTGGATGATGAGGTAATCTATGCAGACAATGAACAGATACAACCTATTTGAAATTACACTTGTGAAGAAAAGCTGAGGAAAAGAAATGCAACACAAAAAATGGATAACAGCAGATAAAATAGCAAGAATAAAGGTAACGAAAATAAAGATAGCAGACTTGAACGACAGCAAAACCATGCCTACAGGAGTAAATGTGCAGCAAATATATAATAGTTGCCCATTGCAAGCGAAGATGGTGACAGCATTAGACTATTTCTGCAAAATGTGTTCTCCTATGACTTTAACGACTAATCCTGGAACGGCATATCTTGCCACATTCAGGCACACGTGTGGGGAGCCGGCTGGGGAAACATCATGGGTACTGCTTTTGCTGGCAGCACTCTTTCGCTGAGCCTCCTTGATACCACACTCTTTGCGATCTGAGCACCATCGGTGATACTAGCATAGCAGGTGGTACGGTTTTGTGCAAGCATCTTCCTGTAAGTGACATCAATGTTGAAGCTTTTCACATACATTTTTAAGAAAATGCAAGAAATATATACTGCAGCCAATAAAGATGTTAAAAAGTGCGGGAGAATTTCAAGATTTAACAAGTTTACAAAATAAGAGGTGGAAGCTGCTAGGGAATACGAAAGATAGATTGAACAAACGGACAGGACAATATTTGCAAAGTAAATCTCTTTATTAAAGACCACGAGAGAGCAAATAAATAGATGGGCCATAAATGTGTATGAACTATGAATAGACTAGCTCCACCATATATATATATCTGCTAAATACAGAATTACAGTTATGAGGAAATAACGAACTAGTTTCTAGAAGAGAAAATAATTCGAGGTGACTTAATACAGGTTTATAAGATACCCAAAGGAAAGGATAAATTACTCTATAACAAGTTTTTTTTTCAAAATACAACCACCTACAAGAACAAGAGGTCACTGCTACAAATTAACTAAAGAAAGGTCCAAATTAGATATTAGGAAATATATTTTTAGTCAGAGAGTGGTGAATGCTTGGAGTGAATTGCCGCAGGAGGTAGTGGAGGCAATGGCAATTAATGCATTTAAGAATAGATTGGATGCGCATAGCTTTTAGAGCAAGGAAATGCAAATGAAACTGGTTGTATACAGACTCTGTAAAGTCTTCTAAACCAGTATAAAGACAATAGTTAAGTTATATCCCCCGGACATTCAGTCAGTGAAATTGGTACTGCAAGTTAATTGCACGAAACCGACCAAAGATGAAATTAAATAAGCAATTTTGCAACTAAAAGATGGTAAACCACTGGCCCATTTGGTTTCTCAGCAGAAGCAATCAAAGCAGACACATTTCAATAGCACTTTATGGAAATCGAAATAAATAGTCACCACAAAAATACAGATCTTCAATTTCAATGTAAAGTCCGTCTTATTGTATGGCTCTGTAACATGGTGAACATTGAAATTAACAACAAAAAAGGTTCCGGTTTTCATCAACGGATGTCTGCTTCGAATAGAGGGAATTGGAAAGATGCAGGTGTGATCTCTTTATTAAAAAAGGGCAACAACAAAAAAATCAGATCCAGCCAGTTATAGACCAGTGAGTTTGACAAGCACACTTTGCAAAATTTTAGAGTGCATTATCAAGGACAACAGCGATTGGACAGGTTTAATTTAATCAAAAATAATCAACATAGGTTTACTAAAGGGAAATCGTGTTTAACCAATCAATTAGTATTCACGCAGGAGATTATCAAAATGTTAGATAGTGGAGAGCCGGTGGATGTTATCTATCTAGATTCTGCAAAGGCCTTTGATAGAGTACCTCACCAACTATTGTTTCGAAAGTTAAAATCACATAAAATATGTGATGAAGTTACCAATTGGATAGAAAATAATTTGTGGTTAGTGGGCATAAATAGGGAGTACTCTGACTGATGTGATGTAATAAGTGGTGTGACCCAGGGATCGGTATTGGGACCAATTTTGTTCTTAATATATATCAATGATTTGGAAATCGATATCAGATCCATGATTGCAAAGTTCTCGGATGACACAACATTATGCGACAGGCTCTCTTCTCTAGAAGAGATGTATCTATTATTCAGATCGGATTTAGATACGATTCAAAAATGGTCTGAGAGCTGGCAGATGGAGAAAAATGTACAGTCATCCACATGGGAAAATCCAATATTGAATATACATACAGGATGGGAGAGGACAATAAAAAAGTAGAGACCTAGTAGTTATAATAGATCATACAGAAAGGGTGCGGGAGCAAGTCCAGGTGGCAGTGAAAAGGCTAATGCCATGTTAGGCATGATAAAAAGAAACATTTCACATAAACGCAAGGAAAAAATAGTCAAGTTTTATAAATCATTAGTAAAGACCTAAATTGGAGTACTGTGTTCAAGTGTGGAGTCCATATAATAGAGTTGATATAAATATGCTGGAAAGGGTACAACGAAGAGCTATAAAAATGATCGCGGGGTTTCAGAATTATTATAAAGAGGAAAGACTAAAAAAGACTGGCTTTCAATGTCTCGAACAAAGAAGAATTGCAGGTGACAAGTGTATAAATTAATAGATGGATAGATTAGACTATACCAAGTTTTTTCAAAGTACAACCGGCTACAAGAACAAGAGGGCACATCTACAAATTGTTTAAAGACAGGTCTAGATTAGATATTATGAAGTATTTTTTTAAATCATAGAGGTGAATTCTTGGAATGGATTGCCGTAGAATGTAATAGAAGCAGAGTCAGTTAATGCATTCAAAAATAGATTGGATGCTCACAGTATTTTCGGTATCCGTGGAGTGAAATAAACTGGTTATATACAGACTGTAGAGCCTTCTAAACCAGTTTAATGAAGTTAAGTTAAAATGGTATGATAAGGACATTAATATGTAAATGTTGGAAAGAACCGTGCATATGTCAATGGGACTTGACGTGGGAAGAAGAGATGGCATTGCCCACATTACAGAAAACAGTTGATAAGGCAGCCTCTGTTCTAGAATTCTCAAAGACAATAGAGGTAGAGGCAGACCTGAACACTCGCGGAGAGGAGAGCTTGCGACAAACATAAATTCACAAGGGAAGATGTGAACAGAGCTGAAAAGGATGTCACAGGACATGAAGATTTGGCAAGTATTTATTAAAAGACATGCTCCACGCAGCGCCGAAAGGCTTTCATTGATGATTTTATTTATTTTTAAGAAAGATTGCACCTCTTAGTTTTCAATGGCACCCATTCATCTAGTCTGAACTGTGAGACAGTCGCCTAATCATAAGTGTTTCTGACAGAATTAGAGACGAAAGACTGTAATGGATGTGAAGATTATAATAACACACTGACAATATTGTGCGTGAAACAGATACATAAATAAACGAAGACAGAGCTCGACATATGATAGCGTGGATGCGAAAAATCAATCCGATCGATATTTTCTAGTCACTGATCAAAAACAGCGGTGATTCAGCTGTTATTAGAGAACCCATGTGTCAATGCTGAAATCGACGGAACTGCGCATCGCATATGTGGTTTTAAAAAAAATATTTCTGCTTACAACAAAATGCCAAGTTGGCACCACGCGGCTATAAACATATTAGTTGCTCCTCTTAGACCCTTGGTCGACAAAGCTTCAATAAATACATTTCTAAACGTTGATTTTGATTACATTATTTTAAATTATGGCAGACCAGCTACACGCAATATATTTAATGTGTTTATGCTAATAGCTCTCTAAATTAAAATATAATTATAAATTATTGTTACGACATTTCAAATATTAAATTTTTAATAAAAATGTCTCAAAAACCTATCACAACGAAAGTCTGACGGCATAAGTGGACAGATAGATGAATATTAGTAAAAATATGTCATGTGTACAATTGTTTGAATTGACAGATTTCCACAAAATTTATCCCAATTCGTTTTAAAAATAAAAAATTTTCAGTATGCATGAATTATGGAAGTATCTTGGTTTGGCTTGGGTTCGTTCGTTCTGAATCTCCCGCTACCAAACCCTGACACAGGCCTAAGAAGTGGAATGTAGTCCAGAGAACGGAATGCGTTGTGTCATAGTTTACAGCTTGATTGAGATATTTGCACATTTTGATCCAACACATCCGACTTCAGTAAGCATCTTATGAGTACCGGGTTAGCATTCCCTCTTCGATCCCTTCTCCATAGTCAGTCTGCCCTGTTGTAGCCTGTTATCCAGGATCACCGCGTGGAGGTGTAGAACTGTCTTGGCAGCTCTGGTTCGCTGGCCATGACGCTAGGAGTCAGCTATGGGTCGCTGGACGCTGCAGCTCATGCGCTCATGGAAGTATCCAATAAAGTAACATTAAATTACACTGGCAGAACAAATGACCAGTATTATAAACATAATTAAATTATTTGACAACAGCTAGTAATATTGTGTATTTTAAGTTATTGTAATGGTTTTTCCATTTATATTCTTCGTGCTAAAAAATTAGTAATTTGGCATGGAAGAGGAATAAAAATGGAATAGAACAAGTAGCCGATATTATAAACATAAGTAAATTATTTACTAGCAACAGTTGGTAATATTGTTTATTTCATGTTAATGTTCATCATCATATGGTTGGTCAGTCCTGAGGCTGGTTGTAAGGTGTCTGAATATGTCACAAACTTTGACCCTATTCTCTTAATTTCAGTCCGTATGTTTTATATATGAGATGTAGAGGCGAGTCTGTGTCGCCCCCTTCCTCTTTTCCCCGAAATTTTGCCCTCTTGTATATTCCGTAAAAGACGTTCATGTCTCATACTGTGGCCCATCCAACTCAAATGTCGTTTTTGTATCATTTTCAATATTTTTCTTTATCCGACTACATCGGTGAGGACATTGCAATTAGACCTTTTTTTTCTATCCAACTAACTCTTTAAATTCTACGGCTAGCACCACATTTCAAACTCTTCCTAGCTCCTTTTCATCTTTCTTTGCAAGAATTCATGTTTCAGCCTCATCCATACAGCAATTGACCATATTTGAGTGGCAATTATTCTTTCCCTCAGTTCTATCCTGATATTCTTTATGGTTAGCAATTTCTGTTTTTCTCTTAAGTCCTTTTTTATGCTCATGTATTCCTTGTCTTAATTTCTGTTTCATTTGTTATTGTTGTGGTTTTCTATTTGTATTGTGCATGCTCAAAAACTGAGACAATGAATAATCGTACATGAAAGAGGAAGGAAAATTGAGTTAATACTCAATAAGTTTGGACGTTAATAAATGAGGAACTAATCGGAGAAGCTTTAGTTTAAAAAAAACAATTGAATAAGTCCCGAGACAGCAGTATTATGGAAAGACAGAGATAGTAATTTCGATATGCATATCAACGAGATAGGTGACATATGATACATAATGCACTTATTTCAACATCCCCTTTGTTAACTCAGAATTTAGCTTCTAAAGAACTTGTCCTGGCCAAGTTTAGGCACTAAGCATCGTCAGAGCATCAAAGATGGCGGGATTTCGAGAACGTGAGAGGAGACACTTTCCACTGACTGATATCTCCTCTGTTGTAGAACTTTTCAAAGATCAGTTACAAGGACCAGATGAGCCTAATCTGGCCCTACTGTCTGTTACATTAGGATGCGTTGAAAATGCATTGACTATGAACAGAGCCATGCCGACACACGAGGATTCGTCATTGCTGCAACCAATATTTCCAGTTGTCGACTTAGCTACGGTTGAAGCTTTATACACAAAACTTGAGGCTTTAGTAAAAGGAGCTGTGGACCTTACAAAATATCAAAGTAAATATTCGACAAGAGACTTGGTTAAGAAAATATCTGATGTTATTTGGGGTTCGCTTTCACGCAGCTTCAAAGATAAAGCACACTTGCAATCGTTGTACAGTTTTCTCACAGGTAAGGAAGATAACCAATGAAAACAACCGAAATTCCTTTTCCTGGATGTTTACCCTGGAGATAATTTTAGGATGTATTATATTATTACAATAATGTTTGTTGTGACTCATAAATGCTTAAGACAAAATGGTGAATAAACAAAACCCTGTTGTTTGAAAGATTTTGTACATTATGGTCTAGACAATCTGATTTATTGTCAATTACTATTACTAGTTATTAGTTAGTCAAAATACTAAATAATAGTATTAGACTAGTAGTTTTCTTCCCTTTGACTGCATCCTCAATAATAGTACCCTATTGTAGGCCTATCTTTAGTCTCATACTTCAAAGGCCTTACTAGTTTAAATTTGTAACAAAATAATTAAACATATAGTGATATACTTTGCTACAGCATGCTGTCCTATCTCATTTAAATGTAAACCTCCTAGCATTTTACTTTTGTCTACTTTCACATCAATAAATAACATACAGTATGTCATACCCATGTCCGCACACATCACCTGCAACCTTAGGTTGATACCTATTATCTAAATAGTCTGACCCATCTGCTCTGTCTAAAATACCCATCATTCTGAACTTTTTTTCCTTAAGTATTCCCATAAGACTCTTGTATTTTTGCATAATTATTTCTGAACCATCTCTCTTTACATTATTACTTATTAATTCCTACCAATACCACAACATGACTGTTTCAACTGTTTGCTCTGATATCTATCCTCTTTATTCTCCCCTCTATATCCTCAATTTTAGCTCCCCCAATATCCATTCTTTCAAACATTTTATGTTGTTTAGACAAATGTCTGACAACCTCCCTCACCATTGAATCTTCAACTACCAACACCGAACCCTCACTTATATTTGCATACTTCTTTGCAAAGCTCTCTGCTCTGTGTACTGTTTCCTCACTAAAATCTCCCTTATTTCCAATTCCTATTACCTTCTCCAACCTATACCTAACTGACAGTGATTTGATTTTATCACCTCGACTACCCAACTGCAGCTTCTTTAAAACTTCCTCAATTTTATCTTTCAATTTTGAACTACCTTTTTTTCTATTTCCTCCAATCTCTTCTCATGTGTCCTAATATTGCACTCCATTCAAGCCTGCCTCTCTTCTACTCTACATAATCTACATGTAACATTTACTTGATCTTCCAACATTGCATCTATTCCTACACTAATACTAACATTGCCGCCGCATAAATCACACACTGAAACTGACACTCTACTCTTTGCCGCATTTCGCCTGATCTTAGCCGTACTAATTATCTTATTTTTTACAGTTACACTTAGCCAATAAGCTATACTAATTCCTAATACAATATATATTTGTTCTAGTAAACACAAAAAAAATAAAATGTCGTTGCTATTAACCTTACAACAACTCTCACAAAATACTAGACCTACACACAACAGTTTACAGTACAGACAGTTACTACAGCTCATTATACCACGATATTTAATTATGTCAAGTCCCTAACTATCTGTTACAACCAGACCTCTATATTTGAAAATACGTATGCTACAGTAAACTACAGTTCAGGTCAGGTTATCCTGTAACCAGTAAGGTCGTTGGGGCACACATGAAGACATCCTCACAACTCCACGCCATCTCTCTCTGTCAGATGCCGCTTCCTGTGACTCTTCTGGTCGGAGACTGGTCCATTCTTTTATGTTGTCCTCCCATCTCTTTTTGTGCCGGCCTCTTCGTCATCTGCCATGCACCTTCCCGTGGAGGATTGTGTTTGCAAGACCATTTGATCTCGATATGTAACAATACCAAGTGAGTTTCCTTCTTTTGACAGTTGCCAAGAGATCTTCGAAAGGCCCTATTGCTGTTGTAATTCTATCTCGTATTTCCTCGTTTGTAACTCGATCTTTGTACGTGACGTTTAAAAGTTTTCGGAAACATCTCATCTCCAAGAACTGTATCCTTCGTTGAAGGTCAGCTGTAACTGTCCATGTCTCACACGCATAGAGGAATATTGACGGGACCAGTGTACGTATTAATCTGATTTTCGTGCATAGTGCTAACCGTTTATCTTGCCAGATTTTGTTAAGCCGTGCAAGCGCCGCTATTGTCTTTGCTATTTTGGCCAATACTTCACATTTTGATCCTTCATCACTGACAATCGACCCAAGATATTTAAAACGGTCAACCACTTCGAGTTCCTGACCGTTAGCTTTTATCCTGCTGTTGAAGCCCGTAGCGTTGTTGGTCATTAATTTTGTCTTTCCAGCGTTTATCTCCATACCATAGTCAAGAGCTGTTTCATCGAGCCTTCTGACCCATTCCTGGAGTTCTGCTTTTGAACCCGCCAACCCGTCGATATCATCTGCAAAATGAAGGTTGGTAATCGTTCGGCCTCCTATCTTGACAGTACCAACGTGACCTCCAAGTGCCTCACTCATAATTCCTTCAAGGAATATATGGAAAAGAGTTGGAGAGAGTGTACACCCCTGTCTCACACCAACTGATGTGCGAAACCAGTCTCCTCGCCTTCCATTCACAAGAACTGCGCTAGACGCCTTGTTATACAGGTGTTCAAGGACCGCTATAATGTTTCCATTGCTTTTATACATCCTCATGGTTGCCCAAAGCGCTTTATGCCATACCCTATCAAACATCTTCTTAAAATCCACAAACACATGATACAGTGTTTGCTGCTGTTCTAGATATTTCTCGCTTAGCAGCCTTAAATTAAATATCTGTTCTGTAGTGCTTCTTCCCTGTCTGAACCCTGCTTGCTCCTCGGCAATAATGTTCTCTGCTTGGGGTTTCAATCGGTCGAGGATTAATCTAAGCATGATTTTGCTAGGGTGGCTAATGAGGCTTATTGTTCTGTAATTTTGGCACAGCTTTAGGTTAACAGACTTATGTACCGGTATAACTATTGATTTCATCCATAAGTCCGGCCAGTTTCCTGTCGCCTATATTTTGTTACAGATGTGTGTCAGGCCTTCCACCACTACCACCTGCTTGTAAGAGCTCTGCTGGTATATTGTCCACGCCGGCCGCCTTCCCTCTTCGCAATGTCTTTACCGCTGCAATTACCTCTTCCTTCGTTATCAGTTGGTTATCCTCTATATTTGTTGGTGTTGGGGGGATTGTTTTCTCAGGTTCGTTTCGCCCTTCATAGTCATATAGCTCGGAACAGTACTCTGTCCATCTTGCCAGTACGTCATTTTCCTCAATAAGGCACTTGCCGCTTTTATCATGGATCATACGGTTCTTGCTTTGTCTTGGTGTTACCAGTTCTTTGACAACCTTGTATGCTCCTTTAGCATCATTTCTGTTTAGTCTCTCTTCGGGTTAACAATGACCGCGCCTGCCGTCCCACACCAGGTCGGAGGCGATAAGTGTGCTACTGGTGGAACCATCAAACCGAGGAAAGACAAGCTCACAATAGGTATGTGGAATGTTAGAACACTGAACCCATGTGACAAAATCAATGAGCTAACGCATGAGATGGAGAACTACCGGTGGAACATCCTTGGTATATGCGAGGCTCGATGGAAAAGCTTTGGAGAGTTTATCACGGAGGAGGGCCACAAGTTCTACTTCAGTGGCAGGGAGGACAAACATTTACACGGAGTGGGGATACTGGTGCATAAAGACACAGCCAGATGCATATTTGGTTGCCACCCAATATCTAGCCGTTTAATCATTTTACGGATAAAGGCAGCAACGTTTAATATTTCCATAATACTGTGTAATACAGTGCTACGCATCCACTGCAGACAACGAAGATTGTGAAATAGAGGCATTCTATGATCAACTTCAAAGTCTGATACACAAAACGCCAAAAATAGACATATTGGTAGTACAGGGTGATTGGAATGCAAAAATTGGAGAAGATGCAGTCCACGACTGGAGGGGAACATGTGGCCCATATGGAAATAAATAAAGCAATGACTGGGGCCTCAGACTCTTAGAATTTGCAAGATGCAACCAGCTATTGGTGGCAAATACGTTTGGGTTAAACAAGCCGTCGAGATGCTGGACATGGCAAAACTCAAGCAATGAAGTGCGCAGCCAGATTGACTATATACTGGTCCAGAGGAGGTTCCGATTGAGCATCAACACCAACAAAATGAGAAGTTTCCCCGGAGCTGATATAGGAAGCAACCACGATCTGGTTATGATGACCATACGTCTGCGATTGAAGGGAGTCGCAAAGAATGATGTGACCATGCTAAAGTTTGACCTGGACAAACTAATGGACCCAAAAATCACTGAAGTGTTCCAAGCAAGGGTGGGAGGGAGATTTGCGCCACTGTTGGCTCTCAGAGAGGGACTGGATACAGATACAGTTACAGAGTCTCTTAACGCAGCTCTCATAGATACTGCAACCGAGATCCTGGGATACCA
Organism: Ariolimax columbianus; assembly: GCA_036924085.1. Classification (NCBI taxonomy): domain Eukaryota; kingdom Metazoa; phylum Mollusca; class Gastropoda; order Stylommatophora; family Arionidae; genus Ariolimax; species Ariolimax columbianus. Next base: position 86,599,861 of record JAVGWX010000007.1, on the reverse strand, counting down.
CCAAACAAAAAAGAAGCCATGGGTGACCAAAGACATTCTAGACCCTTGTGATAAAAGGTCATTGAAAAAACACAATCACCCATCGGAGGAGGTCGGCAGTTATAAAGAGGTCAAGAAAGCCATACAACAAAAGATGAGAGAGGCGAAAGAAGCGTGGATATGTGAGCAATGTACAAACCTATTATGATGGTGTGCAAATCTTCTTAGTTACCCCGTGCTAGCAGTTCTTGATTTGTGATAATGTTTGAGTGAAAAATCTACCAATCTTTCCATCAGGTTGTCTGGAAAGATAACAATGTGAACATATCTTTTTCTGTTACTCTCCAACCCTCTGCACTGTACAGAAGCACAGAAAGTACGCAACTCTTGTATATTTTATAGCTGTGTGTTTGTGCTGTAATGTGAAGACTTCCAAACAATACAATTAATGTAATAAATAATAAATTATGTTTTGCAGCAAACAAACTTGATTGTTTTGGTGTGGCATTTGGGATAGTAGCAGCTGCACAGCTGCTAGGTTGTAATGACATTCATTTAGCCCTGTCTGAAGACCATGCATGGGTGGTGTTTGGTGAAGATGGAACTGACACTGCAGAGGTTACCTGGCATGGTAAGGTTCATTAGGATTTAGGTGCCAGCAGATAATGTATCATTGTTTATGACTCAAGTTTAGAAATACTACATAATTGTGCCACTTAAGCAAATTGTGAGTCGCACTCTGCTGTAGATGCAAACTGGTCTTGTTGTTTATTAACCTTTACAAGACTACACCAACAATTGACACATTTTCCCCTCCAGCTGCACTATTTTTCATCACGTTACATTTTGCTAGGGTTGTTGACTTTAAGAGCCTGTAACCTTTTTATTAGTTTGTCTATAGATATGATTTTATTTTGTATAGAGACATAAATTAATAAAGAATTTGCTTGTGGAATTTGTTTTTGTTGTGTGTGTATTAGTTTCTGAGATACTTGAAGGTGATAGTGTTGAAAAACGGCACAAACATATAGACTTAACCCATTTTCAGTGTTCGTCATGTGTAGGAACATTTTTATGACGCCCAACAGATGATGGATAATCAATGTTTACAAGATCAGCATATCTGTTAGTTTCCACTAAAATGTATTTATTGCATCTACATAAACAAACTAAATAGATCTACCACAGAAAAATCCATTGAAAAAACATAACTTCCCCATTTTCAATAATGTGTGAATCTTCAAATCCAAGTTAAAATAGAAGAAATAATTTTCAAATATCTAAAACAAATTCCAAAATAGTCATTCATTATCTAACCGAACAGGACGGATGTGGAACTCTCTACAGTCGAAAAAGCAATATTTTCAGCCGATTTCTGTGGTAGCCAGGTTGTCTATATATGACTGAAACAGAGTATATTTGGCAGTTGCTTTGATGCGACTTTGACCGTTACGCTGAAATTTTTGTCAGTTGGATAAAAGCAACAGTGGCACGGCAAAGGTTAAAAAGAAGAAAAATGATTACAATTTTGTTTCATATTTCAAAATAAAAATGAAAAAGGACTCACAGAACCGACTTCATTGCACCTGTGCTAAATCCCTTTCATTGCTCTTTCGTTGACAGAGAATGACCTCCTTAGCTCCCTCAGTGGCACATAAATTGTTCTTTGACTTTGTCAGATACCCATTTACTTCTGGGTCGACTGTGAGAAGGTGTTTTACCATGAAAAAATTAATTATCGACATGCCCAGCTTGAGCATGATGTGCTTCCCCAAACATACTACAGATAAATCTAAATATTTGTTACTTAATTGCTCCTCTTCTACCATTAGGTACAGAGGTATTATTTTCTCTTTCTTTCTGCTTATAGTTTCTCCAGAATAGGATAGCCGGCCCCATGCACAGTCCACTTTAGTCACCTTTTCTGACACAGCTGACAGGTTACAATGTAACTATTTACACATGTGTAAAATATCTATTATAAAAATAAAATCCCCATAGCAGACACTGCCAAGTGTTAGAGATTTTATTGTGCTAAGCCATCGCTTGTATGAGGTGAGTTGGCTAGTTCCCTTCCTCACTGTCTTTCTTTCCTAACCATAGGAAACCATACGTACCCATTTACAGATGAACAGCCGAGTTGACTGGAGCATACCGATAATGGGAATTGAACTCAATACGGGGACGGCGTGGCCTAGTGGATAAGTGGCACGGCTCACAATCCGAAGGTGCTGGGTTCGATCCCCATCACAGCACCGGCCGTTACCCCGGGGAAGCAAACCCTTAGAAAATGCAGGAGGAAGCAGACCCTTACATAAAATGCATGCTGAAGTCGGATGCATTGGGCCGACAGGCGCAAAATAAAAACCACAGTGCAACGCACACCGCCTTGGGGATTAGAGAAATAAGGCGAACGCAAAAAAACAAAAAACAAAAAACTCAATACTATTGCTGTGAGGAGCAAGTTCTCTACCACACTCTATCAGATGTCCTGTAAATATCAATTGTTGACAGATATTTGCTCAGAGTGCCATCTAACCAATCCATTACAACTTTTGCTATTGGAACAGGGGAGAGGAGACTAACTTCTGGTCAGGCAAAACATACTGATCAGAAAATGTTACACAGGGTCAGGCAAAACATACTGATCAGAAAATGTTACTCGGGGTCAGGCAAAACATACTGATCAGAAAATGTAACTCAGGGTCAGGCAAAACATACTGATCAGAAAATGTTACACAGGGTCAGGCAAAACATACTGATTAGAAAATGTTACTCAGGGTCAGGCAAAACATACTGATCAGAAAATGTTACACAGGGTCAGGCAAAACATACTGATCAGAAAATGTTACTCGGGGTCAGGCAAAACATACTGATCAGAAAATGTAACTCAGGGTCAGGCAAAACATACTGATCAGAAAATGTTACACAGGGTCAGGCAAAACATACTGATCAGAAAATGTTACTCAGGGTCAGGCAAAACATACTGATCAGAAAATGTAACTCAGGGTCAGGCAAAACATACTGATCAGAAAATGTTACTCAGGGTCAGGCAAACACACTGACCAAAACACCACCTCATTTCCATGCAGTTCTCCCTGGAAAAAGACTTTCAGTCTGGCTAATGATGTGAGGATCAACATGATCCGCATAGTAGTATGTGCCATGCAGATGAAGCCAAGCAAAGCACAACTGTCTGGAGAACCCCGATCCATCTTCATCAGCAGGCTTAGGATGTGAGAGAAGCCTAATGTCCTTTTCAGGGTGCACAAGTAAAGTTATTCCTTGTTGGGCATACAACAACAACAACCCTTCGAACAAATAGATGACCAGTGTATTCATTTACATTTGAAATGTTTTTTAATGTGGTTCGGAAAACACATTCCTCATTTGTGGCCTTCTGTTCTGAATTGTTTGAAATATGTTCTAAAATACCAAGTATGTCATATAAGTAACATAGGATGATTGTTTTCTTAACAAGGCAAAGGTAACGAAGATAAGCGAGGACAGTCAATTGCTCTCAGTGTAGCAGAAAAATCTTGGCTGTACTTGAATGGACATCCAGTCATTTGTGACCGCACAATGGAGGTGGCAGCAATTGTGTCAGCTGCTAATCCTTCGATTAATGTTTCCACTGACAGCATTGAGATGGGGGCATTGCAGCAGGTAACATATCTGTTCCGGATTAGTTTTTGTTTGCTCTTCTAAGGGTATGTCTAGTGGGAAAATGCTTATTTAGTCTCATTGGTTGTACATCAAATTTAGAGCTACAACATTTTGACTTATGAAGTTTTGTATTTACAACACTTTTTGCATTTTCAACATTTTTTGCATTGGCATCACTTCTGGACGTACGATTAGACCTTAACGATGTGACACAACCGCATGAGGTAGCATCACAGCGTCATTCATGTCATTAGTTTGCTTACAGATATGCATTGCGTCAAATTGCCTTGTGTTACCTCTTCAGATGTAGTGAATATTGTGTGTATCCATATAGTTTATTTCATTGTTGGGATATGATAAATACATTCAATTAAATAACAATAGTGAAAAGTAACACGGTTGTAAGAGTATTTTTCATCAGTAACTGCTCATTTGTGTTTAGCCTGTGATTAGTCTAGAATAAGTATTGAACTGCCTAATAGCTTTTTTAGAACAATTTTTGTTGATATCAAAATATAAAATACTACAATTTGAATGATAAAGATGCAAAGAAAGATTGTAAGGAAGAACAGGTGAAAATGATTAAGCTTAGTAACGAAGGTGTATTAAACACTGACATTTGCCTTAGGCTTAACTTTATTCGCAGTACTGTTACTGTAGTGTTTAAAAAACCTAGATACGAAGGGCGCTCTGAAAGTAATGCTTCCTAATTTATTATGATGAAAAGGGCTTTTCAAGTAGCAGGATGTAGTCCAGAGAATTGAATGCATTGTGTCGTAGTTTACAGCTTGACTGCGATATTTACACCTTTTCGTCCGGCACATCCAACTTCAGCATGACATTTTGGGGTACCGGGTAAACCTCTTTGATCCCTTCTCCTTAGCCACGCTGCGCTGTTGCAGCTTGTTAATTGGGATTACCACATGGAGGTGGAGAAGAGTCTTGACAGCTCTTTGTCTGATGCTAGCAGTCAGCTTTGGGTAGCTTACCATTATAGCTCATACACTGCCCACATCTTGATCATGAAGGAAATTGAATCTTGAAAATGATTAATGCGCTTGTCAGTGAATAGTAAGACTATGTTGAACTCTTGTGCAGCACTTTGTGCTTTCTATGTCTTTTCTGTCATTTGAGAATTTGACATGTAAGCTGTTGTGATGGTTCTTGGTCAAGTGAGTCTTAACTGATGTTATGAGATATTTGTTGCAGTGGTTGCCAATGAAAGCTGTGCTGTGGTATGTGTGTATATTGTTGCCATGTTTGAAGAGGACTTCATCCAGTTTAGAGCACACAGGACCCCGATATTGGAGTCATTGGTATGTAAGGTATGCTAGATTAGATGTTTAGCTAATTTCAGTTTTACCTGAAATGTTTCCTTTCGGGCAGGATCATCAGTAAAATACAAACCTTCCTTCCTTAAAGGAGATTTCCTAAAGTTTTTCGAGTTGCTCTCATATTACATTAGCTTGTCGACTTTTTCTGATCTCTTGTCACATGCCTTACTTGATCACTTGACAATTGTTATGCCATGTTAACTGCTCCAAAGTTTTGTACTTGTTATGAGAATTGATAAAAGGAATTGAAATAAATTTTTGGGACATATGGTCATAATATAGATGTCCTCTTCAGGAACTCCCTTTCTATTTGGATCAAATTCCAGGTTAGCCATGTTCCTATAGCTTCCTTCATTGTTTTTTCTTGTCACTCTTACTGTAAAATTGTACCCATGGGGAAAGAGCATGTTCTTCCTTTGGAGAACTGTAATCTGGCATGGTGTCAGGCTGAAAAGGCCTCTTGTCTTTTAGTTGATGTGTTTTATCAGAGCTGCTGGGACGATGAGACTAACCTCTGGTCAGGCAAAACACACTGATCAAACAATGTTAGCCAGGGTCAGGAGAAATATACTGACCAAGACCCTCACCTGACCTCCTAGTTGGTCGTCTTGGAAACGGGCTGTTGTCGAGAACAACAGTCTGGCTAACAAGGTGAGGTTCGATGTGATCCTAGTAGTAGTGAGTGACGCGCAGATGAAGCCATGCATTGCACAACCGCCTGGAGGACCCCGGTCCACTTCATCAGCACACTCGGGATGTCAGGAAAGCTACTACATTCTGCCACAAGTTCCGTCCTTTTCAGGGCGCAAAAAAGGGTTACCAACCCATTGTAAGTATTAGCAACCAACCAACCACCAGCCATCAGAGCTACTGTGAACCTCATTCCTAGTCATGTATTCTTCCACTGTTCTTAGAGTAATGTCATAACTCTTGTGCTGAAAATTGTATTTTATTTTTCATCTTTGGAGATGTAGTACTGTCTTGTAGCTTGGGAGTCTGTGAAAATGTAGAGGCATTCATTGGAAAATGAATGGGAGGTGTAGTGCTATCACATAAACCGAAGAATGTTGGTTTGGAGAATGCACTGGAGACATCCTGTTATTTAAATCATAAAGTTTTGAAACTGTGATGCTGTCTTAGTTATTTGCAAATCTTCTTTGTGGTTACTGAGAAATGTTTGTGTATATATGTCAGATGACAGCAAAATCCTGGACATTATCTCGTTATCCCTTGCATTTTGTATAGTTCATAATAATAATATAATAGTTGCTGTCACAAGCACTGATAGTAACAGAACCAGACTGTGCTGCAAGATATGTTCTCATGTGGCTGTAATGATCAATCCTGGCACGGCAGACCTTGCTTCACTTGGGGACACATATGTAAGGAGTCAACTGGAAGCATCGTGCAGCACCCTTTCTTTGAGTCTTGGCGAAGGAGTTGCACTCTGCGATATAAGCATCTTGTTTGATGCTAGCACGTCAGGTGGGACAGTTCTGTGTGCAAGCATCTCCCAGGCGGTGACATCAATTTTTTAGCATTTCTTGTGTCCCCCTATTTCAGAGTTAGGCACTTTGTCCTGCCATCTGATCCTGAGCAGCATACGCACACAGCTTAAATCAAACCGATTTAACTGTCTGGCATGTCTGCTATACACTGTCCATGGATGTTGACTATTTTTTGAGGAACAACATTTTTCTGTTGTAGTTGGTTGTTTTTAACATGGATTGTTGGGAAGGAAGACTAACGTCTGGTCAGGCAAAATAAACTGATCAAGACATGTTAGTCAGGCAAAAGAAGGTGCAAGACTACCACAACCAGATTCTAGTGTGACCTACGAAGAGTCCAAAAGGTTTATTAGGGCCAGATACATGGCCAAATGGGAAACAGAACATACTGGTTACACAAAAAAATCATGCCTATTACCAGTTGAACAGAAGAGAGCAGGTCTTGGTCTTCAGACTCCGCACAGGCCACAACAGACTGAGGTACCACCTATTCAATAAACTGAGGATAGGTGGCACTGACGAATGCACCTGTGGTATAGGGAAAATGATTGTTGAACATCTGCTGCAATATTTCCCGACATACGAGGACTAGAGAAAGCACATGTGGCCATCACCAGTGTCAACACTAGACAAGCTCTATGGCAGTGTCGACAGCCTCAGGATGACAGCTGCTTTCTTCGAACAAATACAAGTTGACGCCTGACAGCGTACGAAGAAGAAGAAGAAATGTTAGTCAGGGTCAGGCAAGACATACTGGTCAAGGCCCTCACCTTGGCTTCCTCATAGCTGTTCCTGGAAACGGGCCGTTTTCATGGCAGCCTGGCTAACACTGTGAGGGATCGATGTGGTCACCATAGTAAGTGAGTGACACGCAGATGAAGCCAAGCATAGTACAACCGCCTGAAGGACCCCAGTCCACCTTCATCAGCATGCTCAAGATGTGAGGTAGATTCTGCAACTCGCCAAACTTCTTTTCAGGGTGCACAAAAGAGTAAACCCACTCATGGTGGGCGTTCAAAACAACAAGAACATGGATTATTAACCATCAGAGTTGCTATAGTTAATACTTTGAGGGTTTCTACATACTTTGCATGTTTGGATAGCTAAGTTTGGATTATATTATATCTTGATACACACACTATTAGTAACAAGGAATTTCCCCTTGATTTAGGGAAACTTAGTTCTGTCTCTTCCTAAATCCACATTTTAAAATGTTGCATTTTTTTCCCTCTCATATATGTCAGTGAAAAGCAATCAATCTCACCAGCAGAGATGTTGGTGCTATAGCCACACATACTTGAGTTAGGTACTCTTGATTGGTTACAGTGGCTCTCCTCACATCCCAATGTATACTTGAGAAGGTTGACCTGGTTCCTCCTGGCTGTAGTGAAATGTGAGGCTCTTCAGTAAGCTCACCACAATGGTGATCACCGTGCTGATACCCACTTCATTAGCAAAACTGACATGAAGTGACTGTTCCAGGGAAAACTACTTGGAAGTTGGGGGGGGGGGGGGTGGGGTGGGGGGTGTGGTCTTGATCAGTATGTTTCCTCTAACCATAACTAACATAATCTGGTTGCCAGATTGGACGTTGGTCTCCTCTCCCTAACAGTAGAGATAAAATGAGAAATGATGACATTAACAATATTCCAGGAGGTATTCCTTGTATTGAAAATTAGAAGGTTAGATATATCTCATGAGAATGCAACTTATTCAACGACGACTGTGTGCAGATAACACAAGAAAATCAGGTGAACAAAAAAAAACCTCCTGACAAAGAGATAGATAACATAACAGAAATCCTACCGAAGACGGATGTGTCGGACCAAAAGGTGCAAATATCGCAGTCAATCTGTATACTAGCTACACAACACATTTTGTTCTCTGTACTACATCCTGCTACTTGCAAAGTCCTGTTCAGAGCTTGGTAGCAAGAGATTGAGAGCGAACACAGAAGAAGAAGAAGAAAAGGTAACAGAAATCCTATCAATTCTGAAGGGAAATGGCATTTCTGCACAAACTAATGTACAAACTAGGCAATGTTTTTTTATCATAAGTTCAAGTCTATTAGTAACATCAAGAAGATACAAAATAATTACAATAGAGCTTTCTTCTTCTTCTTCGTACGCAGTCAGACAGTAACCATTATTTTTTCGAAAAAAGCGGCGGTCATCCTGAGGCTGTCGACACTGCCATAGAGCTTGTCTTGCAGTTCCACTGGTGATGGCCACATCTGCTCTCTCTGATCCTCGTATGTCGGGCAGTTCTGCAGCAGATGTTCAGCGGTCATTTTACCGGTACCGCACGGGCATTCGTCGGTACCACCTATCTTCAATTTGTTGAATAGGTGGTACCTCAGTCTATTGTGGCCAGTGCGAAGTCTGAAGACAACGACCTGCTCTCTTCTGTTCAACTGGTAATAGGCATCGTTTTTGGTGTAACCAGTATGTTCGGTTTCCCATTTGGTCATGTATCTGGCTTTGATAAGCCGTTTTGACTCTTCGTACGTCATACTAGTATCTGTTTGTGGTAGTGTTGCACCTTCTTTTGCCAGTCTGTCTGCCTCCTCGTTGCCTTGGATGTTGCAGTGTGATGGGACCCACTGTACCACTACCCTTTTTGGTGCGGACTGCTGGCACAGTTTGCAGAGTGCTGCTCTTAAGTCATTAAGCTCAGTGTTTTTCTGGCTTTTTAGCGCTGTGACTACGGCGAGAGCATCTGTAAGCAGGACTATATGGCTTTCATTTTCTTTGTGTGTCACCATTTCTTCCACTGCCGCCCTCAGTGCCTCTGCCTCCGCTCTGAAATTGCTTGTGTACTTACCAGTAGCGAATGACAGTGTTATTTTTCTGCCATTTGGTAGGTTCAGGAATGCTCCTGCCCCTCCGTTCTGTGTAGTGTTTGTTACAGAACCGTCGGTGTATGCATGGGTCCAGTCCATGCTTGGGTAGTTTTTCGATATAAAGCTTAGGGTAGTATCTCTCCTTGCTTTTTCAGTCTGGCAGTTTTTGTTTCCAATACCTGGTATATTTTCTACCACTTCTGGTAATATATCCTGCCTCCAGGTAGGTTTTCGTACAGTAGTGATGGGTTTTGGTGTTGTTAGTGCGTTTATGGGATCTTCGTGCATCTTTGCTTTGGCTATTTCTGCAAAATTTCTCCGCTTAAGTTTCCCATTTCCCAAATTGTTTAGTCTATGGTGCATTGGATGGTCAGTCAGTCTTCGGAGTTTCTCTGACTGCAGCTGGGCTCTGCAGTCTCTTCTATCGGTCATGGATTGCAGTTTTGTAATCTTTTCAAGTTCTACAATTGGCGTTGACTTCATGTCTCCTGTTATAACTCTCATGGCTTGGTTTTGAAGTTTGCTAACTTTATCGAAGTTCGCCTTTGCTGCTGTTGTCCATGCCGCAATGCCATACTCGAGAACTGGTCTCACTCTTCCAGTGTACAGTTTCTTTAGTATGCTTTCGTCTGCTCCCCAGCTTGTGCCAGCAAGTTTCCTCATGATTGCCATTCTTTCTCTGGCTCTCATTCGGTTTCTCTCGATCTGACTTTTCCATGTCATGCGCCGATCAAATGTGACTCCCAGATAGTTTGGGTTGTCGTTTGGCTGCAGGAATTTGCCATTTAAACTTAATTTGGTATTTTGGGGTTTGATTGAAAGCGAGAATATTGTGCATGTGGTTTTCTCCTCGTTTATTTTGACCAGCCATGAGTTCGCCTACTCTTCCAGCGATGTTAGGGCCTGCTGCATCCGATTTCTTGCTTTGGTGAGATTCTTTTCAGAGGTCCACATAGCCAGATCGTCTGCAAACATTGAGCTATGGACTCTTCTTGGTATATTCTCTGTAATGTCGTTTATATACACCAGGAAGAGTGTGGGTGACAGTACTCCCCCTTGCGGTACTCCCTGCTCGAGTGTCACCTTTCTGCTCATCTGCCCTTGTACTTGGACTCTGGCCGTTCTGTTTTTGAGGTAGTGGTTGATCGACTTGTACATTTTCCCACAGACATCACTTCTTCTTAGCTTGACTCTAAGTCCATCTTTCCAGACTTTGTCAAATGCCTTTTCCAGGTCCACCCAAACCGCTACTGTGTGTTTCTGTGCCTGGTAGGCATCTTCTATTTCCTGGGCTATGAGGATGACCTGGTCCTCAGTGGATCTGTGCTGTCTAAAGCCGGCTTACTGTGGAATTAGTATTCGTTTTTCTTCCAGATGCCACATCAGTCTGGTGTTTATTATACGTTCCATCAGTTTGCTGACACAGCTCAGTAGGCTGATAGGCCTGTATCCATTTGGATCTGTTTTGTCCTTTCCTTTTTTTGGTACTGGTACAAGTACTGCGTCTTTCCATGCCTGGGGTACAATTCCCCTTTTCCAGCTTTGGTTCAGGACCGATAGCAGTTTCCTCTTCGCTGTTTGGCCCAGCCCCATCAGCATTTCGTTTGTTATCCCATCTTTTCCGGGAGATTTCCTTTTCTGTAATGTTTTCATGGCCTCTTCCATTTCGCTCATTGTTAATTTGGCCATCATATGCTCTTCAGGTGCCGTACTGATGTTGTCGTGCCCCTTTTGCTCTTCACTAATGTCTGTATGCCTATCTGCAGGGACCTCGATGTGGTTTGCTCTGGCATAGTGATCGACAAAAGCGTTTGCAGCTTTTTTACCAGTGAGCAAGTTTTCGCCCTGCTTGATGACAATTTGTTTGTTTGACGGGGTTTCGTCATTCATGGCTCTGACTAGCTTCCATAGCTTGTTCCCTTCTTTGTCCAGGTTTAGGCTTTCCGTTTTGTTTTTCCAGCTCTCACTTGCTGTTTGCTTGAGAGTGTATTTGTATTTCGCCGTGGCGGCTTTGAGGGCTATGTTTGCCTCCATAGATTGTTCTCGCTCTGCCATGTTCCTAGCATTTGTTACTGCATCTTCCGCTTTCTGCAACTCATCATTCCAATAGGGCTTATAGTTTTTCCTAGCTCCTCTTGGGATGGTTTCAGTGGCGGCTTGCATTATTGCCTTGCTTAGGCTTTCCACCATGGGCTTCATTTTGTTGTTTCGTGTGTTGATGGTTTCACACAGCCCGTCTGTCAGGATTGCAAATCTGTCCCAGTCGTCTCGTTTGTAATTCCAACGTGGGAGCGGTTTTGTTTCCTGTGGGCCTACTTCCATATCAATGTCTAGCCTGATCGGCCTGTGGTCGCTACCTGCCAGTTGCTTTAGCACCTGGCGGTCTATTTTATGGTGTATGTCCTGTGTGGAGAAGGTCAAATCTGGAGTCGAGGTGGTATGCCATGTTCTAGAATAGAAACTAGGGCTATCCTCCGGCCTATTGATTAGGGAGAGATTTGTGTCTATCTCCCTATCTTCCACTTCGTCACCTCTGCTGTCTGTGTCAGAGTATCCTCATCTCTCCGAGTGGCTGTTGAAGTCTCCAACTACTATGCAGTTGGAGTCTTTCACGTCCATACTCGAGAGCGATAGGGATTTATTTGGTGGTCCGTACAGATTGAAAATGCGGAGCTTCGTCTCTTGCGCCATTATGTCAACTCCTACAATTTCTGCTTGTCCGGTGTGATTGACAGATACCGCGCTACTCGGTATGCAGTTTCGGGTCAGTATCAGAACCCCTCCTTTGTGACCTTCTCTATCGAGACGGAAGGTCTGGTATCCTCTGATTGAGAATTTATGGTTTTTGTTGAGGTGCGTTTCCTGGATACATGCCACGTCAATCTTACCTTCATGCAGGTGATGTGTTAGGGAAAGCTTTTTGTTAACGACACCCTCCGCATTCCACTGAAGTATTTTGAGGATCTTGAGTTTTTGGTCAATAGGAGTTGCCCCATAGCCATGTGCCTTGACTCCACGACACATGGGTGGGTGACCACCAGTAGTCAAGGGTGGGCCCCTTCGAGGCGTAAGGCCCGGCACTATCGCTGCCTGGCGGGACTCCGCAGGATGAGCGCCATACGTTTTTCTGATCGGTTGTACTGTCATCATACTGCGATTTACGTTGCACTGTTTTGTTAGGCTTGTGGCCCCGTGCATCCGATTTCAACAGGCGTTTCTGTAGGGATGCCCTCCTTAGCCTTTGGCTGTCCCCAGCCTATCTGCAAGGCAGCAGTTGTTTATGATCAGAGTTGTCTCTCTTATGGAAGTTGTCTTACCAGACTAACGAGTCTTCACTACTCGTGTCTATAGGGTGCGGTGATGATATATGAGATGGCGTCCTGCCAGAAACGTAGCATTTGCATGTGAGTGGGGTATCTCTTTGCTCCCTTTATTTTCTTGGCTTCTATGCAGGGATGGTACGCCTAGCATTCTCCGCCACCTGGGATGTTGACACAGTGGGGCAGGTGTGCAATGTCCGCTAGTCTGCATCTCTTCTGCGTCCATTGGTATGGCAATAGCGTACAGAGGTAGATATCGAAGCAGAAGTGCATTTAACCAGGGGACAAGCCTGGTAATGTCACGGAGATGTTGTTCGCCTGGTTTGCGGACATGTCTCGTGGTCAAGGAGTGAGTCTTGACAGTTCACAGTGAGGTGGCTGCTCTACTGTTTTCGACACCCCGACCAAAAACTAAGTCTTATGTTGGTGGTTTCGCACCCCATCGCCGTATAGGGTGAGTATCGAGCAGCTATCCGCCCGCTTTGATCAGCGGGTGGGAGAGACCTCTTTCTGTGGCTCGACCTGGTAGGGTTGAGGCGCGATCCCCAGGTCCCTACCATATCGCAGCCTCCCATTGCAGTGGTGCTGAGAATTTGGGCGGGATTCCGGCTAACAGGCGTCCGGCCGTAATCCCTCACATGGTAGCCTCGCGCCATTGGCTTATCAGCCTGGTACGTGAACCGAATGTCTGCGGTTACTCTTGAGTTAAGCAGGATTTCCGTAGCAACGACCCTGTCATTTGTAGGGTAAAACTGACCTGTCTTCCGATGGTCTATTTCCAGCACCCGTTCATTTTTGGCCAGGACGAATTAATCAAGGGCTTTTATTTGTCCATGACCAGGTATCTGGAGCCTGCGGTTTCCGCGGTGTTAAGGCACGGTTTCCGTAGCGATCCTTCATTAGAAGGTTAGAGAGCTGACCTGTCTTCCGTCTGTCTAATACCAGCACATGTTCACTATTAGACCCCACGGAAGTGCTCTCGATTTGTCAGTGGTTTTACAGTGTTTGCGTGTTGAGTCAAATTATGCCGCATGCTCCACTCCTGATAGTGCTCTTCCGTCAATTCCTTTATCAAACACTGAATGCAGATCAACCGAGCCACAGAGGGCATAATCCCAGATTTCTGAGGGTCTAAATCCAGTATCAGTTCCATATTAGACCCAAGGAAAGTGGTCTCGGCATGTCAGTCATTTCAGTGTTGGCCGTGTTGAGTCAAATTAAGCCGCAGGCTTCACTCCTGGTGGTTCCCTTCCGTCAATTCCTTTAAGTTTCAGCTTTGCAACCATACTTCCCCCGGAACCCAAACACTTTGGTTTCCCGGAAGCTGCCCGCAGAGTCATCGAAGCAACTCCTGCGGATCGCTAGTCGGCATCGTTTATGTTCAGAACTACGACGGTATCTGATCGTCTTCGCTCCTCTGACTTTCGTTCTTGATTAATGAAAACATTCTTGACAAATGCTTTCGCAGTAGCTCGTCTTGCGGCGATCCAAGAATTTCACCTCTAACGCCGCAATACGAATGCCCCCGTTTGTCCCTGTTAATCATTACCTCCAGTTCCGAAAACCAACAAAATAGAACCGAGGTCCTATTCCATGCACCATTATTCAGGCAGCCGAGGCCTGCTTTGAACACTCTAATTTTTTCAAAGTAAACGCGCCGGCCACCCAGGACGCTCAGCGAAGAGCACCCGTGGGAGAGAGCCGGCAGACGGTAGGGCAGGAGACAACGGGCAGTGAACCGGCGCGAGCCGGACCGCCCGCCTGCGCCTGAGATCCAACTACGAGCTTTTTAACTACAACAACTTTAATATACGCTGTTGGAGCTGGAATTACCGCGGCTGCTGGCACCAGATTTGCCCTCCAGTAGATCCTCGTTAAAGGGTTTAAAGTGTACTCATTCCAATTACGGGGCCTCGAAAGAGTCCTGTATTGTTATTTTTCGTCACTACCTCCCCGTGCCGGGAGTGGGTAAGTTGCGCGCCTGCTGCCTTCCTTGGATGTGGTAGCCGTTTCTCATGCTCCCTCTCCAGAATCGAACCCCGTTACAAACATGGTAGGCATGTCACGTACCATCGACATTTGATAGGGCAGACATTTGAAAGATGCGTCGCCGGCACATGAGACCATGCGATCAGCACAAAGTTATCCAGAGTCACCAGTGGGGACGCCGCAACCCCGCGATGGGAAACGACGATTGGTTTTGAACTAATAAAAGCGCTCTTTCCGCGAGGGTCGGAGCTTGGTAAGCATGTATTAGCTCTAGAATTGCCACAGTTATCCAAGTAGGATCGTGTCATCTAAGGAACCTCGACTGATTTAATGAGCCATTCGCGGTTTCACCGTGAGACAGTGTGAACTTAGACATGCATGGCTTAATCTTTGAGACAAGCATATGACTACTGGCAGGATCAACCAGATATCTCGTCGGAGACGTACGAGTGCACACACCGGTCGGCGGAGGACGGGTGTGTAAAAAGCCTCACTGGGACGGCCGCAGGGACCGACTGACGGAACGGACGGACGGTTGTTCCACCCGTCCCTCACTTCGTCGACCTAGGACCGCCTGACGGGCACCTACACGCACCAGACGACCGATCGACCGGGCTCGCTCGAGGAGGGATGGCAGCGCTCTGTGCAGAACGGATCCCAACGACCTCGGCGATGAATTTCACTGGGACTAGAGACAATTTGCACTGCCGGCCTGCCCTTCTCCCGAGGGTTGGTCCCCGGGAGAACACAGGGCCTTGAGGCACGATTCCTGCTTTCCATTTGCCGGTCACAAGCTCTTTGCGAGAGTCTGACCACCAGCGAGACGAACTGTCGAGCTCTGCTATAAGCCTTAGATAAATCACCACGGACTGACAACGTTTCTCGATACAGACCAGAGCAACGCACCTCAGTGGAGGAGACGCCAAAGAAAACCGCACCCCAATAGCTCTACGGGGAAAGGTGAGCGAGCGTTTTCCGCAAGCCCGCGCTATCGCTCCGCCTGGCGGGACTGAGATCGCTTTACGAACACTAGTTGAAATTGAATCGCGGCGGCGAGACAACTACCCCAGATCAATAGAGCTTTCAAAATTGCACAGTAGTTCACAGATGTAATAGAATGTTATATTGTTTCACAAATTTGAATCGCTTGTGACCTTAATCATTAGGAGACGGATTCAATACATTTGTACATTTTTTCCACAACTGCGCACATGTCACTGACACTATGACTCAGCTAGTAACCACTTGTAGTGTCCAGGAGAACCTTCATCAGTTCACTCTTGTATAATATGCGGATAATGTGCTTCTAGATCTTTCTTTCAAACCCATTAGGACTTCTGCACTCAGCTATATGATAAGCATGTCTTGTAAATTAATTAACATATTATGTGAGCTGCAACTATTTTCCAAGCATCCAAGACTAACAAATGTTCTTAGTTTGATCCGTTCTTCATCAAGGTGGTGGTCACCCTTTAGCGGGTTCCAACTCAGGTTCCAGTTGTATTTGTCGTGGGAGCGTGTCGTCCAGTGGGATAGTAGTCTGTTTGTTGTGGGGTCGTGTATGTTGTAATTGTCTAGTGAATCTCGCCAGCGAGTTGGGGGTCGTCCCCGAGGTCTCTTTTTGTCGCATGGGTACCACATGGCGGGGTTATGGTACTCCATCTTTCGTCTTGTTGTCTAGCTATATGACCTGCCCAGCTGTGTTTTGAATGATGTGTGACATTCTCTGGATGTCGCTATTGTGTAGTTCGTTGTTGTCTGAGAGTTATGCACACCAGGCGTCTTTCAAGAGATGCGTGTGCTGATCTCTGTTGGTTCTCTGCTGCTTAAGTTAGAGACCAGGTTTTGCTACCATAGCAGAATGCTGGTAGGACTACTGAGTTGAAGATGTCCACACGCAGTCCGGTGTCTTTTGTGGCATCTGTTGCTGTCATGATGGAGTTGAAGGCTGCCCATCCCGTCCGTTTCTGTCTGATTATGTCAGGTTTTATGTTGTTCTCCATGTTGAGGAGCTTTGCCAGATAGTCATATTCGTCAATATCCTCTATGGGCGTTCCACTAAAGAGTACTGGGTTGGGCTCTGCGAAACTGTTGCGCATAGCTCTGGTTTTCTCTAGTACTGGGTTGGGCTCTGCGAAACTGTTGCTCATAGCTCTGGTTTTCTCTAGGTTCATAGCTAGACCTGCCTTCCGTGTCTAGTGACTGTAGCATCTCTGTTGCTTCTAGGGGTGCCTCTGTGATGAGGATGACTTCGTCTGCGAATCTCAAGTGATTTAGTCATCTTCCGTTGATTTTGATGCCATAGTTATCCCAGTTGCAATGCCTCATCGTCGACTCCAGCGCATGCAAAGAATAGGTTTGGTGAGATAGGGTCTTCTTGCCGTACTTTCTTTTCGGTCGTGATTGTGATGGGCTGAGTGAATGAACGTGTGACGGTGGTGCATCCTTCGAAGCATCTCTTGAGTATTTCTATATAGTGGATGTCTACTCCTTGCTCGCCCAGCGCTCTCCACACGAATTCTGTTTCAACCGAGTCAAATGCATTAGCCAATATTTAGGGCAAAAATTTGCAAAAAATCTAATGGTATAGAGACCAGGAATTGAAACCTTATGAGGCACCGAAGACACAGCAGTGAATGAGGTGACAGCAGTCAAGCTGGCTGCTTGCGTCAAAACTAGAAAATAAAAGCTGACCAAGACCTTATTCTGCCTCAAAGTGGTGGCCCAGGAAAAAGATTAATTGGCCCTTGTTAGTTATAACCATACCCGAGACAATTGACCATTTGCTTTGCTTAACTGACCTATGTTGTCATGTTTCGACAGCTGACTGTTTGCTTCTGCTTTTCGTCTTAATTCGTTCAGTCTGTTTGTAGAAATTATTTGTCTCTTATATATGTGTTTATAATATTCAAAATAGTGCCTAAGTGTAATGATAAAGCTAAAAGAAGCCGGTAAGCTCAATTTTCAAGAAAAGCTAGAACAGTCCCAACCATTTTACACTCACGGGCCGGTGAAAACAGGAAAAAAATTTCGCGGACTGGTGAAAATAGTAAAAAACATTCACGAACACCTCAGACACACAAAAAATCTCATTATTTATATAGTATTTTGTTTATTAGTTGTTAATGCTAATATTATCAAATGAAAATTCTATGGCCATTAAAAATAATCAGAAAAGCAGTAAACAGATCTGTTTTTGCTGACCAATTTCTGTGGGACAACTGCAGTTCCAGGACCAGCAATTGGGAATCACTGAGCTAAAACCTCGCAAATTTAGCGGGCATGACTTATGTCCATGACTGACAAATGCTGTAGGCAAAACATGTTTCGTTCAACAATTAATTGTCTGCACTAAAGCCAGGCTGTGCTTGGAAATTGAAAATGCTATGCCAGTGCTTATTCATTAGAAAGTGGAATAGCCTAATTGCTGATATGGAAATACATTTAAATGTGTGGATTCAAGACCAAATGCATCAAATATTCAGCACATTATTTAGCTTTCACACGCATTCAAAAGTGTTATATAGCACATCATTTATACTTTTTTTTATAAATGAAATCAAAATCACGTACACAATCTTCTCCCTATCTACCAAGCCCCAAGAAGTGATCCTAAAAGTAAATGGCCAGTGACATAGTCCAATTTATCTGATAATAGCAATGGATCCAAGGTTGACATGGAAAAACCAGATAAAAAAAGCCACCAACAAAGCTAAGAACAGAATGGCCATAATGAGAAAGATATCAGGCTCAACTTGGGGAGCTGACACGGGCACCCTAAAGAAATTGTACGCAGGTTATGTGAGACCAGTGCTAGAATACGAGATAGCAGCATGGTCAACAGCAACAAAGAATTAATTTTCACAAAATAAGTACAACCCAAAATCAAGGTATACGTATCATCACTGGAGCTATGAGAACAACACCAATAAATGCAACGGAGAACATAACACGAATCGAAAGTATGGAGACGGGCAGAGACCAAAAAAACACTCCAGCAAACGAATGCCTGATCACCCAATATATGACAGGATAAATCGCATGGGAAGAGGGAAATTAAAGAGAAACCACTTCATATAAAAAAACAAAAGAACTTGGAAGAACATACCAAATCATAAGCCAGACAGTGATTAGAGATCTAAAACAAACATCCCAAATCCTACCATGGAAAATAGCCACGTTCCCTGAGATGGTAGAAAACAGAGGGAAAAAGGGAACTCGGACAGATTTAGAAAATAAATTTATCACAGAAGAATATCTTAGAGTATACCCACCAGAAACGTGGATACACGTATATACAGATGGCTCATCTAACAAAGCCACATCCAATGGAGGTGAAGGGGTCTATTACAGACTAAGGAATAGAGAAGAACAAACTTGAGTATTTACAATGGGAACATACTCCAATAACGTTCATGCAGAAGCAGAGGCTGAACTTGTAATTCAAGAAAAATATATCCACCAAGAAAACATAGTATTCCAGACTGATGCTGCGTCAGAATTAGCAGCACTAAAACAACACAAAGATGAAGATCTTGAGCAATGTATGTTCTCCTTGAGACAGCTTTCAGCAGAACACTCAAGGTTGGTCATACAGTGGATCCCATCTCACTACAATATTAAAGGCAATGAAGCTGCAGACAAACTAGCAAAGTGTGGAGGAACATCCCCACAAACAGACCTGAGTATCACATATAATGAGGCCAAGACCATAATTAAAGCCAACTTCAGGGTAAAATGGACTGATCAACACCCCGACTTCTAAAAAGAAGACAGCTACTTTAACTTAACTAGAGAACAGCAAGTCATCATCTTCAGACTGAGAACTGGGCATAACAGACTCAAGGGTCATCTTAACAACAAAATGAGGATTGGGACAGATGACAGGTGCCCATGTGGGGAGCATATCATGAACGTGGAACACATCCTGCAAAGCTGCATGCTTACGCAGGAAAAGAGAGAACAATACTGGCCTCGTGAGGCAGATATGAGACAAAAGCTCTATGGACATAAAACAGCCTTACAAACAAGTGTCCTTTGTAAGAGAAACCGGGACCTTGATCTGAGGATGAACGAAGAAGAAGATTTATACTTTTCTATGACCAAAATAAACGCATTTTTTCAGGCGAAATAAAGGATATGCTTAAGTATTTGGTATTTGTCGTTAATTAGTTTCGCTTTGGTCTGTAACCTGACAGATAATTGGGGTAGACCTTTATTGTAGGGAATTGGAAGACTTATACTATTTTACATTCAGTATTGTGTTTCCAGTTTTTTCTTGTTCTGGAAATACACTTTAATTTAGAAGCTGACTCACTTTAAATCCCGATATGTTGAATGTAATTTTAATCCAGGATATATTTTGAAGTGCTGGATAATCCAGATGCTGTGACATTCTTTGTGCTGATATCAGTAATTTGTTAACTTCTTGACTCCTATGCGCTGATGTATCAGTTTTTGAGACTGTTCACAAAATCACATTTTTCCCCATTCCTAGTTCTTCTAAATGTTTTATTTTGGTTCTTGATGGAAGTCCATATTTTGTGTTTTGTACTTTTCATTTATGGAAGAGTTGCTACACATAGCTTTGATTTAATTGAAAACGTATTGTATTTTCGTACTTGGAACATCTAAAAATATTTTTTTTCTGGGCACCTGTGAATCTTCTTCTTCTTCGTTCATTCTCAATCTCCCACAACCAAACCCTGAAAGGGCTTAAGTAGCAGAATTTAGTCCAGAGAACGGAATGCGTTGTGTTGTAGTTTACAGCTTGGCTGCGATATTTGCACCTTTCGGTCCAACACATCCGACTTCAGCAAGCATTTTTTTAGTACCGGGTTAGCATTCCCTCTTCGATCCCTTCTCCTTAGCCAGTCTGCCCTGCTGCAGCCTATTAAACAGGATCACCATGTGGAGGTGTAGAAGGGTCTTGGCAGCTTTGGTTCACTGGCCCTAACGCTAGCAGTCAGCTATGGGTCGCTGACCACTGCAGCTCATGCGCTGCTCAGCATCTTGATCCCACCCGTGAATCTATTCCATGTTCCTTCAGCCAAACCAAATATAGTTTCTACATTACAAGTTCGGTAATAGTTCGATTATGTTATTGCTAACCGGTAGTCATGATGAAGATATTGATCGTTCTGATAGCGACATTTTAATTTCTTTTTCTAGCCTTAGTTTCAAGTCAAGCTATAGTGAAACTAAATCTACTGACGAGGGGGTGGTACCTTGTTTTTTTCCTCTAGCAATGGTAGTAACAGGTTGAGCTCTTTTTCAACTTCATTTGTGTTCAATAAAATGTGAATGCCATGGAAACAGCTGCACCAAGTTAGGTGTAACTTTTAGAACATCTTTCCTTGTGAATTACCGTTAACAGAAAGTTGTTATATTATTCATGTATTGTTTTAGAGCTGAATAATGTGTTGAAGGGGGAAAAAGTTTAATAATTAAAAAAAACAAACCGTTATGCAACTATATTATCTTATAGACAAATGTTCACCTCCAATTGTAAAATATGTGTATTCCATTGTATTCTGGACTCAATTATGAACAGTTTGGTACATAATGTACGTTATTTCAGTGAGCCTTTATTGAAAATAAATAGACCACGACTAAGGGATGCTGCTGAGTTTTACATAAGAAAAAAGTGCATCCAGAGGTCCTAAATACTCAGGAGTGAATGAGTTAACCTATTCTGCCTATTTATTGTGACAATGATGTTATTTTGGGGTTTTATTAATGCCAAGAAGTTATAATGCTCTACAGAGATCTCATAAGGAATATGTGGAAATTTTGAGGCAGATAGTTGTAAACAGAGAATGTTTATTTGCGACGATCGCAAGACAAGTATTTTTCTGCACTCGAGTAACATACATAACAAACAACTGAAGAGAAAGAGAAGTAATGGACAACCAAAAATTTGAATGTCTGGTCTAGATGACAGATACACATTGCCACAAGAGAGAGATGAGTTAAGCACTAGACCAGCGAGACACACTAAAAAATGTGTCACAACTAGGGTAGTCTTTCGTCATTCAACACATGCAGCTGGAATATAGTCCGATTTCGATCCAAGCAAATTTTATAGGCTCAATTACTTCCTAACCTTCCTATCATCAAGCAAAGACCAAATATAGGCCTTAAATGCTTAAGACAAACAATTGAGGGAGGTGGGACATCAAGCAATAGACTATCAGTTACCAAACAATATAAAGAAACAAGGATGTGATACCATTAGCCGGTAAATAGCACGATTCTCTAAAGTGGCAGAAATTGACGAACTCTCAAAACTAGCATTTAGATAAGATTTCATGTCAGTGGTTTATGATAAGCTGTTAAAGCAAATCTGGTGATACGGCCTATGATAAATTTAAAAAAAACACCTTTTGTAGCCAAATTAAGATAGCTGACAGGTGCACAAGGCTGGCTGACACATTTGTTTCATCTATTTTACATGATGAAGTTATATAGCCCAATACACAACCCTCTATATTGATGCAAAACAGTCACCAAAAGAAACATGCCTTTTTTGGGTTTCTCTTTGCAGGAACTGCTGTGGTTGTTATATGACAAAGGACATCTTTCAAAGTAAGTGTTTATTGAAAGGCTGTTGCCTTTTTAAGCTGCAATGCTAAAACAGAAATGGATGTTAAACAAAAAATGAGATGTTAAAGGAAGTTGATAGGTAAACTGCCAACTCTCTTGCACATTTAAAACAATAAATTCTGTAACAAGCTAATATTCTTCTTCTGTGATCATTGCTTATTTAGACTGGGACTCAGTAAATTCTGTCTTTTTCGGGGTCTCAAAACCACTGCACAGCTTGTCCTAGAGAGGAGTCGGCATGGGCCACATCCTTCTCCTCAGATCTGTGTGCTGGGGGCAGTCTTGAAGTACATGTGCTGCTGTCACGTTTGCCAGGCCACAGTAACATAGGCTGGTGGTACCTATCTTGAATTTAGTGTACAGGTGATGTCTCATTCTGCTGTGGTCAGTTCAGAGACTTAGTATGATAACTTGGTCTTTTCTGGACAGTTGCGTGGTATTTGGGGTGTTCTTTCTGCTACTCTACCTTGTATTTCTCTTTTATTATGGCTTTTGCTTCTTCATAGTTGACCAGATTATTTTTTCTGTATCAGTTTCAATCCTTGGCTAGACTGTTGGCCTCCTCGTTTCCTTTGATGTTACATTGCTATGGTATCCACTGTTTCACTGCTTTCTGGAACCCCTGAAATATTTTTGACGTAGCTGCCCTCAATTAGTTCAATTCAGTGTACTTGTGGGATTTTAGTTACGTTTTGGCTGACTGCATCAGTCAGTATCATGATTTTCTCATGTATATATTTGTTTTTAGTGTTGCAGTGGCATCTGACAGAGAGGGATGGCGTGGAGTTGTGAGGATGTCTTCATGTGTGCCCCAACAACCTCACCGGTTACGGGATGACCTGACCTAGGTGTTGTAGAGCCTTTTCTGCTGCGGTCTTAAGAGCTTAAATTTTGGCTCTAAACATGCTTGAAACTTGCCTATGGCTATAGACTTGGTTACCGTCTCATTCATTTGACTGATCACCATTCCCACTTCTCCGTCCTGGGTGGCACTTGTAGCTGAGCCATCTGTATAGGCATTTGTCCACCTGTCTTATGGATACTTATCATCTATGCATTCTTCTGTGGGGGAGGGGATTAACCCAGGGGAGAGCAGTGCTGACTGAATGGGGCTTTATTTTGTACAAGCAAATATAAAAACAGTGTAAGCACTGAATGGTATATTGTATCTACCATAGGATCTCGTTTTACAGTGAGAAGTTTCTATAATAAAGTGAATTCTTATAAGTTAAATCTATTGTATACTGTATGTAAATGTTAAAGGTTTCTGACTTGTACATATTTATAACTATTTCTCAATTAAATATGTGAAATGTACATTTTCTATCATATAAATGCATTCATAAACTGCTAATTTATCGCACATAACATACATATAAGAGACCATTGCCTGCTGAAGATGGATGTGTTGGACCGAAAGGGGAAAATATTGTAGTCAATCTGTAAACTAGCGACACAACGCATTTCGTTCTCTGGACTACATCCTGCTACTTGCAAAGCCCTGTTCAGAGTTTGGTAGCGGAAGACAGAACAAACGCAGAAGAATAATGAGAACAATTTTTTTCTTGGTTTTTATTCCCTAAAAAAAGGGCGTAGACGGTGGTTTGGTTTGATATCTTTGAAGAAAGAATGCTGATTTAGCTGCTTTAATTTTTCTTGTGTTCTTGTAGGATTTCATAACATGATCTCAGTGGGACATTAATGCCCATCTTTACTATAGAAATGTGTTCCTGTTCATAGTCAGTGTCACATAACTTCTGAGCTGCTAATTTTGCTGATTTGTGTCTTTACGTCTGGAACAAGTGCCAACATTCCATACATCAAAGTTATATTTAAAATAAAATGTACAAATTTAGCTAAAATTACAGTCAAACCCAGTCCCAAAAATGCGGTCTGAAACTGGATATGTTGGTCTAAAAAGATCGGATATTGCAGCCTTGTTATAAACTACGACTAACAAGTTCTTTTCAGGACAAAGAAGAAGAAAAACATTGGTAGATGGCATAACATATGATGCATGTATATCTTACGGACCAAAATTTGTGTTTTAAAACTTGACATTGTGAATCTGAAGTTTGTAAAACGAACCATCATTAAATGAGACTTGATTTACTTAAAATCTGTGAAAATGTTTCAATCCAACCAGATTTCTTGCTAGATGTGCCAAACATCGTGTTCATCCTAATGGTTGTTGTAATTTCAGGTATCCAATGGCATTGGGTAACCTAGGAGATCTGGAAGAGATTTCCCCGACGCCAGGCAGACCTCCACCCTTGACTGTTTTTAAAGAAGCCATATCTTCATCAGTGAAGCATTTCGAGAACTACCATGTATATCCCTACACATATATGGGAGGTTATTTATTCCGTAAGCGTCGCTACAAGGAGGCTATCAAGTGTTGGGCGGAAGCCTCCAATGTTATCAGAAAGTACGTAACTGCTTGAGGTTAAACACATTTAACAAATGTAATTTTCTGTTAAAGAAATGTTACAAGTGTTTTCCTATTTACAATTTATTGATAAGTCAGTGGTCTCTTCTCCCAATTTATTGATAAGTCAGTGGTTTCTTCTCCCAATTTATTGATGTCAGTGGTTTCTTCTCCCAATTTATTGATTCCAGTGGTCTCTTCTCCCTATTTGCTACTATTAACCCTGACCACCAAAATGTTGAAAAGAATATGGCCACTGTAACCTTCAAAGATGTCATAAAGGTAAAAGTAGTCTCTCATAGCAGACACTGATGTTGGGGTTGGAGAAAATAAACTTCATTGTACGAGACTACAGCTTGGTTAGGAGGTGAGGGGGGAAGTTCCCTTCTTTGCTGTCTTTCCTTCCATAACAGGTACCAATTTACAGTTGGGTCAACTGGAGTGTGCCAGTAACGAGAGTTGAGCCCTGCACCTGTGCCACAAAAATCTAATCAGATGCTCATGTCATAAAAGGTGACTAAAGAAGATTGTGCATAGGGCTTGCAACCTCATCATATAAAACTATAGCTACGAAACAACCAAGTGCTTGGAAGCAGACTCCCTGTAAAAAAGCCAGCTATAATGGTGTGTCTGAATTTCACTAGGAGTGAAAAGGCAAATCATGATCATGTGTTCTGATGGTCAGTGATCATTGAAAGTCCAAATGCTTGTCATTGGTAGAAGTGGAATGTTCCCAACTAAATGTTCCCAAGACATGCACAGTTCAGCCTCCAGCAGCAGAAGACCAGTTCTATGCCTTCTTGGGGCAGAAATGTTA
Source organism: Ariolimax columbianus (assembly GCA_036924085.1). NCBI lineage: Eukaryota > Metazoa > Mollusca > Gastropoda > Stylommatophora > Arionidae > Ariolimax > Ariolimax columbianus. Next base: position 86,574,373 of record JAVGWX010000007.1, on the reverse strand, counting down.
TTACTAACAGGAAATGGGGACCAGGTATGAATCTCTGTGATCCTAAGACTAAAACACTTTGATAGGTGAAGTTTTCGTACTTCTTCTTCTTCTTCGTTCTTCCTCAGATCAAGGTTCCGGTTTCTCTTACAAAGGACACCGTTGTTTGTAAGGCTGTTTCATCTCCATACAGCTTCTGTCTCATATCTGTCTCACGAGGCCAGCATTGTTCTCTCTTTTCCTGCGTAAGCATGCAGCTTTGTAGGATGTGTTCCACGGTCATGATATGCTCCCCACATGGGCACCTGTCATCTGTCCCAATCCTCATTTTGTTGTAAAGATGACTCTTGAGTCTGTTATGCCCAGTTCTCAGTCTGAAGATGATGACTTGCTTTTCTCTAGTTAAGTTATGGTAGCTGTCTTCTTTTCGGAAGTCGGGGTGTTGATCAGCCCATTTTACCCTGAAGTTGGCTTTAATTATGGTCTTGGCCTCATTATATGTGATACTCAGGTCTGTTTTTTGGGGATGCTCCTCCACTCAAGTTTTCTTACCATTTTGTATTATCTTGAATTGGTCAAGTGACTTGGTCATTTAGTCAGAATGCATTATGAGAATCTGCAAGAAGAGCATACCATATGCAGGTCTCCAGTCCACGTCCAAGGGACTGACCTCAATGTCAATGGATCAAGGGTGTCTCTGATACACTCAGGAAGCTACACCAAATGACAGCACAATCCTCCCTCCCTGACAATAACAAGAAATCTATGCATTCTGCTTCTCTCTGCGATGCCTCATGGTAAGAGCAGTAGGATAAATGAAAGAAGAAGAACTATAAAAGTTGTGCATCCAATAGGAGTACCTTTGTATGCTGGATTCAGAAAGTGGAGAAACTGAGCTGCATGATCAGCTGCAGTTTAAGTGTCGCTCTACAGCAACCAACCCATTTTGTAGTATTCCGACGCCATTATTCATGAGAATCATCGCATCACAAGTCGACAATTGGCCCTACAGCTTTCACCCAGCAATGGAAGTGCAATGGCAATTTTTTACAATGTTGAATGTTCAAAGGTTCTGTTCTGCTTCTAAGAATCATCTTCCCTGCATTCCGGGTGTACCCATAGCTGATGATTCTCTCTCAGTAAATGGCGAAGGGTGTGGATACTGACGGTTCCTACCACTCATTGCATGTACACATTTCAGATCCATCCTCTTTTGTGCTTGCTCGAACGAACCTCACGAGATTTCAGAGATCTGCAGTCTTAATTACTGATTTGTCCACTGCAATGTTATAATGTAACAGGCGGTCGTTGATAGATGTCATAACATCACTCTATCCATATCTAGTCCATCCACAATGGATGCTTGTGAAACCGGGATGTAAGCTTTTTCGTTGCCATGAACCCCAGCATGTCCAGGACAGTAGATCCGCACCAGGTCCTGAAGGTTTGAGGCCTCAACAGCTGCTATGCACTCATGCCGTACCCAGTCATTCTGTAACTTCCAAATTAATTGGTTGGGAGTCTTACACAATGGCTGCCCCTGTTAAAGAGGTCTCAGATAGCGGGCTCAGGGCTGTAGTCACTGCTTCCATCTTCATTCCCGTACTGGACGTTGATTTTCTGTATGCCCCGATCTGCTCAGTGATAACCTGTCCTCTCACTCTAGCCGAGAAGCCCAAATGGAATATCTCATTGCGAAGCACCGATCCATCAGGGTATGCCATCACTATACTGAATGTTATCATTTATCAGTTGGTTTACCTCAAGCTGTGCCCTCCCGTTGCATCAATCTCTGCATTCCCTGCCTAGGTAATGATGACTGTGGCAATCTGTCATTCTATTCACAGTCTCCCTTAACTGTTGTATAAACTGGGGTCACCTGTCCAATTACTCTCTCTGCCTGTGCCATCCATGATTCACCTCTCTTGATCACTTGGTGTCTGAGGTATTATTGTGCAGTGGGTGCTGCATGTTTGTGATATCCCACAAATAGTCTTTGGCATATGCACATTTATATCTGGATGTCACAGTCAGCAGCCTCATCATGCACCACATCTCCAAGATCAGGGTAGCTCTAGTACATCCAAGAATCAGTCACTTCCCTTCATTCTGGATGTGATCCCTTCATTATGGATGTGATCCCTTCATTCTGGATGTGATCCCTTCATTATGGATGTGATCCCTTCATTCTGGATGTGATCCCTTCATTCTGGATGTGATCCCTTCATTCTGGATGTGATCCCTTCATTCTGGATGTGATCCCTTCATTATGGATGTGATCCCTTCATTATGGATGTGATCCCTTCATTATGGATGTGATCCCTTCATTCTGGATGTGATCCCTTCATTCTGGATGTGATCCCTTCATTATGGATGTGATCCCTTCATTCTGGATGTGATCCCTTCATTCTGGATGTGATCCCTTCATTCTGGATATGTTCTAATCGTTTACACTGTAATTTTGATAGTGTTAGGATGTCCAGTCAGTAATCAACAATTAACAATACCAGCTGATGATATAGGATGGAAAGCAGTCATTGTTTCAAGCTTGTTGCTGCCATAGCCTTAAGTGCTTCCAGGCCTTGCTTGCATCTCTGTATGGTCTGATTGACATAGTATCTATATGAGAAGCTATGATCATAGGTTACTTTGAGGTATTTCAACCTTGTGAATGCACACACAAAGGTAACACCTGGTAGACCAGCCTTCATTATAGAGTTGTTCTTCTTTGGCATTTATCCTGAAAAGGACGTGTTGTGGTTTACAGCAAGACTGTGATATCTGCACTTTCAACCTGACACATCCAAATTCAGCTGCCTTTTTTAAGTACCAGGCTTGCCTTTTCACTGCGATCCCTGTCCCTTGGCCAGACTAAACTAATGACCAGTGCAGCCTATTTCCACGGCCGCCACATGGAGGTGGAACAGGGTCTTGCCCAGATATGGTTCGCTGACCGTGATGCAAGCAGACAGCTATGAGTCACTGGCTGCTGTCAGCTCATGCACTTCTGCATCTTGCCCCCTTATAGAGTTATTCAAGGAACACCACATCATGCAGGCCTTATTAGGATTAATCCAGGCGCTGGAATTCCCACACCACTGAAAAATTGCCTGCAAAGCCTCCTGGATGTCTCTGGCCATATCATGACTATCTGACCCAGTCCTGTAAGTCAGTATGTCATCTGTAAATGTTAGTGTTCGCCCCGGTCCTGTGGGTTGAATGTTGGCCACTGTTATTGTGTAGATGTTGAACAGCACATGTGAGAGTGACAAATCTTTTGGCTGTCAGCATATTCGCATCGGATCTGATATCCAAGATACGAAGGGAAGTGCAACTGTTCTCTCCATCATGCCAGCTCACCAGCCATAGGTGGATTACACTCTGTTCCGAACAATGCATCAGGGGGGTACCAAAATCAACCTGGTTATGTTAGCAAGCAATGATGGTGACATCATCAGACGGTTTTTGTCTTGATGATGTAACATGCGCTGTATTTTAATTATAGTGAGGAAGAAGCTGCGCTGGTCATCAACCACACTCCCTGATCCCGAACTACCTTAGATGAGTAGCAAGACTTAAGTCAAGACGACTAGAGGCAATTCACGATGCAGGCACTCTGGTCTCACCTCCTGGTTATGTGCATCATCAAAGTCTAAAGCGACTGCTTCCTGCCTGGACTAGAAGCCCTCATATACATCATATACAAATGTCCCAGCATTATTGCAGCTCTTCTTAGTTGGTCTATAACCGCTAAGGGTATCGGATAACAGGTGTTCACGTTCTAGATGGGACATTATTTCTGGTGACTATCTTCTCAAGCATCTTGCCATAGACATACTGTAGAATGATGTTCTATAGCTACAGAGGAGCGTGGAATGCTTGCCAGATTTAGGGAGGGCACAGCTAGCTATGGAGCCAGTCTTCAGACACTCATGCTTTCTCTGTACTGGTATTAAAATCCTTCACATTTCTATTTTCTGTATTACCCAGCTGCTTAAATGGGGCAATACTGTACTCCATCAGGACCTGGGCCAATGTTCTTGCTGAAGTGTGTAATGTGTACCACATCTGCCTTAGTTATTAAGTTTACATAAGTCCCTTCTCTGATGGCAGAGTCTAGAACAAATCTCCTGGCGCACAAATCTATCCCCTTTGTCTGGACAACATATCAATTTTAAAATCCAAGACCCTTCATCTATCATCAGGGACTTCCCTGTGGAGTCCAGAATAATGGGGATTAGCTGGCTTGTGTTCTTTCCATCCATCTTTCGATGTATGTGTTAGAACTGTTGGAAGGTATAATCATTACCCATTCCTGTTATGAATTCTTTCCACCTCTCGGTTTTCTATTCCCTTGTTGAAGCTTTTAAGAAGTCGGTGGCCGCAGGTTATTTCTCATTAATCTTACGAAAGATTTGTAAAGTTCCTGATGAAAAATGTCTCGTTGCTGGTGATTATAATGTTAGATCAAAGGGGCGAGGAAATGCCACTGCTAATAGACCCATATCAAACAATGTTACCCTCCACACACTCATATATACTAGGTGCACAGGATAGTGATCAACTGCTGTGTGTCATCCTTATCATGAAAATAAAACCAACCAGACAAAAGAAACCTAAACAAATTTCCAGATATCAGGGGCATAACCGGGTCAAATGCTTTACACAGACCGGGTCAGACAATTCGGCACAGGACCACTAGAACTAATTTTTGTCCAACCACCTTGGTGGAGTCAATCAGTAGAACAGGTATTGAAAAAAAAAAAGGAGATGACAACAAAAGAGTGACGGAAAGCTCGAAAGAGATTACTTAAGAATTTCAATGAGGTTAATGAAATTCAGATAAGTGCAAGATGGGTTCTTTGAAGTCTCTCTACCAACTACAGATGTCAAATAAACATTGTTATGTGAACAGACAGGAAACGAGATGGTACAGGAAAGGCATGCATACCCCTGTTTTGCGTTGACAAAAGTGTGTATATGGGAAACATTCCGAGATATTATTTCATGAATTTCATACATTGTAAATAAATAGTTTCAGGAATAACAAATTGTGAGGCATTTCTTTCAGATGTTGACACGAATTTGTCTAAAGAAAGCGGTGATCAGAGTGAGGTTATTTGTACCTTCAGAGCTTGTCCTAGAATGATACTATTGATTGTCATGTGGGCTTTACCTGTTTCTTATGTTAAGTACTTTTCAGTAGATATTCAGCAGTCATTTTAGCTCGGTCATTATATCAGTAGTCATTTTATCTTCGGTCATTCTATCTTCAGTCATTCTATCAGCAGTCATTTAACGTCTGGTCAGGCAAAATATATTGATCATACATGTTAGTCAGGGTCAGGCAAAACATACTGGCCAAGACCCTCACCACGGCTTCCCAGTAACCCTCCCTGGAAACGGGCTGTTTTCATGGCAGCCTGGCTAATCAAGTCAGGGGTCAATGTGATCCCCATAGTAGTGAATGACACGCAGATAATACCAAGCATAGTACAGCCGCCTGGAGGACCCCTGTCCACCTTCATCAGCACGCTCGGAATGTGAGGAAAGCTACTACAACCTGCCACTTAACGTCCGTTTCAGGGCACACAAAAGAGTGGGCAAACAACATTCTATCAGTGGGGACGGTGTGTGCTAGTGGTTAAATGACACAGCTCCCAACCCGAAGGTGCTGGGTTTGCTCCCCAATCACAGCACCGGCCATTTCCCCAGGATAAGCAAACCATTAGAAAATGCAGGAGGAAGCAGATCCTAACATAAAATAGATGCCGAAGTCAGATGCACTGGACTGACAGATGCAAAAATAAAAACAGTGCAGCGCACACAGCTTTGGGAAATAGAAAAATAAAACAAACGCAAAAAGAAAAGAAAAATGATGTCAGTAACACAATAAACTCACTAGTATTTCTCATCTTTAGTTTGTGAATGACTGTTTGAAGATAAAATATTTTAACAATCTAAACCCAGTACATGTATCTAATTGGAGCGCCCCAAATCATTTAGTTATTGTTCACACTTTTTAAATGACTTAGTTGCTTCTATTCTACCATGGGGTGCAGAGATTTTTTTCTTTCTTGTGCTTATAATTTCTGCAGGATAAGGTAGCTGGTTCCACTTTAGTTGTCTCTTATGAATTGCAGGTTACATTTTTTTTTCTCTATACTGGCCCAAGTAACACAAATACAGTTCTTATTTTTGTGAATGAATATTATCCATAACTGTGCTTTTGTCTGGGAGGCATTGGGCTGTCAACATCTGCTAGGTCACAGCTAAAGGGATCATATCATCATCATCTATAATTATTTGATGAAAAAAATCTCAATTTTGGTAGTCTTCATCTTGTGCTGTTTTAGCTCCATATGAAGTATAGAGCAGTTACTGCAACTGGCCCCCTTACAGGAAGCCTGTATTAAAACACTTTGCTATCTTTCAGTGGTAATTTCTATATAAATTAATTTTATGTGGAGGGTTGCTAGCCTCATAAACAACCCTCTTTATTCAACTTTTATGACACACCTGGTAAGTTACATCACTTCTATACTTTCTCTTTAGGTGATATTTGGAAGCATCATCATTTAAAAACATATGGGTACCATCATTTAAAATTATTTCTCTGTGTGTCTTAAGTGTGTCATTTCTGAAATCAGTGTTACATTCTTGAATATTACTATCTCTCAGGTTCAACTACACCAGGGAAGATGAAGAAATATATAAAGAGTTCCTGGAAATTGCAAATGAGCTCATTCCAAACATTGTAAAGACAGTGTCTTTAAACACAACAGATCGTGGTCAGATGAATATCTTATACAACCCTGAGGTGTATGCAGACATTCTCCACTTCTATGATGGGATTTGTGAATGGGAAGAAGGCAGTTCCACACCGGTTTTGCACGTGGGCTGGGCCCAGAATCTGACATTTTCCCTCAACAAGTTTGATCCACGCACTCGAGCTAAAATTGATGTTGGGAGGGATGAAGATGAGGATGAGGATGAAGAGAAGGGTGAAAATGATGAAAATGACAATGAGAGCAATAATAGATTGAAAGATGGGAAAGAATCAAAATTAGACAGTGATCAGAAGTCTGTTAATGCAGTGGATGTCAAAGACCCATTACAAGTTGTTGTGGATGAATTAAAGAAAGAGGATCTACAGTTATCTCCTCCTCTGTCCAATATTGTGGGTCAGCGGGTCACAGCTAGAGGTCGCAAAGGTCAGCGAAGAAGAAACTCCAATACTACTAAAGATAACAGTCCAAATATGTCGTGGGGAGAATTTGGGAGAAAGGTCAACGGAGATGAACGCAGCAAATCAGAGCAGAAGATCAAATCTACAATAGAGGAACTTGCCTGCAAAGTTGGGCAGCAGGAGAATTGTAACACAGCACCTAACCCCAACATCACTGCTCTCGCTCAGCAGTGCAGTTTGAACATTCTCAATAAGGAGTATCTTCTTGGAGCAGGTGAGCCATTCTCTTCTTCTTCCGCAACTGTTTCATCAACGGTACCCTCTGATGAAGCATTCTCCACCACACCTATCCCATCTGTTCCCTACGCCGGCTCAGACTCTCGGCTCGATGTGGATGAGTTTCTTAGTTCAAAATCAAATGGTACAGCTTTTATTGGACTCACCATGGATTCCATGCTGAAGGCAGAAAGTCCCGCAGACATGATGCTGGTAATGAAACGATCAGATGATGTCACATGTTCTGCCCTATTACCTTCTCTTTCCCCATCACCAACATCTGAAATGTTGGCAGCGTTTAGGCCAGTCCTAGTAGAACTCCGTAGCGAGAAAATGAAAGGTTTAAAAAAGATGTTCAAATCTAGCAAACTGAATGCTAGTGCCATTAAACTCCAGCTCACTGCGCAGTCTCAAGTACACGTTAAAGACTCCAGGTTTTTGGACTTCTGTGAACCAATGGGATCAGCTCGAAAACGTCCTAGACGAGAAATTATCTAAGAATATAGATAAACATTAACCACATGTTCAATCTTCTTGAGAGTTCGGGGACAAACTTGGAATATTAGTGAATGCTTTTGTTTTCTCCTTGTGATGTACTGATGAAACAACAAAAGAGCATGTACCAAAGTTCAGATTATTTATATTATGATAATGCAGGAGCTACACAGGACCATCCACCTGATGTCCATTTGTTGCAGATGCAGATCTCTTGACCTGGTGTTTTCGGTGAGGGAAACATCTTGATCATTTTGCAACCTTGCGCAAATATGCTCTCATTTTATATAAAATAATTTATAGGTCAGTTCAAATCTGAAGGTATAAAAAAAAATCGTTCTTCTAATTTATGTTGTCTGGTACAGAATACAACTTTTTTCTTATATAATTTGATTCATGGGAGAACTTGCACCCTATTATCTAGTCAATCTTTGCACATAAAAATGCTTTTTAAAAAAAAGGCCAGAGCAACTTATCAAACTATGATATAAACTTAATAGTCAGTTCCAATGTTCTCCAAAATTGAAATGTGTCTTCACAAATCAGTTACTGTTTAGTCCTATGTTAATAGTTTTGTGAAAGTGACTGGGGGATAGGTTAGATATGGTAGGACAGTATATCTCACCAAAATAACAAACACATCTTGCTGCACTTTTTCTTTCGTGCAGAAAAACCAGTAAATTAATGCTTCGACAAGTACAAATTAAATAAAAATATTCATTTAGATTGTTTATTTAAAAAAAACATTTAGTCTTGGACGAGTGTTACTAGTCATCCATCTGGTGTTGTAAGACTAATGATAACGATGATGCAGGTTGTTGGAATTACATGGCTTTGGTAGTAGTAGTTAAAACACTGGCAGAAAGAGGCCTAATAATCACTCAGACAAATTGACCTTTGAAATAGATATATGACGAATATTTAGTTAAGAGAATTGCATAAATTTGTGGAATATACGCGATATATTGTTCAGAAATATTTGTTTGACTTTGACTATAATATTAAGAGAGATTGGAAGTATATTATTGAAGTGGAAGGTAAACTAGAGATAAAGAAAGACCATGATATATTGTTCTTACATCTCGACGTTTGAGCTACATCTACTTAAAAATGTAAAATCACCACTGTCCTTTAAGAATCTATGGGGGGATTAGGCAAGTAAAAACACATGTCAAGTGTTTTGAAAAGTCAAGTCAAGGGTCTCTGGAACACCTTGATTATGATAACGTAAGGTTCAAACATTCTTCTTCTTCTTCTTCGTTCGTTCTCAATCTCCTGCTATCAAGCTCTGAAAAAGCTTTGCAAATAGCAGGATATTGTCTAGAGAGGAATGTGTTGTGTCATAGTTTACAGCTTAACTGCGATATTTGCACCTTTCGGTCCGACACATCCGACTTTAGCAGGGCTCAAACATTAGATAGTCAACTGATTTTGTGATTTCACTTGCCGTTTTTGTAGCATGAAAATTTGGCATTGTATTTTTGTGTGACATCTACAAGTCATCTTATAATCTTACAATTGCTAGGAGGTAATGAAAGCTCTTCTTCTTCTTCTTCGTTCGTTTTCAATCTCCTGCTACCAAGCCCTGAACAGGTTTTGCAAGTAGCAGGATGTAGTCTGGACAGGGCTTTGCAAGCAACAGGATGTAGTATGGACAGGGCTTTGCAAGCAACAGGATGTAGTATGGACAGGGCTTTGCAAGTAGCAGGATGTAGTCTGGACAGGGCTTTGCAAGCAACAGGATGTAGTATGGACAGGGCTTTGCAAGCAACAGGATGTAGTCTGGACAGGGCTTTGCAAGCAACAGGATGTAGTATGGACAGGGCTTTGCAAGTAACAGGATGTAGTATGGACAGGGGTTTGCAAGTAGCAGGATGAAGTCTGGACAGGGCTTTGCAAGCAACAGGATGTAGTATGGACAGGGCTTTGCAAGTAACAGGATGTAGTATGGACAGGGCTTTGCAAGTAGCAGGATGAAGTCTGGAGAATGGAATGCATTGTGTTGCTAGTTTGCAGCTTTACTGCGATATTTGCACCTTTTGGTCCGGCACATCCAATTTGGCAGCCTGAAAGCTCTGATGTTCTTTCTAACCCATACCTTATGTTAACCCACAACTGACAGATTTTTGTTGCATTATGTTGACAAATGTTGTTTTGATATACAATTTTAACAGTTTACCACAGGTACCACTAGCTGAGAAGCATTGTTACACACACGTTTTATTTACAACTACTCCTGATATTGTAATAATTTGTTTTGTTTTTTTACATTTTGTTTTGGTATGAATCATTGTAACATGAGTTTTTCAAATGCAGCGTACATGTTAAACAAATGTGTTCCCACCGATATTTGAAATGTTTTTGTGAAATTAGGAGGCTGTGGAATTTGGTAGATTTCCGTGTGCATTTCTGCTTTAGAAAAAAGCTTCGGATATAAAAAAAAGTGAATCTTGTAAGATATTTACTTGTTCCATCATATGCTGCCGAAATGCAATGAAATAATAAAATTTCTACTTTCAAACTTATTCCACATCTGCCATTGTATGTAAATGATATTCATGCTTTCCTGTCAGCTGTATTTCTTTTGGTCTGATTCCGTTCTAGTCCTATCCTTTAGAGGTATTGTCCTCCAATTTTTGTAGGTCTGGATCCCTGACTTTATGCTACCATTGTTTCTTGTGGTGAACTGTATTCTCTCATAGACTTCATGGTAAAACAATATTATCTGGCACTGTTTTAAGTTATCAGCTTTCCTTTGATGACTTCCTTCTAGTTTATGACAGCTCCAAGGTATTGAAACTTTTTAGCCTGTTCCAGACCCTATCTCCCAACATAATTGAATGTTTCATTGACGATAATAAACAAATTTGGAAGTAGTAATGACAAAGTTTCATGCTGGAAGGCTGACATGAATGAGAGTAGTTTCATGCTGGAAGGCTGACATGAATGAGAATAGTTTCATGCTGGAAGGCTGACATGAATGAGAGTAGTTTCATGCTGGAAGGCTGACATGAATGAGAATAGTTTCATGCTGGAAGGCTGACATGAATGAGAATAGTTTCATGCTGGAAGGCTGACATGAATGAGAATAGTTTCATGCTGGAAGGCTGACATGAATGAGAGTAGTTTCATGCTGGAAGGCTGACATGAATGAGAATAGTTTCATGCTGGAAGGCTGACATGAATGAGAATAGTTTCATGCTGGAAGGCTGACATGAATGAGAATAGTTTCATGCTGGAAGGCTGACATGAATGAGAATAGTTTCATGCTGGAAGGCTGATATGAATGAGAGTAGTTTCATGCTGGAAGGCTGACATGAATGAGAATAGTTTCATGCTGGAAGGCTGACATGAATGAGAGTAGTTTCATGCTGGAAGGCTGACATGAATGAGAATAGTTTCATGCTGGAAGGCTGACATGAATGAGAATAGTTTCATGCTGGAAGGCTGACATGAATGAGAATAGTTTCATGCTGGAAGGCTGACATGAATGAGAGTAGTTTCATGCTGGAAGGCTGACATGAATGAGAATAGTTTCATGCTGGAAGGCTGACATGAATGAGAATAGTTTCATGCTGGAAGGCTGACATGAATGAGAATAGTTTCATGCTGGAAGGCTGACATGAATGAGAATAGTTTCATGCTGGAAGGCTGACATGAATGAGAATAGTTTCATGCTGGAAGGCTGACATGAATGAGAATAGTTTCATGCTGGAAGGCTGACATGAATGAGAATAGTTTCATGCTGGAAGGCTGACATGAATGAGAATAGTTTCATGCTGGAAGGCTGACATGAATGAGAGTAGTTTCATGCTGGAAGGCTGACATGAATGAGAATAGTTTCATGCTGGAAGGCTGACATGAATGAGAATAGTTTCATGCTGGAAGGCTGACATGAATGAGAATAGTTTCATGCTGGAAGGCTGACATGAATGAGAATAGTTTCATGCTGGAAGGCTGACATGAATGAGAATAGTTTCATGCTGGAAGGCTGACATGAATGAGAATAGTTTCATGCTGGAAGGCTGACATGAATGAGAATAGTTGTTGAAGTGTACAGTCATTTCAAGGCAGACACCCTTGTGCACTCCATTGCTTGCTAAGTCATTATCTAGAACATTCCTTGTGTTTCAGTTTAGTTCTTCTTCTTCTTATTCGTTTGTTCTCAATCTCCCACTCCCAAACCCTGAAAGGGTAAGTAGCAGAATGTAGTCCAGAGAACGGAATGCGTTGTGTTGTAGTTTACAGCTTGGCTGCGATATTTGCACCTTTCGGTCCAACACATCCGACTTCAGCAATCATTTTTTGAGTACCGGGTTAGCATTCCCTCTTTGATCCCTTCTCCTTAGCCAGTCTGCCCTTCTGCAGCCTGTTATCCAGGATCACCACGTGGAGGTGTAGAAGGGTCTTGGCAGCTATGGTTCGCTGGCCCTGACACTAGCAGTCAGCTATGGGTCACTGACCACTGCAGCTCATGCGCTGCTCAGCATCTTGATCCCCAGTTTAGTTCCAATTGAAGCATAAGTCCCCTTTCAGGAAGTATGTACTAAAATATATGTGTTCTCTTGCAGTGATGATTTTTTTGTAGTAATTTTTTTCACATGGTGAGATTGCTAGCCCCATGTACATCCCTTTTTAGTCACCTTTTAAAACATGCTAGGAAGGCTGCAGTGTCTCAATTCTTAAATTCCCAGAAACCACTCATATAATAACATACCTGGCAATGTAAATTGTGATGAAAATAGTGATAACTATTTTGGCAAACATCGTCACTTCTTTATTTACAATAGACTAGCCCCTTGGGGAGAGGAGACTCACATCTGGTCAAGCAAATCATTCTGATCAGACAATGTTAGTTAGGGTCAGATGATACATACTGACCAAGACCCCACCTTACTTCCATGCAATTCTCCATGAAAACAGGCTGTTTCAGTCTGGTTAACGATGTAGGGATTCTCATAATAGTGATCGTCACGGACTTGAAATCAAGTATAGCACAACAGCCTATAGGACCTTGGTCCGCCTTCATCAGCATGCTCGGGATGGGAAAAAAGCTGCTGCAACCCTCTGATCATCACACTTTCCAGGGCACGTCAAAGAGTAAACATACTTATCGTGGGCATCCAACAACAAATAGTTCGTTAGAATGTCCCCATTTCCTTACAGTAAATACGTTGTTTGCATCCTTGTATCAGAAATAAAGATTCCCAGTATAAAATATGCCTTAAACTTATTGTTTCAAGTTTAATTAATACACAACTTACTAAACTGGACATTAGTGATTTTTTATGGAAGCTTTATTCTTGCTCTACGTGATATTTTTGGGGTATTTGACAGAAATTATTCTTCTTTTTTGTATGCTGTCAGACGTCAACTTGAATTTGTTCGAAGAAAGCAGCTGTCATCCTGAGGCTGTCTACTTTGCCATAGAGCTTGTCTAGTGTTGCCACTGGTGATGGCCACATGTGCTTTCTCTGGTCCTCGTATGTCGGGCAATTTTGCAGCAGATGTTCAGCGGTCATTTTCCCTGTACCACAGGTGCATTCGTCAGTGCCACCTATCTTCAGTTTTTGACAGAAATTCGTCTCACAAATTGAAAAATGTTTATGTTAGCTGCAAAATAACACACAAAAAGTCTTCATCAGTATGCTTAACCAGTATACAAAAATAGCAGAAGTATGAAGTGTCAGTGCCAATGTAGTTAACCAAAATGCAGAATAACAAAGGTATGGAAAGAAAAGGAATTGCACATGGGTGCTCCCATATCTGCTCATTTCCTTTCATTGCTGAAAGAGGCGTTGACAGCACAAACTCCTGCAGCAGTGCCTTTACAGCTGGGTCAATATGAAAGACCCCACGACATGCTCAGTATATCAAACTGAGCACGACTTGATTCGAACCTGGAGCGCTGGGATTGTAAACCAGACTCACATCCTTTAGGCCATCGAATCTCAGAATAGCAAAGATATTCATAAATAGTACACTTGATTGATGTACTTCTTCTGCGTACGTTCTCAATTTACCGATTTCAAGCCCTGAACAGGAATGCAAGTAGCAAGATGTAGTCCGGAGAACGGAATATGTCGTATTGCTAGTTTACAGCTTGATTGCAATATTTGCACATTTTGGTCCATCTTCGGCAGATATTGATGTACTATTGTGGACAATAGTACACTCTGGGACTGAGTGGTCTCGAGGTAAGTCGTCAGCCTCGACTGTTGGAGGTCGCGGCTTCAAATCACGGTGGAGACCGGTATTTTTTCACGTGGACTTTCTGGCATTTCCCCAGATCTCTTGGTAGTAGAAATCTACGCCCGTGTGCACTGTCGCGCACGTAGAAAATCCATTGGCAGTTGAAAATTGAAAAGAGTAGGCTTAACAGCTGCTGCCCGCGCAAAATTAAAAATGTTAAAAATCTACCTGGTCTATTACAGGATCCTCGCCGGTGCTACGGAGTTTGTGCATTGTGCTGAGATTCTCCAAAAATATGGAGTAGTATTGGTTGAACCGTGTGCAATGATGTTGATTCTTCGACTAAACTGAACTAAACATCAATAGTACACTTAACATGTATTAGTAACAAATAGGTACCTTACGTAGTAACAGCTAACAACCCAGCTTAATTTAATCAATATTCCCGATTTGTTTTGCTGTAAATGAGGAATGACAGTTTTATTGTCAGTTAAAATCAGGTCACTCAGTAATTGTCCGAACTGATAATGCTTGAGCTAGAATATTGATGGCAATAGTTATATTTTTGCGTATAAGTCACTTCCAATATATTGTCACAATAATATTTCCATTGGTAGCTAAACGCATTGTAGACTAGGGGTCTGAAACTTAGGACTTTTGGGTCATCAAGCTTGTTTTTGTGCGATTTTTAGTCTGTTAAGCTTATTTTTATGTGAACTCTTGTTATAGAGGAGATCTTTTCGTGTGATCTTTAGGTCATTGAACATGTTCTCATGAGATGCTTAGGTCATTTAGATCGTTCTCATCTGATCTTTAGGTCATTGAATATGCTCTCATGAGATGCTTAGGTCATTTAGATCGTTCTCATCTGATCTTTAGGTCATTGAATATGCTCTCATGAGATGCTTAGGTCATTTAGATCGTTCTCATCTGATCTTTAGGTCATTGAATATGCTCTCATGAGATGCTTAGGTCATTTAGATCGTTCTCATCTGATCTTTAGGTCATTGAATATGCTCTCATGAGATGCTTAGGTCATTTAGATTGTTCTCATGTGATCATTAGATCATTGAACATGCTCTTATGAGATGCTTGGGTTATTGAGCTTGTTCTCATGTGATTATTAGGTCATTGAGCTTGTTCTCATCTGATCTTTAGGTCATTATGCTTGTTCTCATGTTATCATTAGGTCATTGAGGTTGTCCTCATGTGATTATTAGCTCATTGAGCTCCTGCCAAAGACGTAAATGTCGGCCCAAAAGGTGCAAAGATCGCAGCCAAACTGTAAACTTGCGACACAACGCATTCCATTCTCCGCACAACATAGTGCTACTTGCAAAGCCCTATTCAGGGTTTGGTATTGGGAGATTGAGAACGAATGCAGAAAAGGAAGGTCATTGAGCTTGTTCTCATGGGATCATTAGGTCATTGAGCTTGTTCTTATGTGATCATTAGGTCATTGAGCTTGTTCTCATCTGATCATTAGGTCATTGAACTTGTTCTTATGTGATCATTAGGTCATTGAGCTTGTTCTCATGTGATCATTAGGTCATTGAGCTTGTTCTCATGTGATCATTAGGTCATTTAGCGTGTTCTCATGTGATCATTAGGTCATTGAGCTTGTTCTCATGTGATCATTAGGTCATTGAGCTTGTTCTTATGTGATCATTAGGTCATTGAGCTTGTTCTCATGTGATCATTAGGTCATTGAGCTTGTTCTCATGTGATCATTAGGTCATTGAGCTTGTTCTTATGTGATCATTAGGTCATTGAGCTTGTTCTCATGTGATCATTAGGTCATTGAGCTTGTTCTCATGTGACCATTAGGTCATTGAGCTTGTTCTCATGTGATCATTAGGTCATTGAGCTTGTTCTTATGTGATCATTAGGTCATTGAGCTTGTTCTCATGTGATCATTAGGTCATTGAGCTTGTTCTCATATGACCATTAGGTCATTGAGCTTGTTCTCATGTGATCTTTAGGTCACTAGTTGTTTTCATGCTACCATTAGAACAAGCTTGCCCTCATACCTTTGCCATTCAGGAAGTTTGAGACCAAAAGGTACTGACATTTAAATTCTCTACTTATAACTTTGTGTGATTGTTTCATTACTATTACCCCTTCCAGATTTGTTAAAAAAGTATGCAAGTTGATGAAATGTACATCTTTATAGTTAATGTTAGACAGTTTCATAGATGTTAATTGATAACATTTTCTGTAGGTTATTGCTCTAGTCTTTTATGGATAAGTTAGTGTACTTTTGGAAAATCGATTATTGTGAATTGTTCTATTTTTTAAATTCTTCTCACATATTCCATTTTTAGATATTGCATGTTTCAGGCCAAGGCAGATGTTCAGCGGGTCAAACTTATGAGATGCTAACGCCTATGTTGTTTTCATCTTGATTGAGCATAACCGGCTTGATTTATTATTTTGTTGTGTTTTTGTAGTTTTTATACATATTTATTCTTTTAAGGTTGACATATTTACTATCTTTTGTTTTTAAGAGATTTATTAATAAGAAAATTGATCAAAGACCCAAGTGTTTTGTTTTGGGATGAATCTGTAACATGACAATTGTTGCATGTTGTTGAAGACATGATCATTTATGACATTTGTCATTTTACATTTTTTTGTAAACAATAGGTTTAATATGTGGACAAGAGTCTGCCTATGATAATCATAGTAGGGGGAGTTTGTCAAGGTGTGTATCATAGACTTACAAGGTCATATTACTTACCAGTGTAATAACTTGAATTCAAGAAGATCAATGCCAGACACTGAGAGCCATTCACACTCAGAGCATGTGGTAAGAGGTCATTAAATACTGAATAACTTCTTTTGGGCAGAACACAACTTAACTTAACTTCTTTATACTGGTTTAGAAGACCTAATCTAATATCTAATCTGGACCTCTCTTTAGTCAACTTGTAGCTATGCCCTCTTGTTATTGTGGGTGGCTGTATTTTAAAAAACTTGTTATAGTCTAATTTATCCATTCTTGTCTTTTTGTCACCTGTCATTGCACTCCTCATCATTCACACAGACCAAACGGATGAGTACTGCAAGCAGTCTTTTACATTTGACAGAAAAGATTAGAAACAATAGACAGCAATGCACACAAAAATAAGTGAAGAACTCTCCTATTCTCAAAGGTCAGAGAAAGGCCAAATTTATGCTTCTTTTTCTTCTTCATTATTTCAAATTTTTGACAACCAATTTTCCTCTTAATTGTACGTTTTTTCAAGATCTTATCGCTGTATCTCAATCTTTATGTTGTTCATTAAGTTTTCTTAACCAACCCCTTGCTCTCGTATCTTCTGTCTGGTTTATATATATACTTTTATACAATAAGTTCAAGTCAAATCTAAACTTTTTTTTGTAAGGAAATTTTTATTTTTTAAGTCGTCAAAATGCCATTCATTTTTTTTATATAATCTCCTGCAACACTAATGCACTTATTCCAGCATTTAAGTAACTCTTGAAAAACTTGAGTGTAGAAAGATTTGTCAGTATGTCTGATCCAATCCAGGACATCCGGTTTCCCTTTGTCATCAGTACTGAAATTATTTTAGGGTCCAAATAGGTAGAAATCGCTTGGAGCGAGGTCCGGTCTGCGAGTTGCTGCAGATGGCACAAAGTGCGGTGAGCCTTATGAGGTTGAGCGTTATCTTCCAGGAGCAGGACGCCTGTTGTGTTCAAACCCAACATGCACTAACCTTCAGAAAATGCAAATGTTCATAAATAATAGTGTTAATCGTACCCAGGGAAAGACTTGTCTCGTGCAATTTCGTGACAGGTTATGCGGTTATTTTCCAAGATAAGACGTTCCACAATCTGGTTATTCTTAGGAATAACTGGTGGGTCGAGAGCCACCACGGAACGATCATCAATCACGGATGTACGACCTTCTATCAAATGTTTACACCATTCAAATATCTTACTGAGGCTGAGTGTTTCATCATCGTATTGTGATTGCAGTCTTCTTTAACATTACACAGGTTTCACACCTTCTTTCACAAGAAACTTCATCACAACCCACAGTTCCATGCAAGCACTAACAGTGCTGTCCACCATTTTTATTTATCTGGCCCATGGCAAGTGGGCCACCTAGCAGTAATAGGACACAAGTGTCCCTAACTAATGATAAAAGTTCCAGCACGCTATAACCCATTCAGGTAGAACTAGAACACAAGTGCCCCTAATGATAGTAGTTCCAGCACGCAATAACCCATTCAGGTAGAACAAGAACACAAGTGCCCCTAACTAATAATAGTAGTTCCAGCACGCTATAACCCATTCAGGTAGACTAGGACACAAGTGCCCTTAACTAATGATAGTAGTTCCAGCACGCTATAACCCATTCAGGTAGACTAGGACACAAGTGCCCTTAACTAATGATAGTAGTTCCAGCACGCTATAACCCATTCAGGTAGAACTAGAACACAAGTGCCCCTAACTAATGATAGTAGTTCCAGCACGCTATAACCCCTTCTGGTAGACTAGAACACAAGTGCCCCTAACTAATGATAGTAGTTCCAGCACGCTATAACCCATTCAGGTAGAACTAGAACACAAGTGCCCCTAACTAATGATAGTAGTTCCAGCACGCTATAACCCATTCCGGTAGACTAGAACACAAGTGCCCCTAACTAATGATAGTAGTTCCAGCACGCTATAACCCATTCCGGTAGACTAGAACACAAGTGCCCCTAACTAATGATAGTAGTTCCAGCACGCTATCACCCATTCAGGTAGACTAGGACACAAGTGCCCCTAACTAATGATAGTAGTTCCAGCATGCTATAACCCATTCAGGTAGAACTAGAACACAAGTGCCCCTAACTAATGATAGTAGTTCCAGCACGCTATAACCCATTCCGGTAGACTAGAACACAAGTGCCCCTAACTAATGATAGTAGTTCCAGCACGCTATAACCCATTCCGGTAGACTAGAACACAAGTGCCCCTAACTAATGATAGTAGTTCCAGCACGCTATAACCCATTCAGGTAGACTAGAACACAAGTGCCCCTAACTAATGATAGTAGTTCCAGCACGCTATAACCCATTCAGGTAGACTAGAACACAAGTGCCCCTAACTAATGATAGTAGTTCCAGCATGCTATAACCCATTCAGGTAGAATTAGAACAAAAAGTCCTGGTTTGATTTAAACACCCCTTGTATATTTAGATAACTTACCCGCTATTGTTTGTATGGGATGTTGGCTCTTATTGCTACTATCATCTGTAGGTCTGTTGGCCCATATCACTACTATCATCTGTAGGTCTGTTGTCCCATATCACTACTATCATCTGTAGGTCTGTTGGCCCATATCACTACTATTGTCTGTTGGCCCATATCACTACTATCGTCTGTTGGCCCATATCGCTAATATCATTTGTAGGTCTGTTGGCCCATATCACTACTATCATCTGTAGGTCTGTTGGCCCATATGACTACTATCGTCTGTTGGCCCATATCACTACTATCATCTGTAGGTCTGTTGGCCCATATCACTACTATCATCTGTAGGTCTGTTGGCCCATATCACTACTATCATCTGTAGGTCTGTTGGCCCATATCACTACTATCATCTGTAGGTCTGTTGGCCCATATCACTACTATCATCTGTAGGTCTGTTGTCCCATATCACTACTATCATCTGTAGGTCTGTTGGCCTATATCACTACTATCATCTGTAGGTCTGTTGGCCTATATCACTACTATCATCTGTAGGTCTGTTGGCCCATATCACTACTATCATCTGTAGATCTGTTGGCGCATATTGCTACTGTCATCTGTAGGTGTGTATCAAGGTCTTAAAATATTTGTTAGCTATGCGTGCAGCGTTTATATAAATATGTGAAACATTTACAATTAAATATCAAGTGACTGTGACAAAAATCTCTTTAAATTCATTGACATCTTTTGAACTTGAAGTCTATATTATGTTGTTGCTATACTTGTTGAGGGAGCAATGTAATCATATTGAGTTGTGCCCAAATCTCTAAATCATACTTAATGTTTCTCACTCTTTTTTATTGGGTGTATAGGTATTTTAGTAACTGGTAATTACTTTCTATGTAAGCAGTTATTACTGTAAGATTGCCCTTGAAACCACAGTTTAGTCATTGTATAATTGAATATAGTCAAGTTTAAGCACATTACTAAAATTTACCAATCTATTATTAGTTCTCTTAAGTGAGGTAATCGTGCTATTATGTATTTTCTCATTTCCTGATGCCTTAAAAGGATGTACGTAAATTCACATAATTAGCTTAGCTTGTCTATAAATAGCTACATCCAGACCCTATTATTATTATTCTTCTTAGCCTTGGCCATGTTGTTGATTACGTCTACACTTGAAGTCCAGTTCTCTGTGTGGAGAGTTCTTCACGGCTTTCTTCATGCTCATGTAACAGAAACACATCCAGCGTATAAAAATGTAGACACTTCCATTGGTGCCATAAATCATTAAGTCATCATTCATTGTCATTGTTCACTCTGGTAGGGGCATACAGCCACCACTACAGTTGCCTCCTTGCAGGAAGTCAAGAGTTGAAGCATTCACGTGCTGTGTAGGTAGATTCTGTGGCACTTTGTTTGGCATTATGAGGTTGCCAGCATCCATGCACAACCCTAATTAGTCATGTGTAGTAAGATGCAGTAGATCTACTCTGTCCTTCCAAATAACAACGGGCAGCAGTATCCACATGAGAAACTGATTCAGTCATAATGTATTGTAATCCTCATCTACTATTTAGTCAACTTGCAGCAGTGGTCATGATCCGTAGATCTCCACTATATTCTGTTTAGTAATCACCCCTCTCTGACAAATGTTCCCCAGATTTCAGTTAGTGTGAGCTTACTACTTTCTCTCTACCCATTTGGTTTTCATATTAAGAAATATCTGGACATGAAAGCTCATTACATGATCTTTTATCACATGACTTAAATATCCTCAATCTCTCTTACTCTGTTTATATTTTGGTGATCTTTTTAAAAAAAACAATATAGTTTCATAATGTTGATTGTGTCCAACTTGTTTGTCTTCTTCTTCATCCTATTCTCACCATTTCAAGTGTAGTATAAATTAAGACGTTGATTAACAATACTGGTACTTGTACTACTATGCTATAGTGAATCTTACACTTTCAGTAAAGGAACTTCACATATTATACTACTGGTAAAACACAGTAGGTAGGATAAGTATTGCATGTACATGCTTTGAGGGTTAACATTTCAAGTCAGTGTTTGTTTGGAAATAACTAGACAAGAAGAATGGAGAACTTTTCAGAATACAAAGAGAAGAGAATGGATGGGCTGAACACATAAGGGCATAATGAATGTGAGGAAATTAACTGCAGCAGAAGCTAAAAGTAGGAAAGTATGGGAGATGTAGTTGCAAGACCTATGCTCCACAGTCAGTTGCAGGCAAAGTAGGGGAGTCTTATATAGCAAACGCAAAGTGTGATACTGTATGATTTACTGGATTGTATATAATGAGTTTGATGTACATTTTTTTAGATGGTTTATTGTTCATATCCAGTGTTATCTTGTATGATGTACGCACACATGTTCAGACCTTAGTCTTAACCCATGTAAGGTAGGGACTTTCCATCTCATGGTTTTACACACCCAGCCATTCTTACAGGTCAAAACCCAACTGAGTGTGGAGTAGCCTTCTAACTTTGAAAGAATGTTCCCTAAACTGATACAGGAATAAAAGAGTGAATAATTGGTTCTTCCGATGATCAGGAGATGAAGAGGACCTTAGTCCTGTCAGCGGAGGTGTACTGGTGTTGTAATCAGTGAGGAGACTTAATCTCAATGTTATTTCAGAGTGAGATAAACTGAGAGGACTGTCAGTTTGTTCATGCCATTCATTACAAATGTGAGAACCAGCTTTTAACTCAACATCCTTCCTGTCTGATCAATGGTGTGCATTAGTTTCTCTGTACAATATCTATGTTTGAATCCATTTTCAGCCACCACGTGACACTATTATTTCATGTTGCTGAATGGGACCATAGCCCTGGCCTCACGTGTTCAGATGACCATATTCATCCTGTCGTTTGAAATAAGAATCTATCTCCACAGAGTGAAAATCATCACATGTATATTGGTTGATGCAAACTAAATGATTGTCTGGGTAAATGATTTGTCCATTTCCCTAAAATTCAGTCACCAGTGATTCTTAAACTGGGGTTATTAGACCTATTGTCTGGGGGTAGAAAGAATTAGTACATATACTATCGAGGGTGTTTCCGGGCTACTGAAGTGTATGATCGTCTGCTTTAAATAACTCAATTTGAATATACTTGTACTGTTATTGAAGTCATATGTTAACTGACATTCATTGTTAAATATGTACATCAACTGCTGATGATGAATTTATGTGTTATAGACCATGATGTCCATTTTCAACTTCAAAACTGCCATGTTGGCATGCTTGAATATGTAGTGTCTCACAATGTTGATAAACATTTGTTGTTGCTTCAAGTGCCGGCAGTTCATCCTGTTACATCCACAGTGTACAGAGTTTATCTTTGGCTACATATTTCTGCTTCTTGGTGTTCAGCGTTGTGCACTTGTTTGTATCCTCAGTCATTCCTTACTAAACACCAGTCTTATGCTAGCAAGTAAATGCGGCCATGTGAATGGATATTCACCAAAGTAGTATGCTAGGAAGGAAACTATAAGACCATGTAACTTTCAAGCATGTCGTGACAGCTGTCCAAGTAGGGGTGACCATGGGACCGGCAACCTCAAAATGTAAGTTGGGGTGCTACAGAAACTGCCTCTACAAAGAGTAGAAAAATGCTTTGACTTGGGATTTCTGAAAGAAAGCCAATTGTGGTGGCGTCTTATGCTTTTACTGAAATGAAATAGGGTATGCGAGGTCTGTCCAAAAGTTCAAGAAATTTGTTTGCTATAACTTTTCTGGCTTATTTGGAACCTAGTCCTCATTGTCTCCATCGAAATACTGCTACTAACACATCACATCCAATTCAGTTTCCACTTCTGTAAACAGTTCTGATAGCATTTTTGAGGAAATGCATAAATCTGTCCGCAAATTGCCCCAAATTTCAGCAATGGTCTGAAATCGTCATTCCTTCAAGCTGGATTTCAGTTTGAGAACTAGAAAAATGTTCGATGGGGACAAGTAGGGTGATTGTCATGGTAAAGGAGCCAGGAGTTGTCTCCACAACTTATGCCTCTTTCTCCGCTCTGGATGCAATTCTGTTATAATGTCATGGCAAGATCCTATGGAGAAGTTACATTCTTCTGCTATTTCCCAAACTGTCAAACACCAATTGGAATGCACTATCTCACGAACCTGGGCAAAATGCATGTTGTCAGATGATGTCGTGGGTTGCCCTTAACACGAATCATCATCTGTTGACTGCCGATCATCCATCAATTGCTTAAACCATTCATAACAACATGTACAGCTCATCCCCATAAACTTGGTTTAATATTTGATAAGTCTCTGTGAAGTTTGCTGAGCTTGCAGCAGCACTTGAAGTTGACTCGCTTCTCATGAAATTCAGTTATCTTGAGAAATGAAAAATACAATCTGCATAAATGTAAACAATATGCCACAGGACAGTAAACAATGGCAACAGAGAAAGATGGGGAACAGTATGTTATTTCAGCCAAGAAAGTCATCATTAAGCAGTGCCAATGACAAAAAGTTGCTATGTCATTGCATTGACATGCAGTTTCATAAGTTTTGAAACTTTTTGAACATACTTGCTATGCTGATAGAGATATGATATTTGACAATCTATTAAGATGACATTAATATTATAACTCAATAATTGAATGTGTTGTAGAGAGGAGAAATGGGTAAGGTGGAACTATTTAGACATTAAGTGAGTGGAGGAACAGCTTAAACACTTGTCTCTCATTGGAAAACTGACAGTAATCTACCTAGTCACTTCATGTTTCAGTCTACTCATCTACATGATGCTCAGAGTTGGAAAAGATAAGGCAATGCAGAAACAGGTCACACTATTTCCAAAACAATTAAGTATTTTTCACCTCCTCTCCTACAGCATTATCTGTCATGTGACCAACTTTGTCATGTATGACAACCAGTGTCTGTCATGTGACTAACTTTGTCATGTATGACAACCAGTGTCTGTCATGTATGACAACCAGTGTCTGTCATGTGACTAACTTTGTCATGTATGACAACCAGTGTCTGTCATGTGACTAACTTTGTCATGTATGACAACCAGTGTCTGTCATGTGACTAACTTTGTCATGTATGACTAGTTACCACCAGTGACTACCTTTGTCATGTATGACAACCAGTGTCTGTCATGTGACTATCTTTATCATGTATGATGAATTACTAGAAGTGACTACTGTTGTCATGTATGACAAGTTACTATGATGAAAGAAGTGCTATCATCCCTATGGTTAATCAAACAGACACGTAAAGTCTAGTAGTAACTACATTGATGTTTTCTAAGGAATATAATATTTTTGTTGCATGCTCTATTTGCCTCGATTTTCTTTGTTGCTGACACTTCCCTTCTCTTTATTTTCACAATGTTGTTTTTATAGATGCTTCACGTGTTCTGTACTTTTATATATGCATATCCCAATTGTTTCAGTAGATTAGCTTGTGCTGTGTGATTCCATCTTGAACATTCAGCATAAGTGTATCCTGCACTACCAAAGTCTAACATGGGCTGTAGAAGATTGACCATTTGATAAAAAGTTCTTATCATTTGTAGTTGGTTTTCTTTGCTGTGAGTGACAAAAATTGAAAAGTGATTTTTATGGTTTGTCTCAGCTATCTTTGATGAATTTTAAGAATAATTTTATAAATATTGTTAAGGAAATTGAGTAAGATTAACTGAAATTATGATGTTACTTGTCAGAAGGTATTTCTGTTGGTTTTGAGGTAAGCACATATTTTTTCAAATCACTTCCATGAAGTCGCTTGTGTTTATTTAGAGGGTAATTTTTTGCCTCGTTGTTATTACATGCACTTTTTTACTCTTGATTAATTTGTGTGGTAAAAAATGTCATGTTGTACTCACATTTTGTTATTTTATAGAAAGTACATATTTGTATAGAAGAATGAGATGCACGAAACAAGCAAATAGTAATGAGAAATAAAACTAGAAGTGAAAATAGAAGTCATGAAAAACAACAAATAATATATTGTGGGGAAAAATGTTAAGGCTTAATATTTTGTTGAAGACCATTATTTGAGGACATGTTGAGTTCAAGTGGACAAAGATGCTACAGTACTGTGATTGGAAAGGAAACATGAAGAGCTGGACAGAAAATAACAGTGTTCTACCAAAGAAGGACATGAAATGTTGGAGAAACATCATGTTATCAAGGCAAATGATAGGAAATTCTTTCTTTTCCTTATAATCAACTTCACTGCACTCTGGGTATACCTATAGGTGCTCATTCTCTCCATAAATGGAGATGGGTTTGGATATTGTTGGTTCCTGCAGCTCGTTGGTTGTAAACACTCCTGCTCCATCCTCTCTTGCACTCCACCCCATGGGAACTTTGACGATTTTTGCTGTGTGAATTGCTGATTCATCTATTGTGGTGTCATCACCCAACAGGTGGTCATTGGTAGACTTCAAAATATCACTCCTATCCATATCTAGTGTACCAATAATTGGTACGTGAGAAGCCATGATATCAGCTCTTTCATTTCCATGAATTTCAGTATGACTAGGACATTAGACACACACCAGCCACTGCATGTTTGAGGCCTCTGCAGCTGTCATCTACCCATGAACTCAGGAGATATTGGAGAAACATCAGTGTGTCATGAAGGTCAGAGACAGAAAAGCTAGGGATCTAGCCACCAAATATGATCTGAAAGATCATACTAAATTGCATATCCTTGTAAAACCAAAATATACTTTTTAAAAACGCTTTAGTTGTTTTTGTTGTAATGGTCACAATAAATTCAAAGTCAGTTTCTGGCCATGCCTATAACATATTACTAGTTTGGATATATACATGCCATCTCCTCACTTTCTTCTTCACCTACATTTCATTTTTGCACAAACAAGCAAAACTACACGGCATTCTGTCATTAGGCTTTTGTTGTAGGGTCAAGTGAAATCATACTGCACTGTTTCATTAGGCATGTGGCCTAGTGCGCCTATCCTTCTTTACCCTTTGCTTTTATCTAGCTTAACCTGCATGGCAATAGGTTTGTGACTTGCTGTGTCTGACCCCTACCCATTGAACTGTCCAGCTTTGAAGACTCTACTGGTGTCTCTTGAGGTCATAGGATACACAACCTCTACCACTGAAGGAACATTAGTGGAATCAGTAGGTTCTCTATATAATAATCTACGAAGGTTGCTCAGAATGTAATGCCCCACATTTTTTCCACATTGCAGAATAAAGAAAGTAAAATAAAAATGTACAGGTTATAACACTGATGTTTCTCAGATATGTGTGTATAGTTGCATGGTATTCCGATGGATAATGACTGCTGTGTACGACACGGGTTACAAACATCGAGCTGTAATTTAATTCTTGGTGATGGAGAAAGTGTGAAACAATCACAAAAGTTTGTGTTCTGTGTATGGAAGTTACGCAGCCGATAGGAGCACTGTCGAATGCTGGGTTCCAAAAAGTTAAAGCTTCAAGAAGTGGAGAGACTGCATAACTGACGGCAGTCTGGACATCTTTCCATATCCACCAGCTCTCCCACATTGCAGTGCACTGATGCCATTATTGGTGAGGATCATCACATCATAAGTCAACAATTGGCCATACAGATTTCAGTCAGGAATGGATGTGCGGTGACAGTTTTCTATGCTCTTGTATATTCAAAAGTATGGTCCCTCATAGTCTCACAATCAACCAGATAACAAAGAAATATGGCTATCTTAACAGAAAACAAGTTGGTATGGTAAGGTATGCATGTCCTTGTTTCACGCTGGCATAAGGCTGTAGAAGTAAATGGAAATTATGTTGAAAAATAGATTGCATAAATATAAAAATTCAGTTATACTGTGCGTGAATAAATAGTTTCAAGAAAAAAAAAAGTAAAAACATAGCCTTTTCAGGTATCCTGGCACTATTGCTATAGAATACATATTGCAGTGTCTGTTTATTACAAGTGTCATAGTCTGCCCATTATAGGTTCTGTTTCAGCTGTAACTAATGTTTGTTATTAGTTGTACACTTTCAGATGTTGACATGAATTTGTCTAAAGAAAGCAGTGGTCAGCTTGAGATTATTTGTATCTCCAGAGTTTGTTGTGTCATTCTATCAACGGTTATTCTGTCATCATTCTTTCATCAGTCATTCAATCAGCAGTCATTGTCATTCTTTCATCAGTCATTCAATCAGCAGTCATTCAATCAGCAGTCATTGTCATCATTCTTTCATCAGTCATTCAATCAGCAGTCATCCTGTCATCATTCTTTCATCAGTCATTCAATCAGCAGTCATTCTTTCATCAGTCATTCAATCAGCAGTCATTCTTTCATCAGTCATTCAATCAGCAGTCATTCTTTCATCGGTCATTCAATCAGCAGTCATTCTATCAACTGTCATTCTATCATCAGTCATTCAATCAGCAGTCATTCAATCATCAGTCATTCAATCAGCAGTCATTCTATCAACGGTCATTCAATCAGCAGTCATTCAATCAGCAGTCATTCAATCATCAGTCATTCAATCAGCAGTCATTCAATCAGCAGTCATTCTATCATTACGGAGAAATAGTTTCATAAAAAAACAATTGCGGAACATTACTATCTGAACAATTTTTTTAATCATAATTGTCTGTGATCTATTGATTCATTTGATTTCAGTCTATATACAACATAGAAATGTCTTGGGAATGTTGTATAGTTAAGTTACTTAAATGTTGTATAGTAGTAAAGTCTTAGAAGTATTGTAAAGTAACTGAAGTCATAGGTGAAAACAGCTTGAACAGAAAATAAAACCTATTAATTGCAGGCTGACATTTTTTTGGTTTAAAAAGAACTTTTATTTGGTTGAATCTGGATTTCTGACATAAACCATAGAGATTTTTAACAGAACCGTTGCCCGCTGCTGAACACCAGTAGAAAAATCCTGCTATAGATGACCACCATTGTAACCACACACTAAACAGTTCACACCTATATCTTGTATCATCTCAACACAAATCTTATATCATCCCAACCCACATCTTGTATCATCCCAACCCAAATCTTATATCATCTCAACCCATATCTCGTATCATCTCAATCAATAGCTTGTAACATCTCAACCTTGTCACCTCATCCTTATCTTGTCATGTCTGTCTGTACCCTTGTTGTCACACACACACACACACACTGCACCATTTGTTTACCACATCCCATTAAGTGTTGAATTATTCATTTTGTTGTAATCAAAATCTGTGATAACATTGGCTTGTTACATGTTCTAATACTAACATATCTGACAGCAACAATAACATTTACCCCGGTAACCATCTGAGTTGGCAGACAACCAACCAGCACCATTCCTCTGCTGTTGCTCTTCAGTACCTACTACTATTATAACATTGAAGTATTCTGAACTAGATGGTTTAGCTCCACTAAGGAACATGTGCCTGCTGTGACAAACTGGATGCCAGCTCAGAGTTGTACAACTGCAGTACCCGTGGGCCAAATGTGGCATGTAGAAGACAATTGTTTAGGTGCTTGATTATAAACAAATATTTATTTCAGTATGTGTATAATTAACAAAACATATTTGGCAAAAAGTAATGTTTTATAGTCGTCATTCATGAAGTCCTTGTCTGGAACTTTTTAGTGTGAGGTATCAACCTTAGTTTCAACGTGACCGTGAAATCACATCAGTTGTTTTTCTCGTTCACAATAAAGAAATACCATTTTTAAATCTATTTGTTTTCACAAATGGATTTTGAATCCTATGTGGTTGAAGAAGTTGGACAGTTCTGTTGTTTGTCTGTTTGAAAGGTTTGCCTTACTTTCCACGAACATACCCCTCTCTTTCAATAACAGACAACACCTTTTTGGTCATATTAGGGCAAATAAGACCATTGTGCAGCTTTGTAGCCATAGTTTAGCCCTTGCCTGGATTGTGTCTTGTTATCCCTATGCCAACTTAATAGTATTGTCAGTAATGGAAATCTCTTCCATTGATTGTTACAAATCTGCTAAGTCACACTAACTGTTTGATGTAGAGGATATTGGGCGATCTAGAGCAATGCTTCCCAAACTTTTCAGTGTGACAGGTCGGTAGGGATTTATCTATTTCAGCAGGAACAGATGCCCAATATATTGATTACTGATTGTTTTTCACCAGATCCTTCTTTGGTGTTCGTTCTCAATCTCTTGCTACCAAACCCTGAACAGGGTTTTGCAAGTAGCAGGATGTAGTTCGGAGAACGGATTGTGTTGTGTTGCTAGTTTACAGCTTGGCTGCAATATTTTCACCTTTCAGTACGACACATCCATCTTTAGCAGGTGACTATCTTCAATTTTAGTAAAAAGTTGTTCAACCGCATACTTAGCCATTTCCATGACTGTTACTATTTAATGAAATCAGTTATAAGATTTTTTGTTGTTACAAAACTGTTTACAAAAATTTGAAATAGTTATCTTTTAAATGTAAATGAAACTTGATAAACAATAGTGTAAAACAAATCTTATAACTTTCTATTAAGTTATCTCCTTGTCAGCAGACAGGCATTGAAACCATTTGGCCACGTGCTCTGCGGATATTTCTCTTAGTTTACAAATTCGGGAAGCATTGATCTGGAAGTCGAGTTCACCTGCAGAACGTGTAGTGAGCTGTCATACCTATGGTACTGAAAATTAAATATGGCCTCTTTTCTTGTCCTGTTTTGGAAATTTAAAAATTTTTTTTGGCGTTTGCCTTTATTCTTTATTCTCCAAGGCGGTGTGCGTTGCACTATGTTTTTATTTTGCAACTTTCGACCCAGTGCATCCAACTTTAGCATGAATTTTATGTAAGGGTCTGCTTACTCTTGCATTTTTAAGCGTTTGCTTTCCCTGAGGTAAAGGTCGGCACTGTGATGGGGAGTGAACCCAGCATCTTTGGGCGTGAGCCGTGTCACTTAACCACTAGCCCACACTGTCCCCCGTTTTGCTCCTTATGTTTAAATTGGCATAAATGACCTCTTGATATCTTAATTAAATGAAATGACATTGCACAATTTATTTAGACCCAGCGTCAGCAACAGGTATTTCTATCAGGTTGTTACTAATGTCACTTAAGTTAGGGGCTCTTGACAACTTTCTTTGGTGGTGGGTTGCAGTGGCTCTCCTAACATCCTGAGACATACTTGAGGTGGACTGTGGTCCTCCTAACTGTAGTGCAATATGAGGCTCCCCAGTAAGCTCATCACTTTGGGGATAACTGCCAATCCTTACCTCATTAGCCAGACTGCCATAAAACAACAGTTTCCAGGGAAAACTGCGGAGTCTTATGTGTATGACAAGGACAAGATTATCTCCGCTGCCCCACAGAGAGCATGTCATAAGAGGTGACTGACTAACTGTGTGACATGGCATAACACCGACCATGGTTAAATGGTTTGTTAAGAGCAGCATAGATGGCGCCTAACAGGCTGCGGGTCTACTTTGCTCTAGTATTTGAGTCTATTAGGATGGACTTGCACATTAGTTAACCACCCTCCATAGTGGAGTAATAAGCTGCTCGAGCCTAGTCTGCTAAGCAGGAAATCCTTCTCCTGGCTACATCAAGCACACATCAGAGATGAGACCTGTACAGGGACTTATACTCCTGTAGAGTACAGGTCGACTAAGAAGACTGCTTGGAAGTGAGGTGGGATCTTGTTCGGTATGCTACACTTGACCCTGACCAACATAGTTTGATCATCATATTTTGTCTGACCAGACATTGGTCTCCTCACCCCTTCTTTCAGGTTTGTTTTCCTTAACCATTGACAGTACCTAACCTACCTGCAAGGCGATTTATTTGTGTCTCATGTGATATGGTCCCAACTATTAGATTATTTCCCCTTGACCCTTCAACTGCCTGCTCCCATTATCTGTCAAAATCTTATGGTCAAAATCTTTTTTGTGGATTCCATTTTTTAATGTAGGGGGAAAAGATACATGTTTGAAAACACATTCAGAAATGATACAAGTTCAAATGTTTACAAGATGATAAGTGGTACTTAACAAATTGTCAATATCGAAAACTATTTGACACTTTTGATTTGGTGTCATTTATTATTCATCATACATCTCAACACATACTAAATGAAATACACATAAACTTCATTAAACACAAGAAAATAAGTTGACGAGGTACTGAGTTGAAGAAATAAAACCACCACATCCCATCCCCAATGTAAATATGTAACGTAGAACAGTTGTAAAGAAGTATCCAGCAATAGTGTAGAGTGACTGGATATCAGAAGTATCCAGCAATAGTGTAGAGTTACTGGATATCAAAAGTATCCAACAATAGTGTAGTGACTGAATATCAGAAGTATTCAGCAATAGTGTAGTGACTGGATATCAGAAGTATCTAGCAATAGTGTAGAGTGACTGGATATCAGAAGTATTCAGCAATAGTGTAGTGACTGGATATCAGAAGTATCCAGCAATAGTGTAGAATGACTGGATATCAGAAGTATCCAGCAATAGTGTAGAGTGACTAGATATCAGAAGTATCCAGCAATAGTGTAGAGTGACTGGATATCAGAAGTATTCAGCAATAGTGTAGTGACTGGATATCAGAAGTATCTAGCAATAGTTTAGAGTGACTTGACATGAGAAGTATCCTTTGTCCATGGGCAGTCATGACTTTCTAATGCTGGAAGAGAGTTTACTGTCATGGTTTACTTATGTTGGAAGAGAGTTTACTATCATGGTTTACTTATGTCAGAAGAGAGTTTACTGTCATGGTTTACTAATGCTGGAAGAGAGTTTACTGTCATGGTTTACCTGGAAGAGAGTTTTCTGTCATGGTTTACTTTTGATGGAAGAGAGTTTACTGTTATGGTTTACTTATGATGGAAGAGAGTTTACTGTCATGGTTTACTTATGTTGGAAGAGTTTACTGTCATGGTTTTATTTATGTTGGAAGAGAGTTTACTGTCATGGTCTTACTTATGATGGAAGAGAGTTTACTGTCATGGTTTACTTATGATGGTAGAGAGTTTACTTATGATGATAGCAAATGGACAGTCACAATTTACATATGATGGAAGACAGCGGATAGTCACAATTTACATATGATGGAAGAAGGTGGACAGTCACAATCTCCAGCTTAAACCTTTCCCTCGTGGCATTTTCTGGAAGCTTTGTCCCATAAGAAATAACAACCTTAGAACAGTGATTCATGTCTTTACAAAAGTATTTGTAGGATAGAAACATTGATTTCTATACAGGCAACATTCTGTACACTACAAATTACTGCACATACTTTTGTTTTGTGAGTGTGGCACTTTCTTAACCCTATGTTGCTTGCTTTATTATATGATTCTTATATGTAGGTTATGTGCAGTGTTTGATGTGCTTGTCAATTAAGCATTGCTATAAACATTTGTATTTTATCATGTACCTTTTTTTGTATATTTTGTTCTTAATTAGTTTTGTTTTATTATCTTTCCATCTCAAATGGTCAGTTTATTGAAATAGATCTGCCTGGTTTCTTCTGCCTGTTGAATATAACAGCTGTTTGCAGGTTTGTTATTGCTTATTCCCATGAAGTGTCACAAACATTATTAAGAGCCACGCCTTCATTGCCTTGTTTGTGTCTTCCCCTACTTACTAGACACTTTTCTAGGTCTTATATGCATGAAATAATGGTCCAAATAAAACAGTGTAAAACTCAAGTTCCTTCATTCTAACCAAAGGAACATTGTAACCCATTCTTAAACAAACAAAGGAATATTCTTCAAGCTGCATACAGTTGATTTTTTTCTACATTTATGTGCTTGATTTCAATTCACATTTATCCTTGACTCTCAAATAACCATATCTTTTTCCTTCATATGCTCCAGTGGTTTCCGGAAAAGATCTGTGTTTAACAGACATAAGAGCAGCCAACTAACAGTGAGGTCTAACCCCTCTAGGATAGAATACACTGCAACTCTTGTTATTACACCCTGCATCATTCATACAGACTACAACCCATTCACTCAGGCTAAAACACATTCACTCAGGCTAAAACACATTCACTCAGGCTAAAACACACTCACAACCCAAACAATGCCCAAAATATGGTATAACAACCAAACAGCGAAAAACTCATTTTCCAGCGGAGCAGAAGAATTTTGCTCATAAGCTTGGTAGCCTGCCTCAGGTTTCTCTCGTCACAATTTATCACTCAATTGTATTGGAAAGGGTCATGCGATCACACTGTTCCTCTCATGGAGTCTAAAAACATCCAGATGTTCTACGTACATAATGTCTGTGAGTCATAGCAACCGGATATTACTGTTGATCTAAGATCATTTTTCTTTTGGTTGCTGTTGTTTTCTCTGATTAATTTTGGTGCCTTCACTCCTAGAAAGATGTCCCATTCAGTATTTAGATTCTTTATATACCAATATTTTCTGATATCCTTCTGTGACAAACCAATCTTTGTGACAAACCAATCTCTGTGACGACCATATCTAATAGATCACCTTGTATCTGCTGTTGTGTGAGGTTTCTTCAAAACTTATTAACAGAACCCTTTCATTGTATTTCTGCGGTGCAGAAGAGGTTGGGATGATACACTAAGAGGATGGGTCAGAATAATACACAATAGAAGAGGTAAGGAAGACACACCCAGTAGAATTGGTCTAGAGATGATACACCAACAAAATTGGTCTGGAGATGATACATCAAGAGAATTAGTCTGGAGATGATACACCAATAGAATTTGTCTGGAGATGATACACCAAGAGAATTTGTTTGGAGATGATACACCGACAGAATTAGTCTGGAGATGATACACCAACAGAATTTGTTTGGAGATGATACACCAACAGAATTGGTTTGGTGATGATACACCAACAGAAAAGGTTAAGACGATACACAAAGAGGATGTGTCAGGATTATACACAAACAGAAGAGGACAAAAAAGAAGATACACGAACAGAAGAGGTCTTGGGATGATACACCAACAGAATTGGTCTGGCAATGATACACCAACAGAAGAGGTATTGGGATAGTACACCAACATATTAGATTGTGACAATAACCAACAGAAGATAAGAGGCCTAGGAATGATACACCAACATAAGATAAGAGGCCTAGGAATGATAAACCAACAGAAGATAAGAGGCCTAGGAATGATACACCAACAGAAGATAAGAGGCCTAGGAATGATACACCAACAGAAGATAAGAGGCCTAGGAATGATACACCAACAGAAGATAAGAGGCCTAGGAATGATACACCAACATAAGATAAGAGGCCTAGGAATGATACACCAACATAAGATAAGAGGCCTAGGAATGATACACCAACAGAAGATAAGAGGCCTAGGAATGATACACCAACAGAAGATAAGAGGCCTAGGAATGATACACCAACAGAAGATAAGAGGCCTAGGAATGATACACCAACATAAGATAAGAGGCCTAGGAATGATACACCAACATAAGATAAGAGGCCTAGGAATGATACACCAACATAAGATAAGAGGCCTAGGAATGATACACCAACAGAAGATAAGAGGCCTAGGAATGATACACCAACAGAAGATAAGAGGCCTAGGAATGATACACCAACAGAAGATAAGAGGCCTAGGAATGATACACCAACATAAGATAAGAGGCCTAGGAATGATACACCAACATAAGATAAGAGGCCTAGGAATGATACACCAACATAAGATAAGAGGCCTAGGAATGATACACCAACAGAAGATAAGAGGCCTAGGAATGATACACCAACATAAGATAAGAGGCCTAGGAATGATACACCAACATAAGATAAGAGGCTTAGGAATGATACACCAACATAAGATAAGAGGCCTAGGAATGATACACCAACAGAATAGGTTTATGAATGATACTCAGCGTGTTGGACACTTCATTGTAGTCACTAATGCCAGTAGGTAGAGTGACCAGATGAAATGTTGGAGACTTTATGGTTCGATACCCACTGACTAGAGTTCATTGTCTAGCACCAACTTACCACTGACTAGACTTCATGGTCCAGCACCAACTTACCCCTGACTAGACTTCATTATTCAGCACCAACTTACCCCTGACTAGACTTCATTATTCTGCACCAACTTACCCCTGACTAGACTTCATTATTCAGCACCAACTTACCCCTGACTAGACTTCATTATTCAGCACCAACTTACCCCTGACTAGACTTTATTATTCAGCACCAACTTACCCCTGACTAGACTTCATTATTCAGCACCAACTTACCCCTGACTAGACTTCATTATTCAGCACCAACTTTCCCCTGACTAGGCTTCATGGTCCGGCACCAATTTAGCACTGACTAAACAAGATGTTGAGATCGGGTATTTATCCCAGCCCCTTTACAGTGAGAAACTTGCGCTCTAACTACCCTGCCACTCAGATGCTATGAGTAATACAGACACACAATACTATAGGCATATCATTTAAAATAAATACATTGATAAAATAAACTCTGCAATTTGTTTATAATTTTGATTACACATCAAGAGAGAACAGTGTTACAGATTGTCACTTAAGATCCGTGCTTTGCTAGTCATAAACTGAAATAACCAATTTGCATATACTTCACGTGCGGCACTTAACGCCATTGAGGAACCTTGAACAGTGAAAGACAGCTGAACCCTTATATTTGCCTCCTGTCCTGTGTGTACATGTATCTAACTAAATCCTTACATTTGCCTGTCTTGTGTGTACATGTATCTGTACTGTACATTGCATCAAATTGTGTTCTCATCATGTCTTATTTTGTTGTCATTATTGATTAAAAATGGATATTTTCCTCGTCCATTGAGTTGTGTTATTATTATTACTCAAAAATGTAAGAGAAGATCGAGAGGCCAAAGACCAAATGGTTGGAAGGGCTACAGATGGTGCATGACTATCACAACATAGGAATATGTGAAGAGTTAACGTTTAACATTGATAACCCTGCCAGTGACACAATGTTCTTCGTTCGTCATGTCTGTTTTTTGTTTGTTTGTTTCATTACATTTCAAGTCCAGTTCTAGGTATAAGGGTTACTGTGATGGAGAGTTCATCAAGTTTGTGCGGAGGGGTGTCTCTGTGGGCCAGTCCTTATTACGCTGTTGACCAAGCATATTAGTCTGTTAGGATATGCACTGCTATCCCTGCTGCTTGACCAATGTATCAAACTACTTCTCTTCAATCTTCCATTGGCTAGATCGAATCTAGTCTTTAGTGGGTGTACTGTCATATTCTTGGTGTCGTGTCTATAAAGCTTGGCTTGGCTTCGTTCGTTCTTAAATTCCCCCCTAAAAAACCACGAAAAGGGCTTAAGTAGCAGAATGTAGTTGAGAGAACGGAATGAGTTGTGTCGTAGTTTACAGATTGACTGCGATATTTGCACTTTTCGGTCCAACACATCCGACTTCAGCAAGCATTTTTTAGTACCGGGTTTGCATTCCCTCTTCGATCTATTCTCTTTAGCAAGTCTGCTCTGCTACAGCCTGTTATTCAGGATCACTACGTGGAGGTGTAGAAGGGTCTTGGCAGCTCTGGTTCGCTGGTCCTGACGCTAGTAGTCAGCAATGAGTCTCTGATCGCCTCAGCTCATGCGCTGCTCTGCATCTTGATAGAAAATTCATCCCGTCTGTATGATACAGATGTAATGCCTGTGATTTTCCACATTTTATTTATTGGAGTGGTTTTCGTTTCTATTTCTGAGAATCGACATCACTGCACTCCGGGCATACCCATAGGTGCTCAGTCTCTCTCTCATCAAATGGCGCAGGGTAAGGATGTTGATGGTCCCTGTAGCTCGCTGGTTGTACACTCTCTTACTCTGTCCTCTCATGCGTCCTATTCTGCTCGAACCTCGTTTAATGTCAAAACTTTGCAATCTATGGATTGCTGCTTTATCTATTGCAGTATCCTCATATAACAGGCGGTCATTGATTTATTTCAAGATGCTGAGCAGCGCATGAGCTGCAGTGGTCAGCAACCCATAGCTGACTGCTAGCGTCAGGGCCAGCGAACCAGAGCTGCCAAGACCCTTCTACACCTCCACGCTGTGATCCTGGATAACAGGCTGCAGCAGGGCAGACTGGTTAAGGAGAAGGGATCGAAGAGGGAATATTAACACGGTACTCAAAAAATGCTTGCTGAAGTCGGATGTGTTGGACCAAAAGGTGCAAATATCGCAGTCAAGCTGTAAACTACGACACAATAAATTACGTTCTCTGTACTACATTCCGTTACTTAAGCCCATTCAGGGTTGGGTAGCGGGAGATTGAGAACGAACCAAGCCAAGCCTAACAGGCGGTCATTGATTGATTTCAAAATGTCATTCCTATCCATTACTAACGTGCCCATGATGGGAGTTTGTGAAGCTAAGATGTCAGTTCTTTCGTTGTCCTGAACCCCACCATGACCAGGACAGTAGATCCATGTCAACCCCTGGAGGTTGGAGGCATCAACAGTTGCTATCCACTTGTACCTAAGCCATCTCTTCAGTACCTTCTGAAGTAAGGCTTGCGCGTCTGCCTCGATGACTGCCCTTGGTTTTCGTGACGCACGTGATCACTCGAAGCACTTGGTTTTGTATTGTACTAAGATGTGTAGGTGTGACGTAGTTGCTGTGGGAATGGCTGCGGATCTATAATCCACAAATGATCTTATTGCCGCATCGTAGACTTTCTTAATAGCCTTTTTTTCGCTCATTAATTTCATTCAGCTACTTCCCACATCATGGCAAGTTTTTTCCTTGCATGTGTTTTTTAAATGCGTGGCTTCTGTTGGTGTTGTTATTGACTCAGCAGCATCCGGACTCTCGCCCTTCGGTCCAATGCCATGCAATGGTATCTGCATGTGTTTATCAACTGTTATCTAGTGCCATACACAGTGTTCCATTTATCTGGCCTAGGAGGAAAAAGTATTTTCTTAACATCGTTTAGCGCTGAGCACTCAAAGAGATGATTATCAACGGTTTCATATGGGTGTGCGCACAGCTGGCTCTCAAGAGTGTGTTGTGGTTGGTTTCTCTTCATGTGCTTGCTAAGTGGGATGTGTTGGATCCTCATTCTAAAAATAGTGCTCTGATCCTTCCTTGTGAGTTGATTTATACTGTCTTTCTTCTAGGTCATTCTCTTATCTAATGTCATGCTCAAATAAACCGACGCTTCATCTATTTTGACCTGTATATTTCCGAATTTCTTATGCTATTTCTTTGTTTTAGAGCGTGAATATTGTTGCAATTTTTTCTGCGTTGATCAGCGCCATTCGTTTCTATGCTCATGCTGCTATGTTGTCTGCTGTTCCATTTATTCGTTTATTTGCAATTGTCAGTTGTTTTTCTACACAGCACACCACCAAGTCGTCTGCCAATAGGGCGGCTCTCACACCTTCTGACAGATCGTGGGTGAGGTTGTAGATAAACGCGAGCAACAAGGTGGGAAACAGTAGAGCCCTGGGGAACTCCATGTTCTATGATGATTTTCTTTGATGCTATAACAATCTTCTTCTTGTGATCGTATCTTCGATGTTTGCACGGACAGATGAGTTCCTGTGATGTTTACACCTTTAGACGAGTTCCCATGATGTTCACACCCGCTGACCAGTTCCCGTGATGTTCACACATGCTGACCAGTTCCCGTGATGTTTACACCGTCAGACGAGTTCCGGTGATGTTTACACCTGCTGACCAGTTCTCGTGATAGTTATACCCGGCAGACAAGTTCTGATGTGAAACTCGGCCGTTGTTTGGAGTTCGGCGCAATTATGAGTCTAGTGATGAATCGTTCGTCCAGTTAACGGTCCTGTAACACTTGCTCGGCAGTTTATTCTTCCAGTACACACGAGCACAGTGATGAAACAAATAAGTCGAAGCCTGTAGTAATGCCAGTTCAGTCTGTTGTGGCCTGTCCTGAGACGAAGAATGGTGATCTGTCCCTGCTGGTAAAAGGTTTGAAAGACGCCGTTTGGTTGGTCCTGCTCTTCTCTGACAGCCTGAATAGTTCTCTTGCTTACAGTGTATGTTTTCAGAGATCAAAGATAACGTTGAATATTGCACTCTTCTTCTTCTTCTTCTTCTTCTTCTTCTTTGCGTTCAGGATCTTTTGGTCATGCTATATTCGCAGGCCAGTTGCCATGATGAAGTCTGTAGTCTTCACCAGGTCGGAGCGGCTGCCCCACAGCGTTTGTCTCAGCTCCGCACCCTCTGGCCAGGTCTGGCATCTCATTTGCCTATAGATTGGGCATTCTTGTAGAATATGCTCAGGGTTCTGGCATCCTGTTCCACATGGAAACTCATCGGTGTGTGAGATTTTCAGTCGGTATAGATGTTCTAGTAGTCTGCAGTGTCCAGTTCTCAAGCGAAATAAGGTAGTTTGTTGATTTCTTTTGAGATAGTGAATTGGGTCTGGTGTACTGCTTATGTTTCTGTCTTCTCTCCATTGGTGTATATACTGATTTCTGATGATGTTCTTCATTTCTCTGTATGGTACTCGATGATTAAATTGTGCCTTTTTGCTGCCATCTTTTGCCAGAGCATCAGCTCTCTCGTTTCCCGTGTTTCCGCTATGGGAGTGTAGCCACTGGAGCACTATTGTTGAGGATCTCTGGAGTTTTCCCAGTTCTGATCTGACCTCCGATAACAGTGGTTCGTTGTTTGTTTTTTGTATTGTCTCTAATAGTTCTCTGCAGTCCGTGATTACAGCTATTTTTGTTGGAGGTTGCCTTTCTGTTTGAAGTATTCGCAGTGCTCCTAGGAGGGCCATCGATTCTGCTCTAAGGTTTGTGGACAACTTTCCTGTTGGGAGGGCCTCTTCGGTTATATTTCCTCTTTTGTGTCTTATGAATATGCCTCCTCCCCCGTTTCGGCCTCCCCCCTCTGCTGAACCATCTGTGTACACCTGTGTCCATTCCTTGGTATTATATTTCTCCTCAATCATTGTTTGTTCTAAAATGTTCAGCTCGTGGACACTGATGGTCTTTTCTTCTTATCCCTGGGATCTCTGTACTTATTTCGATGTTGTTTATGTTGCAGCTTGGATCTTCATAGTTAATAAGCATTTATATTTATGTAGGTTGGTTGGGAATTAGTTCTCCATATTTTTGGTGTAGGTGGTTTGATATATGAATGAAGCTGGTTCTCTTTAGCTTATTTTTAACTGGGTGTTTTAGTTTGATATGTATGGGATGATCCGGCATGCGAAGCATCTTTTCACTATGTGTCAGCACTCTTTCCTCTCGACTAGTATTTAGGGGTCTTATATTTGTATGTTTCCATTTTCTGGATTGGTGTAGTCTTCATTCCTCCTGTTATTATCCTTAAGCCTGAATTTTGAATTTTAGTTAGGCGTTCCGTGTTTGTTTTTGATGATGTGGTCCAGGCTGTCATGCCGTATTAAAGTATTGGCCTGACTGTGCTAGTGTATACATTTTTGAGAATGTTGCTATTTGCACCCCAGCTTGTTCCGGCCAGCTCCTTCATAAGGGATAGTTTTCTGGTTGCTTTTTGTTCTATCTCCTGTATGTGTTTCCTCGATGTGAGTCTCTTGTCCATTTTAACTCCGGGATACACAGGAGTATTTTCTTGTACAAGCTCTTTGCCATTTAGAATAAGTTTTGTTTCTTCCTTGGTGTTGGTCAGTCAGAAGCATGTTGTAACTGTCTTTGAGATGTTAATCTGCAATCCCCAATCTGTAACCCATTTTCCAACGGTGTCCAGTGCTGTCTGCATTCTATTTTCAGCTGTTGGTAGTTTTTCTGCAG
The DNA here is from genome assembly GCA_036924085.1 of Ariolimax columbianus. Lineage (NCBI taxonomy): Eukaryota > Metazoa > Mollusca > Gastropoda > Stylommatophora > Arionidae > Ariolimax > Ariolimax columbianus. The sequence continues at coordinate 86,533,343 of JAVGWX010000007.1, read as the reverse complement.
CACCCCACATTGTGAAGTTATCAGCGTGTAGGGCACTGGATACTTTCTTTGGGCGTTTTCCCGCTATGTCGTTTATGAACAGGATAAAGAGGGTAGGAGAGATGACGCCTCCCTGGTGTACGTCTTGTTGGAGAGTTATTCTATGGCTCAGTGATCCTTCTAATTTGACTCTTGCTGTTCTGTATCGGAGGAAGTCTTGTATCCAGCTGTACATTCTCCCTTCTATTTTATTGTTTAGTAGTTTTAGGAGGATTCCTTTCCCTCCATACCTTGTCAAAAGCTTTTGCCATATCCACAAGGACCGCAAGTACTTTTTCCTTACCTTGGAATGCATTTTCTATTTCGTGGGTTAGGTACACTAGTTGGTCTTCTGTGTTGTGGTTTTTCCTAAAGGCTGACTATGAATTGAGTAGGAGATGGTTTTTTTCCAGAAGTTTTATTAGTCTTGTGTTTACCATTTTTTCCATGACTTTTCCAACACAGCTGAGTAGGCTTATTGACCTATAACTTTCCTTGCTTGTCTTGTCCTTTTTGGGTTTTCTGATGGGGATAATGATAGCGAATATTGCACTGATTTCCTTCCCGTAGATGAGTTTCTTGTTTACAACATACACTGCTCTCTTTCTAGAATAGTTCGCCCGTTTTGTTGTTGACTCCATCTGCATTCCGATTCACGACATTCAGAGGCGTAGTTTTGTCTGGTTTACGGTTTGTTTCTCTTCTTTGCGCCTCCTGGCTCCGCAAGACATGCTATAGAGAGAGACCTCCAGTAGCTGAGGGTGGATTCCATCGAGGATCAGAACCAGGCGCTGCTCCTGCCTGAAGGGAAATCATAGTAAGAGCATTATATCGATCATTTGTCTACTTTATGTGTAGATATATTGTTTTAATGCTGGACGGGCTGCTGTTGTACCTCGCATAGTACCTCTGCTTTCAGCACTTGTTCTGCTGCGAAGTATGATGCACCTCCCCACGTATGGCTGGGGTTCTGACTTCGTCTTAAACTTGTTCGCTGACTGGAATTAAATATAAACCTTTGGCAGGATTATAGGGTATTTATTATTTTTTTTGCTTTCGTCTTATTTCTCTATTTCAAAAGGTGGTGTGCGTTACATTGTTTTATTTTGCACCTTATCGTTCCAGTACATCCGACTTCGGCATACATTTTATGTAAGCATCTGCTTTCTACTGCATTTTCTGAAAGTTTGCTTCTCCGGGGTAACAGCCGGTGCTGTAATGGGGGAGAGAATCCAGCACCTTCGAGTTGTGAGCCGTGTCACTTAACCACTCGCCAACGCCATCCCCAGATTACAGGGTATAACAGGGTCATCCACCACCCAAGTGAGGAATACTTGAACCGGCGAGGCTTTGTATTGCTCTTCCCTGCCACATTTGGACCCCAGAGTTAGATTAAGCATGAGCTTTTATAGGGGAGGGGGCTGCAGACCAAAGGCTTCTTTCAGCTAAAGGGTCTTAGAAGATACATAAATATATATGGTGTAGTTTGATTTTGTAAAATTATGAAATTAGTGGTAGCCTCACAGTATATGTAGGCTAGAGCATTACACAGCCTTACTCTGCCACTGATTCCTGCACTGGAGTAGTATTGAAAATAATATGTCCACATTATCCTTTCAGGCAAGCTGTAAAACATAATTGAAGAAGGTTGTGTATGGGGCTAGCAATCTCATGTAAAACCATTGTTATTGAAACATCCACTACACATTCTAGGAACAGGTAGGTAGGTAGGTAAGCTACGTGGGCAACAAAGGTACGTCTCGCCAACCGCCTATGAGCACGATGAGTAGCTGAGTCACAGGCTGCATGTAATGAGGATGATATTTTTTTCTGATATGATCTAACCAAGGCCGCAGTTGATGGACAACGGCGAAGAGGGTAGTTTCTCATTCCTGATGTCTACGGTCAGTTTTAAAAGCTGATAGATGGGAATGTCCTCGGCAAATGGCCTAAATAGGGCAAAAGGCGACGGTTTAACATAGTGCATATGGTTTCGATGTCTTGGTCGTTTGGGATCAGTCATACCTGTGGGTTACAAGGTTGCGCCTCTGATTGCCCACGTGGACGGATTCAAATCGCTGTTGATTGTTCTACAGAACAGTCCAGGTCTCAGAACCGTACATCAGAATGGGGACGACACAGGTTATGTCAAACCGCAGCTTGTTTTTCAGTGAAAATCTCTGCTGGTTCCAGACTCGATTATAGAACACTCATATATTCAACATCCAACTCGTAACTAGAACCGGCCAAGAGAAATCTGACTTTTTAATTAAAACAGAACATTGAAACGGTCCTCGGCCGGCGTTGACGCAATGTGATTTCTGCCCAGTGCTCTGAATGTCAAAGTGAAGAAATTCAATAACTCAACTTAACTTAACTTAACGTTTTTATACTGGTTTAGAATACTCATTGGAGTCTGTATACAACCAGTTACATTTGCATTACCCTGCTCTAAAAGCTATGCGCATTCAATTTATTCTTAAATGCATTAACAGTCCCTGCCTTAACTACCCCCTGGGTCAATGCATTCCAAGCATTCACCACTCTCTGACTAAAAAAAAATGTCATAATATCCAATATGGACCTCTCCTTAGTTAATTTGTATATGTGCCCTCTTGTTGTCGTTGGTGGTTGTATTTTGAAAAACTTGTTATAGTCTTATTTAACCTTTCCTGTGATTATCTTATAGACCTGAATTGTCACCTCGAATTCTTCTCTTTTCTAGACACCGTAGGCCGGTTTTTCCGAGTCTTTCCTCATAACTATAATTCTGGAATCCCCATATCAGCGTTGTCGCTCTTTTTGTATTCTTTCCAGCATGTTTATATCTCCTCAACGATAAGGACTCCACACCTGTACACAGTACTCCAATCTAGGTATAATGCTATATACAGTTTGACAATCACTTCCTTACTCCAATGTTTAATATTTCTTTTTATCATACCTAACATTGCATTTGCCTTATTCATTGCTACCTGGACTGGCTCACTCACTTTAGTTGTATGCTCTATTATCACCACTAGGTCCCTTTCCTTATCTATCTTTATAATATTGTTCTCACCCATTCTGTAATTATGTTCCATATTGGATCTACCCATGTGAATGACTGTAAATTTATATATATATAGTTTTTTTCGAAGTCTATGTTTGCTGCTTTATTCACTTTCTGAGCTATGTTTTGCTATTTTAAATGTTTCTTTCGATTTACCTGCCTCTATATATTTTGTCCATGCTATATTTTTAGCTCTTCTACATTTAACTATAAATCTAGTTATGAGCTTTTCATGTTTGTTGTTTACACCCCACCCCCCCCCACCCCCCCCCCCCCCCACCCCCACATGGAACATATTCCACTTTTAGTTGTTCTAAATCTGTTTTGAAATTCTCCCACTCTTGTTCAACATCTATACCTCTGACAATATCTTTCCAAATTATGTGGCTGGTTGTGTCTTTCATCTTCTGAAGATCTGCCTTAGAGTAGGCGTATGCTCGCGAGTTTATGCTTACATCTCTCCTTGCTATAAGATCCCAACTGATGATCTAATGGTCGTTTTAGCCAAACATTTCTCCAACGATGTTTTCAATCATATTTGTCTCTGTAGTAAATATTGGGTCAAGTAATTTTTTGCCTGTGGTAGCTTCCTCTACATGCTGAATCAAATAATTGTCAGTTATGCACTTTGCAAAATGATTTGACTCTGCAAATGCTTCTGCCATATCCGATTTTATTTAAGGAAAATTGAAATCCTCCATTAATAATAATGTCCCTGCACTAGGCTTTGTTATGTTACTAACTAGCTCCTCGTCTTCCTCTTTTGGACTTGAAGCACATCCGTAGCAAACTTCAACCTCTGTCTTTTCAACCCCCCCCCCCCCCCCCTCCACTATCTATTACTTCCCATACACTTTCATTTTTGTTGCCAGATGATAGATCATCTTGTATAGCTATATTTACTGAATTCACACAATATGATAAAGCGCCACCCCCTTAGCCTTGTCCCTAACTACCCTATCTTTCCTTAACTTTGCATATTCCTGTATTTCAAGTTAACTATCCGCAATGTTCTCATGTGTCCAAGATTCTGTTAATCCTATTATATCTGGTTTTCTTGTTCAACATACAGTTCCAATTCTTCTCTTTTATTTACTATGCTTCTCACATTTACATAAAACCATTTTAGTTTGTTATTTTGTGGATTTTCCAATGTTTGCTGTTGCTCTATCATTTTTATATTTACTTTTTCACTACTGATTTCACACTTTCCTGACTCGAACTCTCCCCTTTGACTGCCTCCTTTATAGGACCCTGTTTTATGCCTATCTTTAGTCTCGTACTTCATAGGCCTAAACTAGTTTATATTTTTAATACAATAATTAAACATAAACTCTACTACAACATGCTGCCCTATCTCATTTAGATGGAAACTTTTCCTGTTCCAACATTTTACATTTGTCTATTTTCACATCAATAAAATCTATACCCATATCTGTACACATTTTCACATCAATAAAATCTATACCCATATCTGTACACATTTTCACATCAATAAAATCTATACCCATATCTGTACACATTTTCACATCAATAAAATCTATACCCATATCTGTACACATTTTCCGCAACCTGAGGTTGATACCTATTTTCTTACTCCATAGATAGTCTGACCCATCTGCTCTCTCTAAATTTGATACCTATTTTCTTACTCCATAGATATTCTGACCCATCTGCTCTCTCTAAATTTGATACCTATTTTCTTACTCCATAGATATTCTGACCCATCTGCTCTCTCTAAATTTGATACCTATTTTCTTACTCCATAGATATTCTGACCCATCTGCTCTGTCTAAATTTGATACCTATTTTCTTACTCCATAGATATTCTGACCCATCTGCTCTCTCTAAAATACCCATCATGGTGACCTTCCTATACTTTTTTTTCTTCAAGGTCCTCAACAGACTCTTGTATCTTTGCATTATTAATTCTGTATCATCTCTTTTGAGATTGTTTGTACCTACAACTACCACCACATGACTGTTCGCTCTGTCGCCTATCATCTTTATCTTCCCCTCTATATCCTCAATTTTTAGCACCACCAATATCAATTTTTTCAAACATATAACACAATATGTTTTGACAGATGTTTGCCAACCTCCCGAACCATTGAATATCCAACTATCAACACTGAACCCTCCATTGAATATCCGACTATCAACACTGAACCCTCCATTGAATATCCGACTATCAACACTGAACCCTCCTTTATATTTGCATACTTCTTAGCAAAACTCTCTACCTTATTATCTCCTGAATTTTTTTTTGGCTTGGCTTACCGTGGCTTGGCTTGGCTTGGCTTGGCTTCGTTCTAAATCTCCCGCTACCAAACCCGAAAGGGCTCAAGTAGCAGAATGTAGTCCAGAGAACGGAATGCGTTGTGTCGCAGTTTACAGATTGACTGCGATATTTGCACCTTTCGGTCCAACACATCCGACTTCAGCAAGCATTTTTTGAGTACCGGGTTAGCATTCTCTCTTCGATCCCTTCTCCTTAGCCAGTCTGCTGCAGCCTGTTATCCGGGATCACCGCGTGGAGGTGTAGAAGGATCTTGCCAGCTCTGGTTCGCTAGCTCTGACGCTAGCAGTCAGCTATGGGTCGCTGACCACTGCAGCTCATGCGCTGCTCAGCATCTTGATCCCTAATTTTCTTTTGATTCTCTTCTATTTTATTCGGCCTCTTTTCTAACTCACCATCTCTTCTCATGTGTCCTAATCTCTCATTCCATTCGATCCTGCCCAGGTAAATACCTCATGTATGATAAAAGCGTAGGTAAAAACGGGAGTAACTCTCTCTTATGAGAATAAAATGCTTCAAAATGTAATTGTTGTAGGGAATTAAAGCAATCTCTGATGAGATTAACTCGCACATCAGACGAACAACATTTCGCTCGTGTATCAGAGACAAACAACTGTCACAATAGAGTGTTTAGAGCGTCAATGTCCAGGTGTGGTGTAACAGGGTTATTTGCCAGGGAGCAGTATGTAAGAGGATCGTCTGTCAGAAAGCATAGCGGTTAAACCCAGCAGGTTATTCTCTGGAGCTAAAATTAGTTGGGATATGGACATCATTATTCATTCAAACAGGAACAGTTCAGTTAGAGTTGGCCCCGCGTCGTCTCCGGTTAGCGAGACCGGCGTGTCGTGAAGAATTATGAACTAAAAAATGGTGGGGTAATAGTACGGCCCGTTTTGGTTGTAGTATCTAGAGTCCAGAGTACGGGGGCAGGAGTTAGACGACAATTAATCGGACGTTAGGCTGTCACATTTGGAATGACAGAGAGAAAGTAGCCATGGTAATCAATAGGATTACAAGGTGGAGTAGCTAAGTAAGGTTGTCTGCTGACCAGTCAACAGGTTTGTTTAGGCGAAGCTATAAGGACTAAAAGTAGAAGACAAAAGACAGAGCTGGACAGTGAGGTTAGCTCTCTAAATATCAGGGGCATTGCACTACTGCCCACTGGTACGAATGGTGGATTCCCTATAACGCGATATGAGAAGGAAATCTGTCCACTTCCAGTGACAAAATTGAGTTCGGTAAAGTAAATGTAGTTTTTACAGATATCACGCACTTGCTGGTCTGTTGGAAACAAGAGATAACATCGTACGCATGACTCAGTTCAGGACAACTGTATCTGTAGTCTTCACAAACATCAGCTCTATATGATCTACTGAGGGCGAGATATAACTGATCGTCCGCAGGACTAAGTTCGGGACGAGCATTCTAGTAGTTTCCCCAAACATCTGTTCTGATGATATGCTGAGAGAGAGAGAGAGAGAGAGAGAGAGAGAGAGAGAGAGAGAGAGAGAGAGAGAGAGAGAGAGAGAGAGAGAGAAAAGTTGCTCATTCTGAATGTACAAAAATGGTATAAAGGAGACACCTACAAGAGCAGCCTTGCAGATTGGCTTGTTGTCTGCTCATGTCAGGTTACATCGGAAACGTTATCTGCATCAGAACGGTCAGAGGGGTCGGCCATAGCCTACTGATCGAAAGAGAGTTGTAACCTGAATCTATTATTGAACTGCGCAAGACCACTGAACGTCATAGATCAATTTCATCGCCAACTGCCAGAGGGCACACTTAAGTACAAAGTAGATAGTTTAGTTAATCATGGTAGAACAAAATTGTATAGATTGTCATATATATTAGGGTAGACTAAAGGACTGGATTTATAGTTCCAGGGATTCCATTCAAGCTCATGCTAGCATTTCCTGAGTTAAGAAAGTTTGAGTTATTAATTAATTAGTTTAGTTTTAACCATGTTGTGAACCATAGATTTGCAATAAATGAATATCTTGTTTTCTATGTTGAAGTCTTAACGTCAAGTATTGAATATTTAACACACAGTACGAAAGACGTCCTAGCTCCATCACGTGTGCATGTTAGCTGGTGTCGTTACCATGATAGTTCTTTTTCTTTTAGCCATGATTAAAGTCTTGTAAGTTGTATATGCAACAAGTTGCAGAGTTTAAAGTAGGTTGTGATTTGTAGGAGGCAGTCATTGACACATTGGCAACGAAGAAAATAATCTATCATAAAACGGAGAACAAGAGAGGAATGGATAGTATAAAGTGTGTAAACAAAATGCCCAATAAGTAGAAAGAACGGAGGAAATATAAAAGCGCAGTCCAACCCAACCATTCAAAAGCGAAGATGGTAAGAGGCGGAAAAACTCCGTAGGAAAGCTGGTCGACCGACGCTTCAGTCACGGTGATCAAAGAGAGCCGACGACAAGCAAGGAAACTTCACAAGGGAAAGTTTATCGGAGCCACGGAACCCAGCTAATTGGGGTGGAGTGACACCCTAATCAATTAGATAGCATATGGAAAGAAAGCAACGTTCTACATAAAGATAGAAAAATATGATCAGGTAGTTTCATAAAACGTGACAAGAACACTAGGGGACACATTCAATCTAATGAAATTACATATGAAGAACCCAAACAACACGGAGCTTGATGGTACGTGAGGGATTGAGAGAAACAGGAGGACATATAGTATGTAAGGAGTTCAGTTAGAGTACAGGTTGGCAGGGAAAGGCCTAGCGCTGTCTATCGGCTACTGGTAAAAACAACAACAAAAAAACGCTGGTCGAGACTAGGACGGAAAAATACAGTCACATCCTTCGTTAGCTAGGCCTAGAAATGTGTGAAATATTAGATGCAATGGGATTTATTTCTTGGGATGTTGGGGCCCAGTGGTCTCGAGGTAAGGTGTTCACTTCCGAAGCTGGAGGTCATGGGTTCAAGTCACGGTGGCGACCGGAATTTTTTCATGTGGATCATCCGGTAAGAATGTCCCAGATCTCTGAGTAATGAGATCAGACACCAGTGTACAGTGTCGCGCACGTTAAAAATCCAGTGGCAGTTGGAAATCGAAAAGAGTAGGCATAACGGCCGCTGCTCGGAAAAAATTCAAGTTAAAAATCTACTCAAATTATTCTAGTGATTCTCGTCCCACAGAAAACATGTCACAAAAAGGGGACTATGTGGCCAAACCATTAGGTCTTGGTTATGTGGTTAGCGGTGTGGCATAGTGGCGCCTGACAGGTTGTGACACCTTGCTCTATTTTATGCTTCCACCATCACTAGTCCCAAAAATAGACCATCGTTTGTTTCAGGACCATTCTCTCGGTTGGTAACATATACTGGGATTGACCTGGCAAGTCACCAGCGGATTTTCGCCTGCCCAAAAAATATGGAACAAAGGAGGTCGCACTTCCCCCCGACGTCTAACGACACGAGTAGACTGAAGATAGATAGATGTAAATGAAACTGGTTGTATACAGACTCTGCATTCTTCTGAACCAGTATAAAGACGTTCAGTTAAGTTAAGATGTCGGGACTCTTCTTATACATACTTACCTGGCACAGGAAATTACAAAACTCTAACTCTCCTCTCTCTTCTTACCTCACTCTATTTCATTTGACTCTGTCCTACAGTCACACTCTTGCACAACTTTCACACGCGCTCTCAGGGTGAGACCCTTCCATTGTACTTTGGTTTGGCTGGCTTCTGAGGGCGCACAAACCTAGCATTGGTACATACAGATGCACACATACATCCAAGCACTGGTTTATGCTTCTTAATATTGCCCAGTTGACTACAGTCTGGGGTGGAGTAAAACGTGTGTCTAATAGTTGATAGGGTACTGTCTCTTGAGCTTCTGCAGAACGTGTGTCTAATAGTTGATAGGGTACTGTCTCTTGAGCTTCTGCAGAACGTGGAGTTTTTGTTCTGTTGTTGACTGCTCACTTTTCTTTGTTAACCCTGGAACCTCCAAGATTATTTTGGACTTGTCCTGGCTCCGTGTCCAAGGTTCTGGAATGAGTGATTCACACTTTTTAGTTCCAGCTTCAAGGATGTATGCGTGTTTTCTGTGGATTTCTCTGACCAGATGGTAGGGGCTTTTCCTTAGTAGTCTGTTTTTTGTTCTCTCTTGGAACTTCTGGTGTAGAGGATGATCAGGTAGCCTCTTTAGTTTTTCAAACTGGGTAAGGGATTTGTCTATTCTCCTTAATTCACGGAGCTCAAATTTGCTGTTTTTCCAAGCTCTGTAATTGGAGTGCTTTTCAATGCCCCAAAGGTAATTCTGAGACCCATATTTTGGACTCAGTCTAGTTTTTCTGTGTTTGTTTTGGTCGCTGTTGACCAAGTGCTAGAGGCATATTCCATGATTGGTTTGATTGCACTAGTGTAGATTTGTTTGATGAATTTTTTGTTGGCCCGACAATGTACCAGCCAGTTTTTTCACAACTGAGAGTTGTAATGGCCCTTGTCTAGATTCTCTCTATATTTTACTTCCAGTTATGTCACGAGTCAAATGTGACTCCAAGGAATGTGTGTGTGGGGTCCTAGTCCAACTGGGATATTTGTTGATTGCCTATCTTTAATCTAATTGTCTCTTTTTGGGGGGAGGGTGAACAGAGAGTGGTGAAGGTTTTGGTGTGGTTTATTTTCAGTTCCCACGCTTTTGTCCAGTTCTCCCCCTTCTCTGCTGTCTTTTGTAGCAAGTATTTTTGCTATTGTTGCATATGCTGTAGCTGTCGATACAGCGAAGTCATCTGCGTGTAAGCTGTTTGAGACATGCTGATGACAGAATTTAATAATGTCGTTTAAATACCAGGAAAAGAGTAGGCGCTATAACACTTCCCTGTGGCACTCCCTCTCTCAGCTTGACTTACCTGCTGGTATAATTGTCCAATTTAACCCTGGCAGATCTTTGGAAGAGGTCACTTTTAATCCATGAGAACATATTGTTGGTAATTCCCCCTTAAAGGATTTTCAGCTTCAGACCTTCTCTCCAAACAGTGTCGAAGGCACGGGAGAGATTAAAGAGGAAATGATAGCACTTTCCTTTTCTCTTGAAATGCGTTTTCTATATCCCGTATTAGATATGTTAAGCACTCTGTGCTTCTGTGTTTGAGTTGAGGCGAGTAGCTAGTTGTCTCAAGATACCAGATGTCGTTTATTTATGTCTTTTCATCAGTTTCCCCACACAGCTAAGAAGACTGATCGGCATGCAGTTTTTAGGATCGTGTTTTGTGTTTTTCTGGTTTAGGAATAGGTTGAATGTAAGCCTCCGTCCAGAGTGCCGGAACAGTACCCTCATGCCAGCTCTGGTTAAAAATTCCAAGCATGAACCTTTTGCTTATGGGGCTAAGGTGTTTGAGGAATTCATTTGTGATACAATCTGCTCCTGGTGCTTTTCTCTCCTTTAGTTTCTCTTTTCAAACGCTTTTCGTTTCCCAGAATACAGATTTCAAGACGTCGCCGGTGTTACACCTCTGCCCCTCTCATTAGAAATTCACACCCACCCAAGATTCCTGGTTTCCATCAACACATGACCTTATCGTGTCAGTGTAATTGTAAGCGCTAGTTGCGTGTAGCATTAAAAAAACATCCCAACAAAACAACAAACAAAACCATGTTTTTTAAATGACGAGAAAACCTTACGGCCGGGCTTGGAGATTAAGGTAAAAACAAGGAACTCAGCTAACTTCATTTTCGCTGCTTGCCCAAAAAGAAATAAAACAAACGTTAACGAAAAAGAAACAATTGGAATGATTTGAATTAACGCATTAGGTTCCTCCATTGGAGCACAGTACTCCAACTGATGTTCTCCACTTATTCACGAAAGATCCAAAGAGAGCATCATTATTCGGAACATTTCACTCAAGTGTTAAACAGGGGTCGCTTATATATGACGTCAGAAAGTGAGAGATGAAGGGATGGAGAAAGGGGTGGGGGAAGGGAAGACTGAGGAGGAATCCTCGCAGTTTCGTTACTTTATAAACTTAGGGATTGGGGGAAGATGAAGAAAATATATTATCGTATTCTATTTTAAAGTATTGTTGGTCTATCACATCATTAATTTTCTGACCTGCAATTTGCTACCAGTGTCAGTCAGACCTGGTCCACATTCAATGCAAAGGAGAGGAAAATCACTAAGAATGAAATGAAATAAGTGCCACCAGGAGGGATGGAATCATAAATTATAAAATTTCCTAAGTTTGCCTGAATTGAAAAAAAAACTGCCTATTCTTTTTTTAAATGACTGGTAAGTGCAGTGTCAGCTATGCTATAATGAGCAACCTTCGCGAAGTTACACTTTTCATTGTTAGCTCCCAGTGAAAGACATAATTATTATTGCGGATTATGCAGGACTAAAACATAACGTATACCCCTTCAACCAACTTTCACGAATTACCAACATATTATGTAGTACTGCCGCCACTTAGTAAGGTGTAGTCTCGATGCGACATTTGACACGTGACACACAGTCAGATCAGATGCTTCCATTGGACCTCTAATAATTAGCGAACCCAGTGTTCGTGGAGCCTCAAAATATAGTTAGAACTTCTTCATTAGAACCGTTATCTATGGTACATTGTTAATAAAATGTACGTTTTTGATTGTAACTCCAATGTAAATGTTTGATTGTATCGCAAAGACACAATATAACTTATTATTATGAAAGATCGAAATAAGGAGATTGCTGCAAAGAGAACTGCTATACGCAAAAAGACAAGCAAAAGAGATTCTAAAGGAGTAACACAAAACAACATCTATAGGGAGGCCCCGGAGAGCGTCGCATCAAGAAATGACACGACAAACAACAGGCCCCCATGGATGCAACTGCAGGAGGAGGCTTCGCTCACCAAGAACACAGCTACCATATTCACTATGGGGGAACCTTAAATGGGCTTCGGTCTAGGGACACCCGATGCAGAAAAAAACCTGATGAGATGGGGGTACAGCGACAACGATACTTGTGCATGCGGCGTTGTCCATGACCAGGAACACCTCATGATCTCCTCAAATCTACTACACACATGTACGATGGATGACTTGGAGGTTTGGGACTAAGCTGTCAGTGTGGCAAAACACTTAACCCCTGTCGTATGACATGTTGCTATGGACACAGATAGTAAGTAAGCTTGACGAACTTTTACATTTTTCTTTAGTTCACTTTGATTGACATCTCAAAAAGTCCGTCATTATTGGCGAGTGAGTTATTGCTAGTGGCATCATCAATATTTTGAGAGTTCCTCCTTGAGTCGAGTACATAGTAAGACCGAGACATGGTAATGTAATCTGATCAACGACCACTGTGTGGACATACCCCCCCCCCCACATCTGGTTGCAACGTACAAGGAGGTCCACGTGGCAGGTGGACAGATGAACACCATAAATCGTACAGCAACACAGGCTAACAACTACCGATGCAACACACATCGTAAGACAGAAAACGTCAACTCCGCTTGTTGATTAATGACAAAAGTGGCCGGAAAAAGTAAAGTACACATGTAGCAGCTTCAGCTGGCTGACCTATCGTAGCAGATGGTTCAAGGGGTCTGCACTAACTATATTCTCACTTCAAACAAATTAACTGTGACACTGATTGAAAATAAAACACAATGAAACTTTATTTCCACACGGTCACAACTGACTCCCCAATCTTCACTCAAAACAAAACCTGTCTGGCTGTAAGAAATTAGGAACTAAACTAAAAAAAAAACTTGAGTACTAACTATAACTTAATAGACGTACCGTAACTGGAAAGTCGAACCGTTACTTGATAGACAAACCGTAACTTGATAGACAAACCGTAACTTGATAGACAACCCGTAACTTGATAGAGAAACCGTAACTTGATAGACAAACCGTAACTTGATAGACAAACCATAACTTGATAGACAAACAGTAACTTGATAGACAACCCGTAACTTGATAGAGAAACCGTAACTTGATAGACAAACCGTAACTTGATAGACAAACCGTAACTTGATAGACAAACTGTAACTTGATAGACGAACTGTAACTTGATAGACAAACCATAACTTGATAGACAAACCGTAACTTGATAGAGAAACCGTAACTTGATAGAGAAACCGTAACTTGATAGACAAACTGTAACTTGATAGACGAACTGTAACTTGATAGACGAACCGTTACTTAATAGACGAACCGTTATATGGATTGCCACAGAATGGAAGATTCGTGTCTGTTCTGCAACCCAGGTGATTTCTCCAAATGGCCCAGTTCTCCTCGTTGATGGTGGCTTGCAGTGATTGTTGAAGAGCTCGATCGCTGTGCTAGTCAAATATCTCTCTAGTTAGACTCTGGATTTTTGAGATAATTCTGCTAAGACTCTGTTTTCTTGAGATACTTCTGTTTAGACGATGGATTCTCAGCATCGTTGCGAAAAATGGTATATAAGATGTCTACATCGAGCGTGTTCCTCGTGACGCACTTCTATACCTGTTTTTAACACTTGCTATGCGAAACATCAATTTCATTACTATTTACCTTTCCTTGATATGCTGCTGAACATCTGGACTCTCGTGGTGAAAGATTGTCTGTCAAAATCTCTCTCTCTCTCTGGGCTCCAAAGATCTATCTGCTTTCTCTTCACCGTTATCAAGACGGTTCTGTTCTCCTAGTTGCTTGCTGCCGACTGATGTCGACTTGTTCTGCTCTGCTTGCATCCGAATGATGCAGAATTTTCTCTCCGCTCGCTGCCCACTGATGTCGACTTGTTCTCTCCGCGGCTCGCACCCGAATGAATCTGCCCTCTTTTCTCTCTGTTATCTCGCACCCGTATGATTCTGATTCGGACTCTCCTAGCTATATATATTTGCGACTTTTTCCAATTTTCGAACCTAGGGTTTTCTCCCCGAGATTTAAGAAAAACCAGTTAATAGCATGTCCGGTCTCAGTGGCCATTACCGATCATGCTGTAACAGGCGTCTAGGCGTTATGCAAGATTACGTAGTTTTAACATCTGCGTGGCTTGGAAACCAACGCTACGCATTCCAATGTCCAGATTTGAGTACATCTGTACTGGCTAGCTTTGTTAGTTTAATTCTTTAAGAAACAATGAATGGCTCTACTCCCAACCTTTCTAACTTAAATAAAACATGTCTAAAATCATTTCCCTAATAAATCTGCACAGCTAAGATCTGTTACATACATTGAGCATAAAAGTGGAGCCGGTTTTTCACGAATATTTTGAGAACAATATACATTTTTTTGGCCCATTTATATCCTCAGTAGATCAATCCGTAAAGATCAATTAGTATTCATATTGCTGTCTTAATTGAAATACGCAAGTCAACAAGTTTTAATTTTTTTTAAATCGCGAATTAACAAAAATGTAATACATATTTAAAATCAAAATGCAGACTAAATAAAACGCATGCTTCTCCCAACAAACCATTTAAACCAAAGAGGTAACACAATTGAGATTGAGCTATAGAAAAAAAAAAAAACATAATTTGCCGGAAAATTGAGATGAAATTTGGTTAGGGTTGACTGCAGAAACATTACTCAACGATTTGATTTACATGGAATGCCACTCCCCCCCCCCCCCCCTCCTTTCCCAAAAAAACAACAACTAAAAAAAACACGATGATAAATCAAAGGGCAAATGGATTACCTGAATAGAGGAGCATCAAATGGATTACCTGAATAGAGGAGCATCAAATTGATTACCTGAATAGAGGACCATCAAATTGATTAGCTGAATAGAGGTGCATCACATGGATTACCTGAATAGAGGAGCATCAAATGGATTACCTGAATAGAGGAGCATCAAATTGATTAGCTGAATAGAGGAGCATCAAATTGATTAGCTGAATAGAGGAGCATCAAATTGATTAGCTGAATAGAGGAGCATCACATGGATTACCTGAATGGAGGAGCATCAAATTGATTAGCTGAATAGAGGAGAATCAAATGGATTACCTGAATAGAGGAGCATCAAATGGATTACCTAAATAGTAGAGCATCACATGGATTAGCTGAATAGAGGAGCATCAAATGGTTTACCTGAATAGAGGAGCATCAAATGGTTTACCTGAATAGAGGAGCATCAAATGGATTAGCTGAATAGAGGAGCATCACATGGATTAGCTGAATAGAGGAGCATCACATGGATTAGCTGAATAGATGAGCATCACATGGATTAGCTGAACAGAGGAGCATCACGTGGATTAGCTGAACAGAGGAGCATCAAATGTTGCTGCAGGATAACGAGAAACAAAAACACAATCATGCCCATAATGATCTCTTACACACAGAACATGTTTACAGTACTTCCGTTAATTTATAGTAGATCAAGAGCCGCAGACGTATCTGCAAATATCATAAAGGTATGCGTAAATTTTCCTTATAAATGTGTATTAATGTTTATAATGTATGAATTCCCAGTAAGAGTTTTGTGTTGAAAGAAAATGATATGCCTATTGTTTGTGCTTTTGTGTCAGTGTTTCTTTTTAATGAAATGTTATGTTCCAAGCTTCACGACGTGTATTTTGCATTAATATACATAAACTGTACTCCCATTATTCAGAATCGGACGACTCAAAGAGATTGATGACTATTGTCGACTGAATTAATCGTAAACTATCTTTCTGCCAATAACACTTTTCTTCTTTCATTAGATGGTCCACATATTTACTTCAGAATTGCTTGTCGATGTTTTCGCTTATAGTACAGAATTAGCAATTTTCTTTACATCTGATAATTTGAAGGTTTTGCTTTCAACTGTCCTTTTCCATTTGTCCAAATTAATTTATAGGATTTAAATGTGAATGGTACAGTGGCAATATAACGCACATATGACATTAGTTCTGGATTACTTTCTCAATGAGAAACGTCTTTGTCCTGTGTTTATTCTTTACAAAGGACAACAGCTCATGTTTGAGGCGCATTTCCGTAAATTGAATGCTCTCCTTTGTTAACCAAAGTTTGATGTCGTCCTTAGTTACTTGCTGATGTTGGGACCTTGTTTTCCACAACCACTGCATTATGGTAGGAAACATTGTCCATTACCAGACAGGAGGGTCGATCTTATGACGGAAGTACAGTTTTCTCAATCCACTCTCTAAATATGTGACCATTCATCTCTGAATGATAGTCCAGATTGTCATTAAATTTTGAAACAAACATGAGTTCACTATTCTTCAACAGTCCTTTATATCTGCTACCTGCATGGGCTATTAACAATCGCTGTGCTTTACTACTTAGTACAATTATTTTCATAGTGTCATCTACAGATTGCCATTTCTTTTAATTAGTATAATGTGCATTTATCAATGTTTCACCTACATACACAATTTAGTAGTTTTCTTTGCGCATTTATAAAAGCTACAATTGAGACTTTTCACAAATGATATTTCTACCACGTGTAAGCTAGCAGAAAGTGAAGCCAACACCCCTTTCAGTGTGTGTGTGTGTGTATGTGTATATTGTTGTTCTTTTATTTCCTTAGTGTCAATGCTTCTTCAGAATCCAACATTCTAATTACTTCTTTGTCAAAGCTATAAACTTCTTACTTTTTACCTCACTTTCCGGCGGTATGTGCAGATATATTGAATGTTCAGTGTCGAGCTTGAGAATGAGCTATCACTAATAGCCTGAGCATGGGCTGTTGTTGTCTCTGGGTTTGAAATACGATGGTACAGAATCTCAAACTTAGCCTCAGACCACAAATATTACACATTTATATTGCTGTTTTTAGTGTAACCAATAACACTTTCAAAGCTATTAAATTAATAGACACTATATATATATATAATTATATATGTGTGTGTGTGTTTCGTCTTTGAACATGAACAATAATTATGAAAACAACATAGTACCTCAAATTTGTGGCACATATCGATGTATTTAGTGCAATATTAGTGAATGTTTACGATTTTCTGTACAAACATGTGCAATATACGGTTCCACGAAGGACCGTTCTCACACACAGACAAGGATCACTATACAACATTTGAAATGCTATCCAGCTAAGACTTACATTTAACAAAAATATATACCCCAAATAAGCTTATTTATACCATAATTACTTTATACGACTGAACAAAAATGTAACATAACGTGGTTCTTACAATAACTCAAAATATACATTTTTATCAGTTGAAATCTCATAATTGCTGAGACATATTATTGTCAAAATCGGTACGCATTTCTGAAAGCACATTCCATTGTTCTACTTGGAACATTGTTTCCCAACCATTTTACACTCGCGGACCAGTAAAAATAGAACAAATTGTCCACAGACCAGTGAAAGAAGGAACAAATTGTTCTCGGACCAGTGAGAATAGGAAGTTATTTGTGCGGACCGCTCAGACAGAAAACATAACAAAACAATCCAGTAATTTTTGCAACATTTTGTGTATTGGTTATTAAATCTAATATTATAAAAAGAAAATGATATAGCTTTTTAAAATAACCAGTATTCGAGCACTAAATAGACAAAGGGTTCAGCAGTAATTTTCTTTATTCGCAGACCGGCAACAGTCCGTGGACCCACGGCTGGGAAACACGGACTTAGAAGATCTCTTGTAATGTAATTTTTTATCCCCCGCTTGTTTATATTTGTCACAGTTGTCTTGCAAGTTGTCGCGCGTCTATTGAATTTTTGAAATGTGACAATTGAACATTTGTCACTGATAGCAAATATATTCATTCCGTTCAACTGTTGTTTCTTTATCATTTTGATTTCCCAATGCCTGAGCAGAAGTATGGACAACTTGATTTAGTTTCTTGTTCCTTCTACTTTAATTGAGTGATAGCAATATCAGCGTGTAAAACCATCAAGAATAACAGATTCCGTATTTGAACAACATTTTCGTGCCTACAAGAACAGATATTGAAACATGCACGAGTTCAGGCTGCAGTTTCCGGGTGCTGGGGATTGATCAAACTCTGTTGTTTATGTAGGCCAAGTTCTAGCGCACTGAAGTTAGGCTAAGTTAGGCCTGCTATTTTGTGTCCTCTAACTACAGGTGACCCAGTCCAACGACAACCACTTCTTCTTATCCATGAGAAATGTCCTTTTATTCGTGTATCATATAACGGACATTGTTTTGACATATAACTTTGTGCCACGTGGTCTTTGTGTATGACAAGGACAAGAACGGCACCGCTGCCTCACAGAGAGCATGTCGTAAAAGGCGACTAATTGTGACATGGCATAACACCGGCCATGGTTAGCTGATTTGTTTAGAGCAGCATAGATGGCGCCTAACATGCTGCAGGTCTACTTTGCTCTAGTGTTTGAGTCTATTAAGATGAACTCGCACATCGGTTAACCACCTAACGCAGCGGAGTATTAAGCTGCTCAAGCCTAGCCCGCTAAGCAGGAAATCCTTCTCCTGGTTATATCCAGCTCATATCAGAGCTGGGACCTGTACAGGGGCATCTGTCCCTGTAGAAGTACAGGTCGACTAAGAACTTTTTGCCAAACTCAGAAACATATTCCAGATTCAACTAGTTTTTACGAATGGCCAGGTGTGCAATACACATGACTAGTGGAGTCTTCTACTCTTGAAGTTAGACGGCAGTGTAAGTCGTGTGCAATAATGTGCTTTCAGTGTGGTAGTGGCACGATTGTCGTCTCTGTAGAACACCTAACCCTATCAGATGCAGCCCAGAACTACATAAGGCGTGTGAAGGCAGTACAACGTTCGTCCAGAAAAAGACGTGTCCTAATTTACAGCTGGACTTCAATATCCACGCCGTTCGATCTGAACAATCCAATGGCAGCACGGCATGGCTGGGACTGAGTTTGCCTTCCCTCTTCGCTGAATAATCTCTTAGCCAGGCTACATGGCAGCGGAGTAGGGTCTTGATTAGTTATGGGTCATCGACTCTGATGGAAGCAGTATGGACAACACACCATGTCAATCAAGCAGTCAAGGTTGTGAGGACAGTACACCATGTCAACCAGACAGTCACGATTGTGACAATAGTACACCATGTCAACTAGACAGTCAAGGATGTGAGGACAGTAACCCTGTCAACCCCGTACGGTCAAGGATGTGAGGACAGTAACCCTGTCAACCCCGTACAGTCAAGGATGTGAGGACAGTAACTCTGTCAACCCCGTACGGTCAAGGATGTGAGGACAGAACACCCTGTCAACCAGACAGTCAAGGTTGTGACGACAGTACACCCTGTCAACCCCGTACGGTCAAGGTTGTGAGGACAGAACACCCTGTCAACCAGACCGTCAAGGTTGTGAGGACAGAACACCCTGTCAACCAGACAGTCAAGGTTGTGAGGACAGAACACCCTGTCAACCAGACAGTCAAGGTTGTGAGGACAGAACACCCTGTCAACCATACAGTCAAGGTTGTGAGGACAGAACACCTTGTCAACCACGGACAGTCAGGTCATCCCTGTTATTCGGAGCTGCTCATGCTGAGTTAATTTAACTCTTGGCGACTGTTCTTTAGATGCGGGTTACAGTGGCTCTTATTACATACCGACGCGTGAGGTGAACTGATGTCATTTGGGCTGTAGTGCAATCCGCGACTTCTCATTAAGCTCCACCGTCTGATCCCTCTTAGCTCCCTATTATAACAGAGGCCACATGTGATGCCAATGTGTGGCTTGATAATTAAGTATTGTGCAACCACATACAAAGACACACAGACCAGTCTTCCAAGGCATTTTCCCCTGACAGCTAATCATGTACAAAAATGTCAGTCAACTTCTATAGCCATTCCCCGCCAGATTTCTTTAGTCGGCACTGCATGCCGATGAGATAAACACCATTGGTAGAGAATGAAAATTATTGTTGTTTTTAATCTATTGTATCTTCAAGTCATCCCATAACCAGTGACGTCGTTGGGGCACACATGAAGACACCCCCATAAGGCCACGAACCCCTCTGGTCGACAGTGTATAAGTGTTGACTAATAAAAATAATATGGTTACGCGTGTACGCCATGTGAGAGTGTGTGCGTGTATCGATAATATTCTTCATAGCACAGGATCAGCCAAGATTGACATTACGACTTGAAAAAGTTGGACACACCTGGTTTAACGATAGCGAGATCTGGTTGTACATGTTGCCGTGACCTTCGTCTGACGATCTCGTTGAGCTGTTATATCTGTGAAGTTGCGAACTAGCCAGGGAATTTCCCATGACTAAACAGCGTACGTGGAAGACACGATTTCGATTAGCGAACCTTCTACTGGGAACTTAGACCAGGAACTGTTGTGTCATAAAAGATCTAGTTTTTGTTTTAATGGCCTACTGGCACTTATACAATCAAACCGATTCTGTGACTGAAATGAGCGCTTACGTAGGTGTACAGCAGAGACTGCAGTGGGGAATCAAGAGTTAAGACTTTATTGTACTAGGTCTTACATCGTTTCTCTGTAAGGTCACCAAATTCACTTCCCCGACACCTTTATTCTGTGACTAAGTAAGGAACAGATTTACAGCAGGAATGAGGCCTCAACACAATATAGGGGACTTTCAATACATGAAAGGGGCCACACTTTAGGGCATCTCACTACACGAAAGGGACTACTATATAGGGGCATCTCAATACACGGAAGAGGCCAATATATAGGGGCATCTCAATCCACAAATGGTGAGATTTCGAATACCGCAAGTTTCAAGCGCCCCCTGGTATCAATGGAGATGGGCAGACAACTCAGAGATCCCGTGTACACTCAGTGCAAGTCAAAATAACCATTGACAGTTGAAAATCGATAATAGGATGATGTTCATGTTAGCCGCTGTCCGGGCACATCGATAATAGGATGATGTTTATGTTAGCCGCTGTCCGGGCAAATTCTAAAACTAATGAAACGCCCGTTTCACAATTCCAAAGCACATGGTTCAAATTCCGTCGTGTCGTTTGAAGAGGGTAATTTTTTTTTCTTCTCCGGAAAGTAATGACAGTCTAACTTACTGTAGACATGCTAAACATATAATAATAGCCAAATAGTTTGACTGTTGTAAGAAGTGACGTTCTGCAAAGAACATGCTGCTTACGGTTTTTAAACAATGAAATTCCTACCACAGGCCTAGTATGTTGCAGGAAGTGTACAACCTTCGGCAAAAATGGGGTTTAACTCAACAAAAACGAGTTAACACCTGATCCCTGCGTTACAGACGAGATTTAAAATTCCACAACATGAAGCATACATTGATGGGGGACATAAAACAAGTGCAAGGTTTACAGCATGCATCGTGGTCCGGGGGAGAAGCTTATGGCCTGGCCGAATAGGAAATATACCTAGCACCGATGCTATATGATCCGTACTGATGATGAAATCTTACCAGGCTCCACGAATAGTGGACAAGTTAGGAGGTCAAGCAGTTTTGTGGAGCCATCACACGATGTGTTTCTGAATCATCCTACGACAGCTTCTTCTTTCAGCGTCAGGTTATGAGGAGACCTAGAATGAGTCCGACTGTATGCCTCCATGGACAGTGGCATTCACCACCTCGATATTTCCGTACCACCTTTTTTGTGGTCTGCCTTAAATCCGTTGCATCTACCTAACATTGTTTGTTGGGTTGGGGTGGGGGGTGGGGTGTGTGTGTATGTTTGCTGTGTTGTGGTAAACTTGTTACGTGGCCAAACCATTTTAGTTGCTGTCTTTTAACGTAGCTCAATACTGGTGTTGTTCCCACTAGTCTCCTGATGTCCGTTTCTGATCATGTCTCTCCTGTTACACCCAATATGTTGCAGGCACACCATTCCTGCTGTTACGATGTGGCGTTTTTCATTTGATGTTAGTGTTTAGTTTTGACATTGATAGCATAGTGTCGGGACGGCAATCGTGTTGTATAAGAAGCAGCCTGACCAACGAGGTGGGGATCGACCTGTGATCTCAATAGTGGTGAGCCTACTGAAAAGCATTGCACTACAGCCAGGAATGTTCAGGTCCACCTCGGGATAATAAGAAGCTGCTAAAATCCTCCACCTGAGTGGAGACGAGCATGTTCGAACAATATCAACCATAAGGTGCAGCTTGTCAGGGACAACTCCAGACTATGCTATCTGCTGCCATCATCCTGGTATCATTTTAGACCATCAATCATTTTCCAAGTTAACACCTGCACACACGCAGAGCCGCTTTGCTTCCTTGCATATTTATCTTTTTATATGAATTCTCTATGACATGAAACAGTCTTATCAGTTGCTGCTCCTGTGGTGACCAATCATATTACATCCCAAGGGTAATGAACTGGTTTCACTACCGTAATCTGAAGCCTTCTTTCATATTATCATTAACATAGAATACAGCCATTTGGAACATATTACTAGAAACTAAAATGCTTTATGCTTATGGTATAGCATTTAATCAAGTATAAATAGCTTGCTTTTGCAGAGTCCAGTAACACAATTTTTCATGCAAGGACAACAAAGTTGATGCATGATTTGTTGTAGAGGTGAAGACAAAAAAAATCAACAATAACTGACATCAACAAGATTTGTTCACGGTCATAACAATACAAATCAGTAATAAATAGTGCTGCCTAAGTCAGAATTCCATCATGTCTGTAAAAATGTTTTTCTTAGAGGAGTTATGAAATGTACACATAACTGCAGCTTTGTATGTGCCTGGAAAACAGGGCATATTCAAATAAATGTTGTCCTAAATGAAGACCATCAACAGTTGCTACTATACCATGCTTCATATCAGGTGGTCCATCTCCTGCTTCATATCAGGTGGTCCATCTCCTGCTTCATATCAGGTGGTCCATCTCCTGCTATATATCAGGTGATCCATTCCATGTATTAATTTAGGTGATCCATACAATGTATTATATTAGGTGATCCATACAATGTATTATATTAGGTGGTCCATCCCATGTATTATAGGTGGTCCATCCAATGCTTCATATTAGGTGGTCCATCCCATGTATGATACCATGCTTCACATCAGGCTATCAAAACTAACAACAAAGTCATGGAATAGAACAGCCAACACACATTGAAGCCAGAAAGCAAATTGGTTGGGATATGTGCTAAGTCAAAATCAATCAACCAAAACCTTATCTCTCTGCAGAAGCACAGACCTTCAATAAACAATCAATCCATCAAACGCTAACCTGTCTATACCTCGTTTAAGTTTTTATAGCTTTAAGTTTCTACAGGACAGGATAGACAGCCCCATGCCCAACTCTACTTAGTACCTCTTATGGCATGCCTGACAAGTTAGTTATTAACTTTTGGGCCTCTGTAACACTCAGGTTTAGGGTGCAACCAAAAAAAAAAGTATAGCCAGACATGTCCAAGACTGGAACCTGAATGAGATGAGAAGCATGAAGGCCAAAGTATCTACAACCTCATGAGATAAACAGAAGGTGGGGGTCATACAGTAATTCAGCGAAAGGAACAAAATGGATAGATAATGATTGAATGCATATAGAAATGCAAAATGGAATAAGCAGAAGATAGATAACATGACAATGGCATGACTTCAATCTACATCTCACAACAATAATCAAGTTTGTTGCTCATAGCCTATCATGACTTCAATCTACATCTCACAACAATAATCAAGTTTGTTGCTCATAGCCTATCATGACTTCAATCTACATCTCACAACAATAATCAAGTTTGTTGCTCATAGCCTATCATGACTTCAATCTACATCTCACAACAATAATCAAGTTTGTTGCTCATAGCCTATCATGACTTCAATCTACATCTCACAACAATAATCAAGTTTGTTGCTCATAGCCTATCATGACTTCAATCTACATCTCACAACAATAATCAAGTTTGTTGCTCCTAGCCTATCATGACTTCAATCTACATCTCACAACAATAATCAAGTTTGTTGCTCCTAGCCTATCATGACTTCAATCTACATCTCACAACAATAATCAAGTTTGTTGCTCATAGCCTATCATGACTTCAATCTACATCTCACAACAATAATCAAGTTTGTTGCTCATAGCCTATCATGACTTCAATCTACATCTCACAACAATAATCAAGTTTGTTGCTCCTAGCCTATCAATTGCAGTGGCCTGAATTTTTATTTGTAAATTGCAGCACTTTCTCAGACAAATTTAATTTCCTACAAGGGCATAACCTTTATAATAATTATATGGACGATTTTAAAAAACATTGAAATATTACAGATATTGAAAACACTGTCATTATATATTTTAGTTTCAAAGATGGCAATCTGGCACACATGGAAGAAGTAGTGAAGTCAAACAATTTTTATTTCCACATCCCATGTTGGACAGACCTGTGGTTTTCTATCTACAACACTGCGCAACAGCTTAGACACAGACGAAGACTAGTTTTTTATGACTTACACGTCCTTATATAACCAAATTGAGAATTCTGTGGTTGAAAGATAAACACCGTCTAATGAAGGTTAACTCTAGAAACAACAGTAAGCCAAGATTGGTTTGTCAGTTGCAGCATGTGAACTATCCATAGTTCTGTGCCTTCAAGATTGTACCCTTGCCCGAGTTATGGGGTACAAAAGAGGAGCAAAGAATAGAAGTCATGTTGTAAGTAGCAACTAAAGAGGGTTAGGTCAAGGTTGACTACCAAATTCCGTAGAAACTATAAACCTCAAGAAAATTTTGACACCCATATGGTAGAACTGAAGTGGTAGAGTCAAAACAAAAATAATGAAATTGAGAGTCCGACAGTCAAGATTTGTTGGTAATATTAAAATACACACGGCTGAAAAGAATACTGGAAAGAAAGGAGGGGGGCAAATGTACCAGAATTATGTCACGCTTTAAGTGGGAAGATAACTTCAAAAGATAGACAAAGGAAAGCTTGGCAGATTATACCATCAAGGTATGTTGGAGACCAATTTCAGTCTCTGTGGAGATGGCACCAAAATTGATCTGTATGCTATTATTTTTGCAGCTGGGAACCGACAATTATTAGTATTTGTTATATTGCAGTGTAAAAAGTTTGTAAAACTAGATTTAAAGTGCTCACATGCAATATTTGCCACAATGAGATAAATTTATTTATGGGTGTTCCATGACTCTACAACTTGATAAGTATCTTCCTTACTCAAAAGCAAATAGCAACAATTGTACTACAGATTTAAGCCATTGCTGTTTCTGACCAACAATCAACAAGCATATACTCAAACATAGATTCAGAATGACATACACTGCCATGGCAAACAGCACAAATACTCAAATGAGCAAGTAACCAATAGTGAGCCAACATGTGATCAAGACAAATATAAACTTGTTTATGCTCATATAGAGATGCTGATCTGAACATGTCTTTGCAAGTACTACTACCCTTACCTGCTAAAGCCAATTCCTTATATCTACAGGTAGAGCAAAAGCTCCATATCATTCTAAACCAGGGGTATCAAACAAATCAGAAGTGCAAATAGCCTATCATGCCTTATTGTGTGGCCTTCAGTGTTAGTGACATTGCAATTTGGGACAAGGCATAAAGATCTGAAAAGGTCATGATACTTTAACAATTAAATATTTGGGACAAGGCATAACGATCTGAGAAGGTCACGATACTTTAACAATTAAATATTTGGGACAAGGCATAATGATCTGAGAAGGTCATGATACTTTAACAACTAAATATTTGGGACAAGGCATAATGATCTGAGAAGGTCATGATACTTTAACAATTAAATATTTGGGACAAGGCATAACGATCTGAGAAGGTCATGATACTTTAACAACTAAATATTTGGGACAAAGCATAACGATCTGAGAAGGTCATGATACTTTAACAATTAAATATTTGGGAAAAGGCATAACGATCTGAGAAGGTCACGATACTTTAACAACTAAATATTTTCATCACACCAGTAAAAACAATGGACACAATAAAAAAAAGGAAAACACTGATTGGATGAGAAATTAGGGTATTAATAGAAATATATTAAACAAGTAAACAAATTCCACTGGCAAAGTATAAATAAATCAGCTGTAAACATTTTACATAAGTCAAGTAAGAGAAAACCTATGCTCTGACCAATGGGCTTTATATATCAAGTGCGCTAGCTTTTATAAGAATATGTTACGGCCATTGGGACTTCAAAGTTGTCCTCGTGCAGCCCATTAACTTGACTTCATGTGCCCTTGGTTCATCAACTTGACTCATGTTCCAATAACGTGACTCCATGCTGCTCATAACTCACTAACTCGACTTTGTGCAACCCTTGTTCCAAAGTGGATCCCTTTACTGGGCAGGATAGAATAAATCCACTGTTTCCATGCATGCCGTATAAGGTGACTAAAGAACGTTGTGCATAGGGCAAGTGACCTCATTGTGTAAAACAAATTGCTACATAAATCACCAATGTGCTTTGTTGCAGTCTTTCTAACTGTAGTCGTGGCCTGGAGTAAACAAGAAGGTTGTGTGACCTTTGGTCCATTAACTTGAGGCTTGGTGGAGTCCTCAGTTTGAGACCCCTTGCCGCAATCCAACCTAGAACTGTGGACATACAATGACACAATATTGGTAACCTCAAGTGTGACTATTACTCAGGTAAATAAAACAAAGATAACACATGTACAGCTTATATCTCTCTCAGAAATGGAAGAGAAATCTTTCTGCAAGCAGTGACTTTGTAAAAATTTAATAAATATTTATTGTTGAATTAATATCTTGCATCTTGGTCTGTTCTTATGGTAAATGAAGCAGTTATGTAGGTTATCAATGACAAACAGATCACAGGATGACTGACCAAATTATATAAAATATCCAAAGGAGAGAGATCTGACATATACAGATACGACACTCACAGATGTCAACTTCGTGAGTTTTCAACAAATTCTACATTTAAAAAAATTGTTTGGGGCATTTCCTTCAATGCAAGGATATTACCACATCTCATATAAGTTATTTTCCCTAAAAGATCTGTTATTAGAAAGGGAATAAATAGCCACATCATATGTGTCTCGACAGTACAATTTCTACCATTAAGGCTCTTAAACAATTGATCAAATCAATAGAAAGTTGCCTCCCTGATAATCTATTTCTTACAGTGATCAAACAAAAATGGTTGTGATCATTTAGCTATGAAATAACAGACAGCCCCAATTATACAATTGTTCAAAATTCAACTGTTGATCACTGATATTTGTACAAATTATTACAAGGGGAAGTTAACAAGCAACCATACCATTTTTGGACACATAGAATATGCCATATACAGGTTACTTCTGTGTGTTTTATGGTTAGACATATATCCGCTAGACCTATACATTTATAGCCAGTGATACAGTCTCATCTAAACAAATAAGTATATACAGATATGCACTTGTCCATTTACAATATTACACCCCCCCCCCCCCCCCCAGTATGGTGTACCGCATCATCCGAGTGGCCCACTGGGTGGAAAGAATGGTATTCCTGTAACATGTGAAGCATGATGCAAAAGGTGACTAAAGATGGCAACGCGTGGGGCTGGTAACATCATTCTGTAAAACCATAAACTGCCACTTCATGGAGACTTCATGCACAGGGGCCAGCTATAGTAGTGGTCCTATGCTTCACATGGCGTGAAATGGCAACATTGAAAGAAAAAAGTACCATTGATAAAGGTTCTCATCTCGTACAAGTTGACATGTATGCACGATTGTAACCAATTAATTCCCACATAAAATGAAACATTAACAATGGTAAATACAATTTTAACTAAGGCTTTTTGATTGGGCAATTCTGGGATTTCCAGACACATAACAGTTTGAAATTGAAGGGAGCAAAATTGTAAAAATGAGAACAACATTTGGCTGTGATAGAGTTTAAAGTAAATACAAGAACTAGACCATGTGATTGACTGTACAGTTAAAGTGATCACATGCATGACAAGGAAAAACAAACAAACAAACAATCAGAATGAAACTTGACTCAATCTTCTTCAGTATTCGTCCTGAAAAGGATGATGTGTCCTAGTTTACAGAGAGGCTGTGATATCTGTACCATTCGGTCTAACACATCCTATTTCAGTTGACGTTTTGGGATTTGCCTTCTCACTGTTCTATTCTCTTAGCCAGACTATACTAGTGCAGCCTATTTCAAGGGCTGTCGCTTGGAGATGAAATAGGGTCTTAGTCAGCTCTGGTTTGTTGATCCTGATGCAGCCATCTATGAGTTGCCAGCTCATTCACTATGTTGTAGCTTTGGCCCCTATATAAAGAGAGGAGACATAATGACAGTTTCTTTCAACTGAAACACCATAAATTTAGGTGTCTGAGTAGCAGAATGTTAGAGCATTTCTATTTCATGGCAGAAGTACAGTTCAATCTCTGGTCTCAATACACTCTTGTCTACCCGAATGCAAAGTGATGACTGCCTTATAGTTATAGAAGGTAAGAAAGTCAGAACATATAATCTACCATGTACAATGACAGTATCAAAAGAAATATCATATTTACTTTTGTTCTGAGACAAATTTACAGATGTCATAAATAAATGATACTATGCCCATCATTATATTACATTCCATCAAACGCATTTTATGAAAAAAAGAGAGAAATCAAAATAATTTAGCATGACAGAATAATCAATAATTTAAAATTGTGAGAAATCAAGAAAGCGCTGGCAAATTATGTATAGCAATGCACATTCAAGCGCAGTTAACACATAAGAAATACAATCTTAGTCAGTTCACATTTCTTGATTGGCAGGTATTTTTCCCTATAAATATGACAGGATTACCAATGAGACATGGGGAAATGTACATCTGTCATAGCTTTGATGTAGATGCGTTAACCAAAAGTCTACTGTATAAACATGTTTAGTCTCAGTGCACACACATGAAAATTTATTGGAATGTCACTGTATTTATTGATAGCATATTTCATAAGTTACAACAAAGATACAGTCAAACATGCCTCAAACACACAGAAAAACAATAAAATGGTAGGCAGCTTACAAAACATACAATCATGTTTAAACTGTGCCAATAACAAATATCCAAGAACTTAAAAGAGTGGCTTTCAAATAAGCACAGATCATCACAGCAGCCAGTGTCAATGAACTAGCGCAACAAGTGAGTAGAAATCACAGACCATAGCACATTAGCTCTCCTCAGACAAGTGTCCATGTTTTCTTGTTATCTACCTGCATGTCATTTTCTAACAATTAAAAATAACACTTTCTAAAACATTTGAACCATTCAACAGTATTGACTAAAACAGGGGTCTCAAACCTGTGGCCCTAGAAAGATTTTTAGGGTATTATTCTTCTTCTTCGTACACTATCAGATGTAGACTTGAATTTGTACAAAGAGAACAGTGGTCATCCTGAGGCTGTCGACACTGCCATAGAGTCTAGTGTTGGCACTGGCCATTTGTGTTTTCTCTGATCCTCGAGTATCGGGCAATTTTGCAGCAGGTGTTTATGAGGCCTTATTCCCAGTACCACAGGTGGACTTGTCAGTAGCATTTACCTACAGTTTATTGAATAGATAGTACCTCTGTCTGTTGTGGCCTGTGCGAAGTCTGAAGACGTAACACCTGCTCTCTTCTGTTCAACTGGTAATAAGAATCATTTCTTGTGTAGCCAGTATGCTCTGTTTCCCATTTGCCCATGTATCTGAACCCAAATAAACCTTTTGGACTCTTCATAAGTCACACTCAAATCTGGGTGTGGTAACCTTCCACCAGCCTTTCTGCCTCCTTGTTGCCTTGAATGTTACAGTTGTGTTGGACTGCTGGCATAGTTAACAGAGTACTGATCTTAGTTTAGGGTATAAAATAGAGATACAATAAAAAATTCTCACAATTGAAGGCGTGAACTTAAAATAAAATAAGTGAACATAGAAGGCAAGTTGAAAGTCTCATTCTTTCCAATAGATAAACACATCTGCAGGCATTTGTCAAAACTTCAGCAGAACGGTTTCGCCTTTGGTCGATCTAAGCATTGCACTGAAATTAAGTTGTTGATCTGTGCTTTTCTTTGCTGGTTTGTTCGGGGACAAATTCTTACAATTAAATAGTTTTCTAACGCACTGATAAGATCACCATATATTTGTTCTACCTGCACCGTAAATTTTGTATCACTATATTAACTATAACTAGCTATTTTTTTAAACCATACATTACGAATGGGATACAATTCTGTTTCTTTCAACTTATTCACTCCAGAATATTTTTGCATCTAGTCACGATTACTTTTTGCAAATGTAAAACTATTGGTAGGAAGTAGTCACATGTATACATTGAGGGAAAACGGTATTGTGAAACTTTTATTTATAAATATATTTATGTATAACTCTTGTTCAAGCCAATTTATCGGCTATTTGGCATTGTAAGAAATTTTGCGAACCAGTATATTGGCTCTTTGAAGTGAATTAATTAAACATAAATTTAGTTTGAAAATGTATTGATCAGTACTTTTAAATGAGACACCTTGAAAAATTACGCTGCCTAAAAAAGAGCACCTGTAGAAGTATTAAATGTATGCCTGCAAATAATAGTAGATTTTTGTTCCTCTAAACAGATTTAGAAGTTGATGGTCAATGCTGAATTTGGTTTCAAATAAAAGCGCTGCTAAAGGAATATAATGTTGGCTGGCACAATACATTGTGAGATATGATACAATCACTGAAATGTTTTTTTTTTTAGGAAACAGTTCAGAAGCTGAAATAAGCGTTTGTCAAGTCTTAATGAACATTAACTGCAGACAATTCATAATACGCTGAGGCAGGGTGCCCCAACAACCACCTTGGCTACGAGGTAAATTACACAATTTATCGGTAATCTAATGAAGTAATCAGGCTGGTTTCAATTCGAGACCCCTGGACAAAAGACTTGACCTAGATATGAAATGTATCCAATAGTTTTAACAAATTTGCCAGTGCAGCCCTGACGAAAATGCATATCACGATAGTCCATTATATTAATGACTCCGTATGAAACACATTCCTTTAGTCAAATGTTCCAAATCATTAAACACGTTCAGAATTGGAGAAAAAACAATATGTCAACTACTTGATTAATCTAAGTTCCTCATTCTTTCTATCAAACAAATGTCAGAGCATTTTTCTTAAAATACCTTGACAACTGGTACATTTTGTCACACCTCTCACAATTGATGCTCCATAGTTCTGATACTAACCATTCTCTTATTCAGTTGTCAAACTACTCAGTATATAATAATAGTTGCCCATAGCAAGCAAAGATGACACCAGCATCAGACTTGTACTGCGAGATGTAATTTCATTTAGCTGTTAAGTCCAATCTTGGCATGGCAGACTCTGCTGCACTTGGGGCACACATGTGATGAGTTGGATGTGAGGTTGTCGTGCATTCTGTTCTTTGGTGATGATATTTTGTTCTGCTACCACAGCCATTTTTTCTTGTTTCCCTCATGAGCATTTCTCTTCTGTTCTCACCGAATAGCAACTGCTTGGGGAGATGCTCATCGAGCATGGGAACAATATGTCCCACCCATCTTATCTGGTCTCTCTACAGAAGCGCCTGGATGCTCAATATGTTTGACTTGCATGGAATTTCAGAGTTAGCCACTATATCCTGTCAACTGATCCTGAACAGTCTGCTCATGTGAAAACAATTTAGCTGTATTAAAAACACTGCCTATGTTTCGCAAGTCATGTAATAGAATAGTTAACATTGCAGCATTATACAATTTTACCTCTTTTACCTTGGTGACAATACCAATGCAGTGTTGGTTTGACATTCACTTGTAGCCTCCCAAATACAGAGCTTGCCTTTGCAATCATATTGACCTTATAGTCGATATTCAGTTCTCTGGTGCGGGTACTTCCTAGGTAGGTGAACCTATCACCCGCCCGGAGATGTTGATTTTATATACCAATGTTTAGTTCATTGTATGGTTTCCCATGAGCAAGCTGTGTGAGAGTGCCTCAGTTTTTCTATTGTTGATTGTGAGACCAAAATTGCATTTTGTACCTGATATGCATATCAATAGCAGTGCCATGTACAGCATCAGAAAGCATGGCTGTAAAGACCATGCTAAAAGAGTATCTGTGCCAACACATATATCTGTGGCGAATGAGAAGGCTGCAGACAAATTCTCAAGCCATCATGAAACTGGTGGATAACTGTAATGAATCTGCCATCAGTTGATCAGGTTGACAAAAACTCTACATATTTCAGATCCTGAGGTATCTGGCTGTAATCCCAAACCGAACTTAATTGACCTGTCAACTGCTGAAGCAGGATGGAACCTCCTGCTTTGCAATCTTCAGCGGGGAGAGCATCTGACGATGGGGCTTTGCATTGGATTGCTTTCTTGACATCAATTTATTAGAGGAATGTTGAGCCTATCGTTGGTGATATTTACGTTAATGATTGCTCGCTGATGGCCAAGGGATGGTTGAGAATTTCACTGCGATGTCCAGCGCTCAAGAAGCTGGCTCTTGTCTGTCAGTAGGGTGTGCCATTAGCATTGAGGACAGTTATGGAGCTAGTAATCTCTTTATTAAAAAACCAGTGATACAGGAACCACAAGAACACATAAATGCTTTCCATTAGATAGTTTCTACATGGAATTAAATTGTATTAGTACCTCCATGCTACACCTGTGGCAATTGAATGAAAGGAATTAATCCACAGGGAATGGAAAATTCGTTGCTCACAAGGTTTAATTTTCTAGAAAGTCATTTTTCCTTCCACTATTCTGTTCATTATTTTACGGAAGTATTAAACAAAATTTCAACATTTTTCTTGTGTTGTACCAACAATAAAAAGAGTATTTGCTCAGTTTTTGTCAAAGTATTCAATAACAAACTATGTTACACTGTTTACATATAACTTAGATTCAAATACAAAAAGTGGATGTAAATCTCAAAATTGTACCACTTTCTGTAATTCCAGCAGGTCATTCAGCAATGGTGTACTGTCAGCGCAGAGCATAATGTCAGTCATCCTCATCAATAATGAGATGGTCTAGTCCATGAGGAAACATAATTCAGTAAATGATATATCAGTCAAAAACTAGATATATCTATCAATGACTTCTTGAAATTATTCATGTTTGTCAGCACATTCAAGAGTGGATGACCGAGTTGTTTATATTTTGGTCTTCTGACCACAAGCGACACGCGTTCACAACCTCGGTATGGTCTATGTTTATTTATATCGAAAGTGAAATCAAAACCTAGCCTGCACACTGCATGGTGACTGCAGTATTTATTCTTCAGCCCTAAAAATCTTTCCAGTGAACCTCACCAATGGGAATAGACACTGTAATGACAAATGAGAGAGACCATATTCAGCATCTGTCCCAACATAGAGACACAGATTTGACAGCAGTGGCAATGCATTACACAAACAAGTCTGAACCAATAATTTAAGCAAATGTACACAAGCTGAACAATTTTTTAAAAGCCAAAAATACATAATCAAGAAAATGTCTCAGGCACATAATGAGATTGTATAAAACATAATCCCCACATGGTCCTGAGATGGAAGAATATAGGTAGAAACAAAAAGGAAGGATTAGAGAAATGTGTAGAAGAATCAAAGAGAGAAGGCCTGGAAGGTCAACTGACACTAGAGTAGTTCAAATGGAAGAAATATGTTAGACATCATAATGGCTAGGAGAACAGTTAGATAAAAAGAGGCTGATTATGCACAATTAAAAAAAAACGCACAAATTTAGCAAAAGCAAACGTCAACTTAAAACATGAGGATCTCCCACTCTTCAACACAAACCAGACATTGCCAGGTAGAGATTTAAAAAAATAATAATGTAGACTCCAAACAGGTATCACAGTTTGAAATAGGCTATATATCATTTATAGTTAAATTGTGGTGTACTTTAAGAGACTATTAAATTTCTCAGCAGACCAGACAAAATGTTCATTAAGATTCTACACAATATTGCACACTAAACCTAGTGTCCATAAAGTCTAGAGAAGGAAGTTAATTTTTGTATCCTGTTTCAGTCGTTCTTGAAAGAATGCACAGACATGTTTATTGTAAATATTATAACCCAAAAATTACATCCAATCACGCTAACCATCTGCAACCATCATTATAAATAAATGTTACTTTGACTGTTACAAGTGGCTCTGAACACAATGTATTTTTTTTATTACAACAGTGATATACAAATCTAGACTTACAATGAAGAGAAATCAGACTAGCGGGCCATGACAATTAGATGTTTATCATACTGGGTCAGGCTACAAGAGATTCAAAAAATAAATATGATATATTTTGGATTCATTGCTTGTGGTGATGACTTGGTCTACAAATTGAAATGCATGTCATAGATATAAACTAAGAAAACAGGGTTAAATCTGAGACACAATAGTACAAATTGCTTTAAATTGTTTAAAAATCAGCCACTGTTTCACAATATAGTAAATTCTGCAAACCTTCATAAACATTTATGTACTTTTTGCCATATTTAACAAAAATATTTTACTGTGTTTGTAATCACATAATATATTAAATATTTTAGAAGAGTTTGTGAACTTGCAAGACTTTTTCTTTTTCATCTGGCTTGCAAAATGTATATGAACATCCAAATTCTACAACTGCAAATTGTGTTTAGCATGTATTTTGATATTTTCAAAATCAGAACAAAATGATTTATCAAATAAATTATAAGAATAATAATAATAAAACCAAAGAAAGTCACATGCAAAACGTTTCTTTTTAAATAGAAAAGAAAAGGAAATGATAAAAAAAAAACAGGGAATGAATAAACTTGAGCTCAAGAGATTTTTCAGTGATCAGCAGTGAAGGAAAACAATCACAGCCAAAACTTACAATTATTGCTTCGCCACAAATTTCTAACCAGCATTATATACAACATTCACCACTCCATTTTCAGAAACTGTAAAAACATGTAAACCAACATCATAAGCATTTGCCTGCCACATTCATACATGGTATAAATAATCACTCTATATATTATTTTGAGTATACAACAAATCCTTGCTGCATATAAACTGCAGATAAAATGATGATTCCCAGTTTGCCGTTAACAGTTCAGTCCATTTGCATCACTCATAACTGGCATTTAAATTATAATATTGAAAATGCTTCATGGTTGACTGCCTCAAAAAATTAAGAATGAAAAAGAACACACTTCAGTTTGCTGACTGCAATACATGCCACGTTGATAACATTACAAATATTTAAAAACTCAATAGGATTATTGCAAGCTTGCAATAGACTTGTGACTTTCCCCATACATATGTGTTTCAAGAGATAGTATGTGTTTATAGCATTTCCACTTCACAACTTTGTAGTCTGTGAGGATATCGTCAAGGGAAAAGTCGCTGTACTACATGTAGCCATTCACAATATGCACACGATTGAACTATTCTTGGTAGTCTCCAGTAAAGTAATTGCCATGTTTAGCTTGGAGCACATGATTCAATGAGAGCACAGGGGCACATCGTAGGCACGATGCATCATTTATTACGTTAAATGTATGATCCCATCAATCTTCTCGGACCTCTCATCTTGCAGAGTATCAATTTCATAACCATAGAATTATTACAAAAGGCCCTTATTCTTAAATAGACAATATTACACAGGTCATTCTTTCTTTCCCTGAGTTTTGTCCACTCTCAATCGGCATTAGTACCCTGTTGCTGGGATATCACGCACATCTACCCCTCATTTCAGAGCATTTCCACCACTTGTTTCAATCCTGACACATAAATATAAGGCAATGCCATAAAGACAGTGTACAAGAACAATCTTTAACAATCAGTAAGTTGATAAATCAAGGCAAGACTCATTGAAGTCATAACATTCATATAAGGGCTAAATACGAGTCTTCCTGGAAGGCCCTGTGGAGGCATCAATCATGGTCAATGACTAAGTATAAGATTATGATTGTGGCTAGTTAGAGGTTGACTAGCACTCTAACCAAGCCACTGTCCTCTACACTGGAGGATGGCTGATCTTTGCGACAATAGCTTGCACACTGGCTGATGGTTGAGGTGGTGTTGTCACAATTTGAGCCAACACTGCTCTGTAAAGAGGAAGGCACGTAGAATGGATGCGATGGTTGAGATGTTTGCTGCAGCGAGGACGTCTGGGGTAGAGCATGGACAAGATCTTCGAAAGAAAGTGGCAATTTGGATGAGAATGTCATGGCAAGAAGCTCCAGCTCAGATTCTGTTAGGTTAACGTTGCCAACTAAGTCCTCTGTTGCTGCATTGTTGACAGCTGGGTATGATGTTAGCAATGATGATGTGGCGGTACACATGGATGATGTGCCATGCAAAGGGGATGTTTGTAGCAGTTCTGTAAAAGATGAGCTATGGGAGGACTCAAAGAGTGAGCTGAATGAGGGCAGAGGACCATTTGATGGCTGGAATGCTAAATCAGACACCAAAGCTTCCAAAGTGTCACTTGAAGTCTGTTGGAGGGAGGCACCGGATAGGAAACAATCTAAGTCACTTGAGGAATCCCAGGGCAATGGATGATCCGAACTATTTGGGACTTGCCAAGTCAATGTGTTTTGGTGGGAATTACGTGCTGCATCCCATGTTTGTGACTGTTGAATAGCGCCAATGTCCATAACACTTGTACAAGGAAGCAAGTCATGAACAACCTTCTCCTCTCCACTCGCCTCTGTGACCGAAGATTCCATATAAGAACTAATACTAGGCTCCAATGGTGTTACAGCAGAGTACGATGAGCAGCCAGGGGCTGTCCAGCCAAAGGTGCTGGCCTGCTGCTGGTCACTGGACTGGGGGTCTAGCATGATATCAGTGAGCAATTCAGACAAAGGAGGCAGCCCCTCGAAATGACCTGGATCAACACTCAGATCCTCTGTACTGTACTCCATTGAATTCTCTGTTTTCATTTCTACAGAAAGATGCTTCATTGTATTGACAATCAAAACATTGCGCAGGAGTGGCACCTCTGTCCGTCTTCGAGGTGGCCGAGCAGGATTTACATAGCGCAATTTGGAAGCACAGAGGTCCATAATAGACTGCTTGTCGTAGACTTCCCTCTCTTCAAAAACATCTGACCACTTGCGCTTTGCTAATGATGTCGCCATGGGTGGCATCACGCTGAAATGAAAACAAATATTTACTAATTTTGTTGCATGAGAACTAGACACAATTCTACACTAGCAAAGAAAATCTGCTTTCTTGAGAAATACAAAGTTTAAAGTTAAAATATTATCCATACACAATAAACATGAGTACAAACCAATATTTTAATTTCAAAGTTGACATATGATTTATTTAAGTTTAAGAAAATGTTTGAGACTGTTCTTAAAAGTTGATAATCAAAGCTTAAATGATGTCTTGATATGATAATCACCATCAAAGTGTTAGCAACAATATTTAATTATGACAAAAATTGTGTAATGGCCAACATCAAGTAACACTAAAATTTCATTACCACAACAATTTAATCAATTAGTAACTGCAATGGCATTTTGCCAATATACAAACTAACAATTTGAATACAATTCAGAATCACAGTTCCATTAATGCAGCAGAATTTCTAAGGGCAAGAATCTACAAATTGACTTCCTTATTATATTCATGAAGAGGGTAACATCAATGAAAACTATAGATTGCTTGCAATGTTGTAAGTATTAGCAAACTCTCCTCTCTAGTTTGCTATGTGTTTTAAGAAGTAGAAAAGCGCATGGTGTTTCAATGTTCAGTTTAGTCATCCAGTTTGAGTCTTCTATTTATGTCCTTAACTTAACGTCTTTATACTGGTTTAGAAGAGACTGTATAAAACCAGTTTCATTTACACTACCTTGCTCTAAAAGCTTTACACATCCAATTTATTCTTAAATGCATTAATTATCCCTGCCTCCACTACTTCCTGTGTCAATGCATTCCAAGCATTCCCCACTCTCTGACTAAAAAAAATATTTC
Organism: Ariolimax columbianus; assembly: GCA_036924085.1. NCBI lineage: Eukaryota > Metazoa > Mollusca > Gastropoda > Stylommatophora > Arionidae > Ariolimax > Ariolimax columbianus. The sequence goes on along the minus strand of JAVGWX010000007.1, from coordinate 86,495,167 downwards.
CTAATATCTAATATGGACCTTAATTTAGTTAATTTGTAGCTATGCACTCTCGTTCTTGTAGGTGGCTGTATTTTGAAAAAAACTTGTTATAGTCTAATTTATCCTTTCCTTTGATTATCTTATAAACCTGTATTAAGTCACCTCAAATTCTTCTCTTTTCTGGACACTGTAGGCCGGTTTTTCTGAGTCGTTCCTCATAACTGTAATTCTGGAATCCCACTATCAACTTTGTCGCTTTTTTGTATCCTTTCCAGTATGTTTATATCCCCTCTATGATAAGGACTCCACACTTGTACACAGTACTATAATGTATAATCTAGGTCAGGTGCTTTATACAATTTGACTATCACTTCCTTGCTCCTATGTTTAATATTTATTTTTATCATACCTCACATTGCATTTGCCTTTTTCACTGCTACCTAGACTTGCTCACTCACCTTACCGGAATGATCTATTATAACCCCTAGGTCCCTTTCCTTTTCTATCTTGCTAATATAATATTGTTCTGGCCCATTCTGTAATAATGTTCCATATTGATATTCGATCTATCCACGTGGGCGACTGTCCTAGCAGATATCAACTTCAAGTTATTTAAATAAAGTAGTGGCCAAAGCAAAAGTATCTTCTCATAGCTTGTCATGAGATGAATGGCAATAGACTATATTTGCTTTCTCTGTTCTCTCCACACCTCATGGTATACTCTTTTGTTGCAGATGTTAAGCTTCAAACCATCCCTACCAGTATCACATACATATTCATCAGTTGTTCCTATCTAAGTTTGTTGAACAGATAGTGCTAAGTTATCCGAACCTGGGTTGGCTAGTGAATGTGCAGTCTAAATATTATCAAATAATATCTGTTCAGATGGGATAATATATCACATCTCCTTTATACTCATTTTTGTATTGACCTGGCTGATTTGCTTCCAATGTAACAATGTATCCCTGTAACTTCTGCTTCTTTTGTAGCCAGGGATTGTTTCATCCACTCATTCAGTTTTCAAACTACAACACAAGACCTACTTTTCTAAACTGGACACGCCCCAAACGAAATAATGGATTTTCGCATTCACCCATTTGTTTTTCATAGCTGCCATTACTCATTAGACAACTATTCCCTGTACACAATACACTAATAGTAATACAGCCTGAGCTATGAAAACCTTAGTTTCACTATGTAGCCATGGCAGCGAAAATGCTGTCTGAGCCAGCCAGACGTTGAGGAGTCCCAACGAAGAAGGAAGATAGTCAGCGCGGCGCGCCGATCATGCCTTGCTTGCGTAGGTGGCATCTGCAAGGATTGGCGGCGAGACTCCACCAGTTTTGAACTTGTGCTGGGAGGTGGAAAATCAATAACATAAGGCTATTTCCCTGCTTCAGCAGGTTTCGGGCTAACTGTGTGCCAAAACAAAAGTTGTTAAAGATGTATATATATATCAAATGAATATATATTGAGTACAAATGACGCAGAATTTGCTGGATTTGAAGTTTTTCTTTATAACAGCTCGAAAATTGTTCACAAAGTGGGTCAACAAAGGCCAACAAATCAGCTGGCTACCCACACTTCAACCTATTCTTTTTTTTCTAAAGATACTACTATATATTTCTTACTGTAAAAATACAGATAGAAAATTAATTATTTTACACACAATTACAATGATATTGACACTCAGTATACTTAAAATTACATATATACGATATGCTCGAAGCTGGTATCAGCAGGCTTCGCTTCTACTTCTAGCCTAGACTACGAATCGACATGAATCAACAGTCAACGAGCGATTCAAAAGTCAAAGGTGGTCATCCATATTCGACATACAGATAGAAAATGAGGAATGTAAGATCACACAACTTACCACGCTCAGTCCTGTAATTGTAAGACTATTTCAACATGATAACACACAGCACAGACAGCGCAATTCACTGAGTTCTTGCATTAATATATCATATCATGGTCGTTGGTCTCCTCACTGAACGACATGAAAATCATCACGCAGATAGTGATGACGTCAAAACACGGGCCGAGAGTAGAACTGCTCTTTGGTCAAACGATTGGATAAAAAGACTAAAGTATTGGTTAATCATGATTTTTATTTTATACTTAATGTGATTGTTAGTACATAGATAAAACTTATAAACGATGTTTATTATTTCATTTTAATAAAATATTATAATTGCTATATTTCAGCCTATCGTATTGCAGTCTACATTTGCTGCTAGAACGTACTGGAAACGGCTACATTGACGTAGTCTCAATGATTTCTCTCCATTGCGCAAGTTTTTTTTAGAACAAACGGCAACTATTATTTAGAGTTTCTGTATTATTGCAAAAAAATTGCGTCACTGTCTGTACCTTTCAACATACTTTACTTGAAAACATAGACATATGATCTTAATTTCTACTTAAAAACATATTTAGATATTTCTGACCAATTTCTATGACATTTAATGTTGGAAAACATCAAGAAGGAAATAAACATATTGAGCGAGACAAGTTGGAAAGAAAAAGAGGGATACCAGAGTCATAAACATCGTGTAATCCACTCAAGAATTTAAAAAAAACAAGGAGGAATTGTGCTCGTGCTAAACAAGCACGCATCAGGAGAGGTAACAAATGCCACTATTTACAACCACAGAATCCTGGCGGACAGGGGCGGCTGACCCCAACCAGGCGCGTCCACAAGTATCGGATGGTGGAACGACTCCCAAATATGGTGTGTCAACTGTGATCTAAGCCAGTTTTAACGGCAAAGTATCCCAACAGGGTGGGGTAGGACAATAGGTGGCACTGTTGCCTTCACTTAACTACCCCATACATCCTATGTCGTGTACATTCTGGCGAGCAAGAGCAGCTGTAAGCTCTAGCCAGGGGGAAGGACATATTGATAAACAAATCGACCTGCTGCGTTACAGTCACCATCGGGAGATGAAAAAGTTATGGGAAACAAACCAGAACACATAACACAACCCTGTCTGTGGAAGACGGAGTGTGTTAGCTACGACGCAGACACTAGTGAAAATTAGGACACACGCATCTACAGGCATAGTCATGCCGCATTTTAAAACTAACGTTTTGGTTATCAGAACGGAGCCTCAGCCTCGAAAAGATTCCCAACAACTGGGGTCTCTGTTTAGTAAAGGCGGGGTGGGGGTGTGGTGGAGGAAGAGTAGTGCAACTGGCCAACCAAACCACTATACAGAGACCGACTATGCCAAACCTGGCCAGAGGAAGCCGTGAGTACACAGAAGATGTGATGCTGCCACCCGGATCTGGAGAGGACTGTGGACCGTCCTAGCGTCGTGACTACAGATCTTGCATGAACAAAAAAGGCATGACGCAGAAGAAGAACCCCAGAATAATTGATTCAAGATTAGCTACGGCAACTGTAGATACAGTTCTGTTACACGTTTATGTAACGACTATAAAACATGAAGATAAAGAGGTAGAAGAGATGCACTGCCTGAGATGTAACAGAAATATGAAAATAAACTAAAGCAACAGAACATGTTTTTTGAAAGGGTACACTGAATTGCAACAGTGGAAGAGGGTCCGGAAGAAGACAAAGTAAAAAAATATGGATTATGAAAAAAAAATGGAAGAAGACAGCGATTATAAAAGGAAAGTGTATGATACCACTTGACATGAAGTCCCTAATGGAGGACGGTATCTGTGAACTAGCCAGGGAAATCTTTAAAAATATAATTTAGACACGATATCGGAATCAGGTAACAAAACAAAACCAGTTCATTGCATACCCTGGAGGAGATGCTGATACCGACCACCACCTACATATGATGAAATCCCAAGTACAATGGAAGAAAATTTAGACAAAAACTATTTTAAAAAAATGAAATATCATGTTATCCGAGTTAGGAACAAAGGTTAACTTTAAATTGAAAGTAGAAGTAGCGACAAAGCTGATAGTGGGATTCCAGAATTACAGTTATGAGGAAAGATTAAAAAGAACCGGCCTACAGTGTCTAGAAGAGAGAAGAATACGTGGTGAATACGTGGTGACTTAATACAGGTGTATAAGATGATCAGAGGAATGGATAAGGTAGACTATAACAAGTTTTTTAAAGTACAACCACCAACAAGGACAAGAGGGCACAGTTACAAGTTGACTAAGGAGAGGTCCAGATTAGATATTAGGAAGTATTTCTTTAGCCAGAGAGTTGTGAATGCTTGGAATGCATTGCTAAGTGAGGTGGTGGAGACTGGGATGGTCAATGCATTTAAGAATAGATTGGATGCGTACAGCTTCTAGAGCAAGATGATGAAATTGGAACTGGTTGTATACATACTCTTCAGAGTCTTCTAAACCAGTATAAAGACGTTAAGTTAAGTTAGAAGAACACACCACAGCACTACATGCCTCTGAAAACACAGAACACCAGTGGAAATTACAGATGGCAATAACGGTTGCAGCAGAGGAAAATGAAGATAGAAGAAAAGTAGAACACAGGAAACATTGAGCGACAAATGAAATACTGAGTATGATGAAAGAAAACCATTAATAGGAACAGAGAAGGACCAGGTACAGCAAAATAAAATAAAAATTGAATAGAAAATGTAAAATAGCGCGAGAGAACTGGTGAAAGAAGAGCTGCGAAGAAACGAAAGAGGGAGGCCAGATATGGAACAACAAGGGAATCAAACAAACATGCAGAGAGAGAGATAGATAGAGAGAGGGAGTATGGGGGATTCAACCAAGAACAATTCGGAACGAAAATGGGGACTTCCTTTGCAGGCACAAAGAAGAAAATGGAGAGTTGGAAGAAAACATATCAGACCCATAACACAATGAAAACTACACCACCCAAGTTGGCAACATTTTAAAGTAGTCTGATTTGGAAGAGAACCATCTGCAATAACTAGAAAAGAACTTGACAGAACTCTACACTCAATATCATATAACAAAGCGCGGGGACGGCGTGGGGTAGCGGTTAAGTGACACAGCTCACAATCCGAAGGTGCTGGGTTCGATCCCCATCACAGCACCGGCCGTTACCCCGGGGAAGCAAATCCTTAGAAAATGCAGGAGGAAGCAGACCCTTTCATAAAATGCATGCTGAAGTCGGATGCATTGGACCGACAGGCGCAAAATAAAAACCACAGTGCAACGCACACCGCCTTGGGGATTAGATAAATAAGGTAAGCGCAAAAACAAAAAAACAAAACAAAAAATATAACAAACCCCCAAGGATAGATGATATACCCGGCGAAGCCATCAAAGAAGCAGGAAAACCCCTACAAGAATTACTTTTTCAACATGTGAACGATATTTACCAAGAAGGAATATCGCATACAGATCACACAACACCAGTATCCATCCCAAAACACCAAAAGTCGAATCCAATTGATTGCAAAGAGAATCTAAGAATATGGCATAGCTCTATTTTTCTGCTTTATTGACTATGAAAAGACCTTTGACATGATGCCGTTGAACACATTTGACACTATTTTAAAACAGCTGTGTGTGGTTAGTGCAATAATTAAACAAACCCAGTCGCAATCAACAAAGGTGTAAGACGGGGATTTCCGTTATTTCCATGCCTATTTAATCTGTATTCGAAGACGATGATGGAAGAAGCCACCAGAAATTGCAATACAGGAGTCAGTGTAAATGGAGAACGAATAAGCGTCATCAAATTTGCGGATGATCAAGCCATCATAGTAGAAACATAAATCATTACAAAAACTATTCACTAGGATCAACGACACAGTCACGACATTTGATATAAGGATAAATAATACTAAAACAAAAGCGATAGTAATAAATAAACCCAAAATTTAGATATCGGCATCGAGGGACATTTCATAGACTAAGTGCAGTGATTTTCAATAATTGGGAATAATTATTATAGACGATGCTGTTGAATCCTTTGGTGATGTTGAAATTACAACTAGAAACTTAGTACCAAAAAATCTATTCCGTGAGAAACAATAACTTCTAATAACAAATAACATCAATATTGAACTTCGTAAAATAATAATCACTACACATATCTGGCCCGTATCATTGTACAGCTCTGAAACATGCACTCTAAACATAAAGGATGAAAAGATATTTGACGCTTTTGAGATGTGGTGCTATCGTAGAATGCAAAGAGTGATCTGAACAGAAAAAGGTGAACCAAACAAATCTGAAAGATGTAGGGCCACAGAGATAACTAATGACGAGTATACAGAAAGATAGACTGTCTTAGCTTGGCCATAACATAAGACACGGAGGCCTTTTATTGAAGTACCAAAAGGCGAAATTAAAGGAAAAGAAGAAGAGGGCGTCAACGAAACAATTACATTATACATGTTCCAGCCATATCTGAATTTTACGAAGTACGGGTTGAGAGTGAGAGATTAAGGTCTTTACTAAAAGACGTCCCAGATAACCCCATCAGATCCGAAGTACTTGTCTCTATCTGCATTCCATGTATTTTGTTTTTGAACTACTAATGGTCACACCTCGCTTCTGCGGCGCTTCTTTCCAGATTTGAAGCTTGACATAGAGATGTGTCTCTGATTTGCTGATGGCAATGGCCGCCTTCCATCGTAGACGATGATGGCATAATTTATTTTGCTAGCGCTATTTTTAGTAAGGATTAACTGCGCTACTTTTTATCCTCACTGTCCGCCCACCCCCGGTGGCAAGTCAAGGACAAGACGACTAGAGGGCGACTACGAGATGCAGGAGACTCCGCATTAAGCACCCGTGAAAAAGACGGCAGAGTCCGGAGTCGAACCCATACTCCCGAGGCCAACGGCTAAACCACTTCGCCACGGATTTGGTGATTAGTGCCACATCATTCGCAAACGTCAACTCCGATATGTAAGCTGGTCTTATCTCCTCTCGTCTCATCTGCCAGTACCTCACGTCTCTTCTTCTTCTTTGTTTTCTTCTTCTTCTTCTTCTTCTTCTTCTTCTTCTTCTTCTACGTTCGTTTTCATTCTCCCGCTATAAAGCTATGAACATGACTTTGCAAGTTACAGGGTGTAGTTCGGAGAACGGAATGCGTTGTGTCGCTAGTTTACATCTTGGTTTCGGAAGGACCCCACGTCTCATCTGCCAGTGCCCCACATAATAGTTTTTATTTCTATTTTTAGACTGATGGCATTGCCAATTTTCAGTAAGAAAATATATGGCGATATAATGTTGTCTTGCCTTGCGCCACAGGTTTCCCTGAACTCCTCTGATTTTTAGTTTCCGGTTGAGATGTGGCTTCTGCCCCATAGAAGCTCTGTATGACTGAAACCAAGTGCTGCTGAGATATTCTTTCTTTCCAGGCATCCCCAGAGCTTGCTCAATGGAACTTTATCAAAGACCTTTTCGGGGGGAAAAAAAAGCCTCGGGTGCTGGAGGTCGCGGGTTCAAATCACGATGGAGACCGGCATTTTTTTCACGTGGATGATCCAGTAAAAATGTTCCATAATCCATGAGAAGTGAGATCAGACACCCATATTCAGTGGCGCACACGTTAAAAATCTCTTGGCAGTTGGAAATCGAATAAACGGCTTAACGGCCGCTGCTCGGACAAAATTCAAGTTAAAAATCTAATCAAATTATTCCAGGGATTCTCGCCCGACAGAGAATATGTCGCAAAAAGAGGACCGTGTGGCTGTAATATCAGGTCTTGGTTGTGTGGTTAGCATAGATGGCGCCTGGCAGGCCTCAGATCTATCTTGCTACAATTTACGCTTCCACCACCACCAGTCCCAAAAATAGGCGATCGTATATTACAGGGACTACCAAACAAATACTGGGATCGACCTAGCCAGTCATCAGAAGATTTTCGCTTACCAAAATAAATGTGAAACAAAAGAGGTCACACCTCCCCACGACATCTAACAACACAAGTGGACTGAAGATAGATAGATAGATAGATAGATATATAGATAGATAGATAGATAGATAGATAGATAGATAGATAGATAGATAGATAGATAGATAGATAGATAGATAGATAGATAGATAGATAGATAGATAGATAGATAGATAGATAGACTCAAGAGTTTTTTCCTGAATTTGTCCGGGTCTGAAGATAAGGTTTTTGGTGTTTTAGTCTCTCTGACGCCGCGTTGAGTCTTGTCTATCTGAGACTCAGCCAAACGTCTCTCTGTTCTAGTATCCTAGATAAGTCTTTGCCCAAGACACTAAGTAGAGACATGTCTCGATGGCTTGTCACATTGGTGGTTGTCCATTGTTTAACTCAGAATATAATGTTTACAGTCTTGTCGTTTCTTCTTGTCCTTCACACGCGCGTACTTTTTGTTTCATTCTCCCACCAGACTCCATGCATTTTCCGTGAGCCATTCCTTATATTGTTTATTTCTCTTACCAAGACCCTATTTATACGTGTCCATTATTGTTTCCTCAAGCTTGTACCATTGACTGTCTATGGTTTTTTATGTGAGGCTGCTAAGCTGTTCTTTAGGTCTAGTTTGAATATGGCATGTGTGTCTTTATTTGGTAGGTTTTCCGTATTGTATTTGCGGCTTGTTCTAACTGCTCTATCTTTGAATGCCCTAACGTTTTATTGCTATAGTCGCTAAGAGCAGGCCATAGTCTGAATCTCCATCTACTCCTCTCTTTACCCTCACATCCTCTTCTTTTTATAGTTCGCCATGCTGTTTCCTGTTACATCTACACGTGAAGACCAGTTCTCTGGATAAAGGCTGCCGTGGTGGAGAGTTCTGCGGGACCTCCAAACAGCTTTGTGAGGATATATGTTTCTGTGGGGCAGTGCTCAGTACGCAACTGGCTGGGCATATACCAGTCTTGCAGAATATGTTAGGATGTCTGTGCTGCCTGCCCACACAAACACATTGGTGATGTTTACCGATCATGTCACATGCTGCTGCTTTTTTTTAGGAGAACATTTTGGTCTCTAATGGGGTAGATGTCAGTTATGAATGTTTCTATGCTGAGGTTTTGGTGTTGTTCCCATGGGGTTGGAAGGGGTATTGGATTTATTTCCTTAATGGTGTCTGGTAATTTATTTTGATATCTTTTCATTATTTTTTTGGGACCGATGTACAAAGCTACTTCTCTTCAATCTTCCGCTAGAAAGATCTTCGAATCTGGTCTTCATTGGGTGTGTTGTCATGTTTTTGTATTTGTCTGCTTGTATTATGGTCTTGGTGTCCGGTCTATAGGATAGAGGTGTGATGTCATGGTCTTGGTGTCCCGTCTATAGGATAGAGGTGTGATATCATGGTCTTGGTGTCCCATCTATAGGATAGAGGTGTGATATCATCGTCTTGGTGTCCCGTCTATAGGATAGAGGTGTGATGTCATGGTCTTGGTGTCCTGTCTATAGGATAAAGGTGTGGTATCATGGTCTTGGTGTCCCGTCTATAGGATAAAGGTGTGGTATCATGGTCTTGGTGTCCCGTCTATAGGATAAAGGTGTGGTATCATGGTCTTGGTGTCCTGTCTATAGGATAGAGGTGTGATATCTGTGATTTTTTCAATTTCATTTATTGGAGTTCATTTCATGGTACCGGTGATCACCTTAAGCGCTTGGTTTTGTACCTTATCTAAGGTTTGTAGGTTTGATTTGGTTGCTGTGGACCATACTGCTGATCCACAGTCTAATAATAGCTGTCCATCGTTGTCGATGAGGACCGCCGAACTCATCCTTGTCATAGATTCTTTTGTTGGGTGTGGGTGCGCATGTGGCTGAACAGGCCAATGCGGGCACAAAAACATCTGCTACATATCGGGCACACGAGATTTGTAGAAGGTGGTGGTGTTCCCACTGTTCGGGATTTCCGGGTCTCGCGTCTGCTCTGGGCTTTCACAACACGGTCGTCTTCGCCAGTAGCTACACCCGATTGACTGCGCTTCTCGAGTCAGATCTGTTTTGCGCAAGACACTCCCAGGTGTCGATGTCTATCTGGCAACTTTTCAGACCGTCTTTAGAACGTTTCTTTGGGCGCCCTCTCTCGCACTATCCCTCTCTCACCTCGCCGTAGAGAAGCCCCTTTGGGAGCCGCTCGTCTGACATACGGACGAGGTGTCCGGCCCATCCTAGTCGTGCTTTTTCTAGCAGTGCATGGATGCTGGGCATGTTAGCCCTCGAGAGAACCTCGATGTCAGTGACACGATCTTGCCATCGGATGTGGAATATTCGCCTCCGGCAACCTGTGTGGAAGTGGTTTAACCTCCTTGCATGTCCAGAGTATACAGTCCTACTTTCGCATGCGTATAATAGGGTTGAAATGATGTTGCACGGTGGACTTTGAGTTTGGTCTTAACGCTGATGCCACGACGTGCCAAGACCATCGAGCGCATTCTACCAAAGGCTGTGCTGTCCTTTGCTATTCTACTTGCCACCTCATCGTCTAGGCTGACAGAACTCGACAGCGTGCTGCCCAGATATATGAATTTGTCTACGACATTCAGCGTCTGCCCGCTGACTGTAGTCTCTGGTTTTGTGTACGGCATGCCTGGTGCTGGTTGGTACATGATCTCTGTTTTTTTGGCATTTATGGTCAGGACAAAATTTTCACATGCGGCAGAGAACCGGTCCATTCCAACCTGCATGTTCAGTTCTGAGTTGCTCATTAGAGCGCAGTCGTCAGCAAATACAAGTTCCATGATTATGTCGCCAGCCACTTTGGTTTTGGCCTTCATTCTTCTGGGATTGAGTAACTTGCCATCTGTGCGGTACGTTATGGGTATTCCAAGCTTCAGTGATCTGAAGGCGTCTATCATCGTGGTCGCGAACATCATGCTGAACAAGGTCGAGGCGAGTACACATCCTTGTTTTACTCCGTTTGATACTAGAAACGTTTTAGAGATTGCACCGCTGTCAAGTACACGAGCACACATGCATTCGTGTAGCTGTTTCACCATGGTTGTGAACTTGTTGGGGCAACCCAACTTTGACATTATCATCCACAGCCCTCCTCTGTTTACTGTATAAAATGCCTTTGTCAAATCAATAAATGTGATGTACAAGGCCTGATTTTGTTCCCGACACTTCTCTTGTACTTGGCGAGAGGCAAAAATCATGTCCACTGTTCCTCTTCCGGCTCTGAATCCAGATTGGCTTTCTGGGAGGTGGTGGCCTTGTTCAAGGTGTTTGTTGAGCCTGTTTAGCAGTAAGCGCAAATGGATCTTGCCTGCTACGGAGAGTAGCGATATTCCACGATGATTGTCGCATTCCTGGCGGTTGCCTTTTCTTTTGTACAGGTGAACGATTGATGCGTCCTTTAGCTCCTGCTGAATTTTTCCTTCAGTCCACATGTGGCAGAAGAGTTCAGTGATCCTTCTGGTGAGGGGCTGGCCAGCTGTCTTATATACCTCTGCTGGTATTGTATCATTTCCGGGAGCTTTTCCTATAGATAGCGAACTGATTGCCCAGTCGACTTCCTCCTCAGTGATGACTTCATCCAACGCCAGGTTCAGTTCCACCTGCGGCATTCGCCGGATGGCCTCTTCATTTATGGATCTTTTATGGATCGATAAAAGATCCATAGTCTACTATTGGTCTTTTTAACCCTATTATAGACCTTCTTAAGCATTGTTTTATTCGCTCCCCAATTTGACCCAGCTTTTTTCCTCAATATTGCGAGTTGTTTTCCTTGCACTTGCCTCTGTGTTTTGTCAACGTAAGGCATCCACGTCTTTCTCTTATCAAATGTGTTGCCCAGATATACTGGCTCATCGTCTATTTGAAACTGTATATTACCAAGTTGTAATTGCCTTTTCTTTGTTTAAGCGTGTGAAGAGTGATGTTGCGGATTTCTCGGCGTTGATCTGTGCCATCTATTTTTCCGCCCATGCTGCTAATTGTATTCGCTTATTTGCAATTGTTAGGTGTTCTTCTACACACCACACTACTAAGTCGTCTCCCACACCTTGTGCAGACAGTAGTGAACCTTGGGGAACTCCGTGTTTTAGGAGGATTTCTTTGCTGTTATAACCACCCATGGTAACTCTAGTTTTCCGGTTGTGTAGGAATGCCTTGATCCATTTTCTCATGTTGTCCTTGATGCCATTCCTTTGCAGTTTTGCCATAAGTCCATCTTTCCGTACCTTATCGAAGACTTTCTGGAAATCTATCCACTGTGTAAGGACTTTTTCGTTTCTTGGAAGGCGTCTCCAACAATTTGGGACAAGTATGTGATCTGGTCTTCTGTGCTGCTAAACTGTCTAAACCCTGCTTGTTCTGTTATTAGTATTTTCTCTGTTTCTAGGTACCATTTCAGTCTTCTATTAACCATTCTCTCCATTGTCTTACAGGCAAAGCTGGTTAAACTTATTGGTCTGTAACTGGTGGCCTTTTTCTGATCTTTTCCTTTATTTATAATGGAACACATATATGCCTCTCTCCATATCTGCGGCACATTGCTTATCATCCAGCTATTATTGTATATTTGCAGCAGTTTGTTCATTGCTGCATGTCCAAGGTGTTTGAGCATTTCGTCGGTTATGTCATCTGGACCTGGTGATTTCTTGTCTTTTAGTTTCCATGGCTGTTTTTAGCTCTTCCATAGTAAAAGGTTTTGACATTACACGGACTGTTTTCGCTGTTTTGTGTTTGTTATTTCTTGTTGAATGTCTCTTTGTCTGCATGGTTTGCGGTGATCTTGCTCTCATTTCGGTAAGATTCCACAAATATATTGGCTGCTTGTTTGCCGGTATATAGTTTAACTGCCTCTTCTAGTGTGGTTGTTTGTCGCTGAGAATTATTATCGTCACTTAGTTGTTCAGTTAGTTTCCATAACTTTATGCCTTCCTTCTCAAAGTTTAATTCACGGATTTTCTCTTTCAAGATTGTCCTCTGCGCTTCTAGTTTGCCGTTGATGAATTTTGCTTTGGTCTTTTGCAGCGTGGTGTGATTCTGTTGTGACGGTTCTAACTCTGCAATGCATCTTGCGTCATTCATCTCTTCATGTACATTTTGTAAAGTTTTAATCCAATATGGAGCCGCGTAGCGTAGGGTTAATCGCGCTGGCTTCGCATCTGAGTTTATTTCTAAATTGAAGCGGACAAGTTTTTAAAGATGGCAAGGGCTCCCGGGTCGATCCAGCCTTAAATGGGTACCGGTTCATTCCGGGAAATTAAAGTGGGGAGAGAGAGGCGTTGCACCCGTCCTCATATAACTGAGCCTTGAAATGTGAGGTCGCTAACACTTCATACCCCTACGGCAGTTAATGCTATGGGTTACTTTGACTTTGACTTTTGAGTCCAATATGGTACATAATTCTTTCTCGCTGCTCTTGGTATTGTCGCTTTTGCTGCTTGAAGCACTCCCTTATTAAACTCCCTGCTGACACTGTTAATGTCTCTGTCTAGTACCCTAATATTCTTTGTCAGCAGGCTTTCTCTATGTTGGTATGTGCACCAATTTGCTTTTTTAAAATAATTCCATCTTGGTTGCCCTGTATTAATATTTATTGTTCTTCTAATGTTTATGAATACAGGGCGATGATCGCATACACCCAGTTATTCTCCTATTTCTCTTTCTGCTATTGCCAAAATGCCAAGTCTGCAAGTCTGGGGTAGAAGTACTGTTCCATCGTCTGGAGTAGCATGTTGAAAGGGTGTGGGTGGTGGAGTTGGCGGGGCGGGGGGGGTATTAGGTTTGTTTAATAGGGTTAGATTTTGTTGTCATCTTGCCAGTTTTCTACCTCTTCTCCCCTTCTGTCTAGTTGGCCATATCCCCAGTTTTGCGAGTGACTGTTGAAGTCTCCCACCGCTAGGAAGTTTCCACTGAGGACATCTATACTTGCTATGTTCAGTGGTATGTTGCTGGGGCAGTAGAAGTTGAGGAGGTCTAGCTCCAGAGTGTTCTGTTTTAGATGGATTACTTGATATTCTGGACGTTCTTTGTGCACCTTGGTTTTCATAACATTTATGCTATTCCGTATCAAGGTTCTATTTTTTTCTGTCCACTCTGAAGCATTGATACCCCCGTATCTTAAACTGGTTTCCTTCCTGAAGAGGAGTTTCTTGTATAAAGCATATACTGATTTAATTTTGAAATAGTGTATTTTCTAATTCGGTTATTTTGTTACTGACTCCTACCGCATTCCAATGTATAACATTCAGAAGGGTCGTTTTGTCTGGTTGGCCAGTATTTTCTCCCTTGCGCCTCCTGACTCCACAAGGCATGCTAGAGAGACCTCCCGTAGCTGAGGGTGGGCTATGTCGAGGCTCAGAACCCGGCACTGCTCCTGCCTGGAGGGACTTCACAGTGCGATTACCATATATATTTTTCTTTGGATTTTGTGTAGACATACAAGAACATTGGTTCGGACGGGTTGTATTGTACCATGGTTGCTAATGCGCCTTTTGTCCTGGTACCACTGTCTTCAGCACTTGTTCTGTGGTGGAGTGTGCTCCACCGCCCCCCGCCCCCCCCCCCCCCATCTGACCGAGGGCTCTGACTTCGTTCGCTGTCCCATCTTACTTCCCGCTGGGGTTATCACCCAGCCTTTGGCAAGATTTCTGGGTATAACAGGACCCACCAACGCGTAGGTGAGGTAGACTTGGGCAGGAGAGGCTATGAGACATATGCGTCTTGTAGTCCACGATCACCACACCATTTGGTTCCCCCCTCCCCCCCCCCTCACATCCTGTAATAGACTTCTCCATTCCCGATCTAATGTGATATGTTCAATTTATTTTACAATCCGTCTGGGGAACACCATATGACCGTATGTACACTTCCATGTGGGAAGACGATGCCCCCTAACCAGGTGACCTTGTGTACACTTCTTTACGGGAAAGCAGTGCCTCCTATAACCAGACCACTGAAGTCACAGAATTTGGCAAAGCTTTTTAGTTTATTTTCCAATGCTATTTTCCCCACAATCAACTTCTAATTGCTGGTGTCTGTTCCAACTTTCGAATGGGATCAAGATGCTGAGCAGCACATGAGCTGCAGTGGTCAGCGACCCATAGCTGACTGCTAGCGTCAGGGCCAGCAAACAGTAGCTGCCAAGACCCTTCTACACCTCCACGCGGTGATCATGGATAACAGGCTGCAACAGGGCAGACTGGCTAAGGAGAAGGGAATGCTAACCCGGTACTCAAAAAATGCTTGCTGACGTCGGAGTGTTGGACCGAAAGGTGCAAATATCGCAACCAAGCTGTAAACTACGACACAACGCATTCCGTTCTCTGGACTACATTCTGCTACTTACCCTTTCAGGGTTTGGTAGTGGGAGATTGAGAACGAACGAAGAAGAAGAAGAAGAAGATCTCTCATGACTATCCTTATATCCTTCTTCTGTGTCTTGTCCAGAGTTCGATATAAAAAAATTATTGATTATTTGTTGGCATGTAGCCCTATACGGTTATTGTTTTTCTCCTTTTTTAGTAAAATCTTGCTGTTATTATTCTGGGTGATACTGATTCCTATTCTGCAAGTAGCTTCCTTACTTCTATTAAAAACAAGAGAAGATTCCCTCTATGTGCACGTGGTCTTTCTCCTCGTGCTCTGAGTGTATGATGGTTCATCCTGTACTTGGGGAACTGAGACGCTAGTCAAGTCAGGCACAACATACTGAGAAGAACATCGCGTCAGGGTCAGGCAAAATACACTGACCAAGACCACGATCTCTCTTCCACGTAGTGTTCCCTGGAAGCAGGCTGTTTTTAAGGCAGCCTGGCTGACGAGATGTGGATCGATCTGATACCCGTAGTAGTGAGCGCAAAGCAAATGAAGCCAATCATAGCACAACGTCTGGAGGAACACAGTCCACCTTCATCAGCATGCTCAGGATGTGAGAAAAGCTACTACAACCCGCCACTTAACGTCCTTTTCAGGGCGCACAAAAGAGTAATCTTTCTTATTGTTGACATTGAACAACAACATCAATCATGTCCTTAGTGTGGTTGGCCCTGCACCGTTTCATCTTACCTTAGCAAGGCCCAGGAAACTTAACTTGTATCGTTTCATTTCCTTGTCAACTTGGGCCATCTTCTCCGTTTCTGACGTTTCCGAACCCAGTCTTGGTTTTTTTGCCTCCCTCGGCAGAAGATTTGTCAGCAGCCTGACTTCTATTGGCTGACTTTCACCAAGTTGTGCCACATGTCTCGTTTGAACGGGATTCTCGAGAACCCGATCAGTAGTACTGTTATTTTGATTTTCTATTACTGTTTCATTTACAAATGATTTTTTTTTAAGACTTGGAATGTTAGCCCTAACCAAACCTCTGATGCTTGGAGTATGACTGTGCACTTTTAGCCTGGGCTGTTCATTGGTAACATGTTCGATTTGACTGAACCTACGAGGAGCACCCGCTGACTAAGCTCCTATGATCACACAGGCGTTCAAAATGCCTCAGACCTCAAGGTAATGTACACGGGCGTCTCTCACATTCTTGAATAAATCTTTCCTCATGATGGCATAATGAACGTTGGATTTTTCATTCTTTCTCGGTTCACATCGTGTATATGTGTGTATGTGTTTATGTATATGTGTGTATGCGCTTGGGGGGAACTTAGTATTTGTAATGAGCAAATTGTTATTCCGGCAGACCCAACAGATACACGGTAGTTATATGCTCATGATGGCTGTGCCGAGAATGTATCACAAGTAATATAAGTGGGAACAAAGAGCATTCAACTGGCTACGTTTAAAACCCACCGCATGAGACTACATACTCAAGGGTTTCACTCGTGTGTCGACAATTTTGAGGTTTGCTTGGAGTTTATTCAAACCTGGATGTCCTAATATAACCAAATATACATATGCCAGCTAATTAATGCGGAGTGCTTTCGCCAAAAAGGAAGCTAATACTTACAGAACAAAAGGAAAAATGCACTGGTAATAGGACCAAAGATATAACAAGGGAGATAATCATACCAACTCTTGCGCGTGAAGCAGTTTTCTAAGTATAACTATTGAACAAATACACTGTACGCTATATGATATAGGATTAACCGAGTGAATAACTAGTTCTCTTCCTGGACTCTGGGCTGGCTCCCCTTCCTCTCTCTTCTTACCTCACTCTGTTTCATTTGACTCTGTCCTACAGTCACACTGTTGCCCAACTTTCACACGCGCCCTCAGGGTGAGACTTGTCCTACAGTCACACTGTTGCCCAACTTTCACACGCGCCCTCAGGGTGAGACCTGTCCTACAGTCACACTCTTGCACAACTTTCACACGCGCCCTCAGGGTGAGACCCTTCCATTGCACTTTGGTTGGGCTGGCTTCTGAGAGCGCACAAACCTAGCGTAAGTACATACAGATGTACACATACATCCAAGTACTGGTTTATGCGTCTTAATATCGCCCAAATTGACTACGGTCTAGGATGGAATAGGCGCGCCTCCGCCAGTAGAAACTAGTGAGGCAAACGCACAAAATAAAAAAAATAAAAAAATAACTAGTTCTCTTGGAGAAAAAGAACTTATGAGAAGAAGATAATAACTAATATAAGCATAATAGAAAGAAAAATGTGTGAATGATGACATACTGTAGGTGTTGTACATAAGAAAGAGAGAACATAAGCAAAGTGCATCTGTTATATAGAGACAAAAGAAAGGTGACAAATACCAACAACTGCAGATTGAAGAAAAAAAACACGCAAAGATGAACTTAAATCACACTTGTTACAATAGTGCTGGTTAATATTTTGTCTTCTCACTTTTGTCCCGATAAACGCGACATCTTGAATATTATTATTTTACGGACATAAATATATATTCAGAGAGGCACACAAAGTGCAGCTGACCTGGGATGTACGATAACACTATACATCGACAAGAGTCAAGGTCAATTAGTGCAGCTGGCCTGGGATGTACGATAACACTTTACATCGACGAGAGTCAAGGTCAATTAGTGCCGCTGACCTGAGACGTACGACAACACTCACACCTGATGAAGCTTAAGGCTAATTAAAGAACCTGATGGTAGAGTCAGAAAAATTATTGTTTTCTTTATAGCGTCTTGTGGTGCATGTATAGATGTGTACATGAACCATACACATCTACATACATCCATGCAGACAGGTATACCTTCTTAACAAATTATGTACGTACGCACACATAAGTACATCTATACGTATATATCCACACGCATACATTCACACATACACATACATAAACACGCACGCACACACACACACGCACACACCCACACACACACACACGGTTGACTAAAAGGGCAACGCATCTTACTTCTAAAAGTGTCAGCCACTAACACTCAAACCACAGCCAATTCTTCACCGGCTCTATTGATCAGAGCTCTGATTGGCTTAGACAGTATCCACCATGATGAAATGTCGACAGTATGCATATACAAAAACCCGTCTAAATATTACTAAGTACCATGCCCTCCACATGGAACATTTTGCCGTTTTTCTAATCCCGATCTCGCAATTGCGGTGGAGAACGTGATGAAGTGTGGCCAAGGATGACTTCCGTCCACCGTAAAGAAAGAGTCCTTGATGACTGTTATTGCAGACATCATGAGGATATGGACGATCAGGCATTCCAGCTCTGCAGCTTCTCAGACATGACGTGTTATATGCAGCAGCCCCGAACTATCTGGACCTGAAGACAGTTAAGATGTAGGAAATCATACGGAATAAGGTACTTATAACCGCTACTAGAAGGCGCACACAGTGTGTTCTCATTGTGGAGAGGACCCACTAGCTTGGGAATTTGGTGCCGCAGCAAACTCCACAGGGGGAGAGACACCGCGTGGTGTAAGATGGAGGAGACCATAACTACTCCTCTACTTTTTCTTCTTCTTCGCCGTTCGTTCTCAAACTCCAGCTACCAAGCCCTAAACGAGGTATGCAGGTAACAAGATGTTGCACAGAGAACGGAATGCGTTGTGTCGTAGTTTACAGCTTGACGGCAATATTTGCACCTTTCGGAAAGACAAATTCGATTTCAGCATGGCATTTTTGGGTACCGGGTTAGCCTTCCTTCTTCGGTCCCTTCTCTTCAGTCAGCCTACCCTATTGCAGCCTGTTATCTAGGATCACCACGCGGACGTGGGGAAGGATACTGGCAGCTCTAGGGCGTTGGCCCTGGTGCTAGCAGTCAGCTTTGGGTCTTGTTGGCCCTGGCGCTAGCAGTCAGCTTTGGGTCTTGTTGGCCCTGGCACTAGCAGTCAGCTTTGGGTCTTGTTGGCCCTGGCACTAGCAGTCAGCTTTGGGTCTTGTTGGCCCTGGCACTAGCAGTCAGCTTTGGGTCTTGTTGGCCCTGGCACTAGCAGTCAGCTTTGGGTCTTGTTGGCCCTGGCACTAGCAGTCAGCTTTGGGTCTTGTTGGCTCTGGCACTAGCAGTCAGATTTGGGTCTTGTTGGCCCTGGCACTAGCAGTCCGCTTTGGGTCTTGTTGGCCCTGGCACTAGCAGTCAGCTTTGGGTCTTGTTGGCCCTGGCACTAGCAGTCAGCTTTGGGTCTTGTTGGCCCTGGCACTAGCAGTCAGCTTTGGGTCTTGTTGGCCCTGGCGCTAGCAGTCAGCTTTCGATCGCTGACCACCATAGATCACGCACTGTCCAGCATTTTCACTCTTCCACTGAAAACACTGAACATAACGTGCGAGACAATGCCCCCCCCCTCCCCCGCCACCTCACCCGCGCCCTACAAGAATCCACCACCACCACCAACGCCTGGACCAGACAGACTTACCACTATAGGCAGGATCGATCTCATCTCTACCCACCGTCACAGACAACAACGTTAGATAAATCTACATCGATTACCAACAACAAGTAGTAGATAACACCAAATAATTCACTGGAAACCAGCCCCATTAGTTCACCATTGCAATTAGTATTTAAATAACATATATTTTTTAAAAAAGGTCTGCCTTTTTGGATTGTACTGACGAAGGCATTGCTTTTCAACCACAGTTCGTAGTCTTTTAGGTTTTATCAGGACGTATTGCCCAGTGTATGGATGCGTGTGTGGATATGTTTCTTATCTGTTGTTGCATATTCCACTACGAAAGTTTTGCAGTACATTAGTTTTGCCAATCCGTTCTGTACGAGAAGAAGTGTTCCTACCGAGACAAATCCCCGACATGCGCGGTCAAACTGGGCACGAAGCGATTTCGAACCCGGTATGTTGGGATTGCAAATCCTCCTTGCGCTGGATTGACACCCATACACCACCAGCTCCTCCTATATAACAGTCAAGCTTCAAGATGAATATTTTAAATGACATATGTGTCTATTAAGTCATTTCCTTAACATCATACACATGCCCACGATACTAAACGCTTTAATGTAGCCTTGATAAACCATGTTAACAATTTCACAACAAATAATGGGAATACAAAATGAAAATATTGCTCAACGGAATGTTAGAAGTACAAAGAAGATGCTCAAATGACCTAGTACACTAAATCTAAAATCATTCATTGAATACAAGAAATGCTCTTCAAACCCATCTACATTTTTACTGTAACAAGCAACCCCACCATTAGACATGACAGAGGAGGAGAAGCAAGGATGAAAGGTAGTATTCATAGTACACGGAAACTTTACAATAATTGATTGGGAAAAGGTCAAGACAGAAAACATTGAAAGCATATCCATAACAATAGATAGTGAACCAGTACTACGCCAATAACTGTGTATAACAGAAACGGTAAACTACACATCAATGACATGACCTCGATAAGTGACAAAATGAGCTACAGGACACTGATAAGGATTGTTAATGCTAACCATAATGCATGGGGAGGAAACAGCATTGACACAGCAGGTGAAGTCCTGCTGGATTTCTGTGAAAATAATAACCTAATTATACTTAAAGATGGATCAATAACAAGAATCAATATAAAACAAAGCTGACGGAGCTGACTCAACCGCCACGAAGAACACCTAACTTAGCTGCAACAAAATGACAGGTAATAGAGAAAACAGGATCTGACCCCTTTCCCCATAGAAATTAACATTAACAACAAACATAAAATTAATATTTGAAGCACTAGACCAAAAGTCAACTATAAAAGATCAGATTAGAGAGCATTTGTACTAGAAGTAATCAGAATGGATAGAGAATAAATAATATCAGACAAAGAAAACGACTTTGTCGAACAATTGGCAAATTGTATTCTAAAGATAGATGTAAAGCATATCCTATAAAGCAACATGCCATAAACCCAAATCACAGATACAAACAACACTAAAACCAAATAAAGAAAGTACAAATTACCAGTTCCGTGATGTACAGGGTAAATGCACTGTATAAATACAACGACAACGTATAGTCCTTTTAAATGCATAATCCAGACGATAACATAAACAAATATAAAGCAATAAGAAATGCAGCACAAAATAATAACTGAAGCCAAAGATGTACAGTGGATAACCTTTTCCCAGTATTTAAACCCTGCATCAAACACATTTGATTTTTAGAAACATTTACAACAATAAAAGGAGGCAATAAGAACACCAATCTCCCAGCCACCAACATACTAAAATTCATTGAAACAGAAAGCCATTATCTTAGCCAAACATTTATCGTCAACGCAAAAAGGGCAAGAAACAAAGAAGAAACAACAAAGAATGAATTAATAATGAAAGAATTAGAAGACATTAACATGACCTCTAAATAATCATCCTGAGGTTGTAATTAAGAAGCTACCTAACCCAACAACATGCCATCCTGAGTTATGTAATACTAAGGAAGGTACCTAACACAACAACATGCCATCCTGAGTTATGTAATACTAAGGAAAGCACCTAACACAACAACATGCCATCCTGAGTTATGTAATACTAAGGAAAGCACCTAACACAACAACATGCCATCCTGAGTAATGTAATACTGAAGAATGTACCAACGTACATAGAAACAAACAAAAACTAGATATCCCAACGATTTTCATTGCGGAACTAGCATCCATCTGAAAGGCTATGGAAATAGTATCACTTATGGAGGAGCTGTCCCGAAGCTCGTCAGTTGAGTGGTGGGTAGCTGATTAGGCTTCTATATCTAGAGGATAGTGTTAATATCTAATAAACAGTCGTGAACCAGAATAAGATGGCCTGCGTGGAGACCAAAAGGAGCAGCCCCTCTACCGTCGGGAATACACAACAGCCAAATCATTTGTTTGCCAACACACTTGCTTGCATGATATAAAATCGGACGGAACTTAAAGGCAACGAACTGGCATAAATTAGGGACTACACGTTTATGAAATATTGAACATTATAAGCATATACGAAAAGGAGAATTAGCTCATGAAAGAAATGAAGAATTCAATATTGGAAATCATACCTTTCACAGAAACTAAGAAGAAAAAAAGGACAGAATGTACTGGATCTTGAGGGTAACATGCTTCTCAACAGTTGTTCCCAACATGGACAGAGCCAAATGGAGAAAGGGCTATTCTGGGGCCAGGAATCAAATTGACAACATCAAGGAATGAAAATTTATCTCTGAACGCGTCATGGTACTTGATATCAAAGATGAAGGCAAGCCAGTCAGCATCGTCACTGTTTATGCAAAAAATGACAGAGAAACTACTTGAAAAAACACTGAACCATTGTCATAATAAAGTAATCCTTCTCAGAGATGGTTTTATCGACCGTAGGGAAATGATCATTCTATAGTTCGTTCCTAAATTGCTGAACAACTTTAGCAATTTATAGTAAATAATCCCCTTGGCATAATGAAATGAAATTGTTTGTGGGTATTAATAATAGACAAGACCTTAAGAAAGTATTTTTTGCTCATCTAAAACTGTTCTCCCGTAAATGATTACTTATTTAGGATTAGTAAAATAACACTGATCTGGATTTGGTTTACCTATACAAGTTTTACAGTAACACATTTCGGTATTCCGTTCAATGTCTACTTCCGTCAACAAAAGTTATGCTATTTACAGTGATGAATCGGGAATCTCGTGAAAAACAATTCCAGCGAGGCTCACATTTCTTTTCACCCGTGTATGTAGCGTCAGTTGTTTTCTGTTAGGAGAAGTTGAACGAGCTACTTTCTTATCAATTTAGTCCTGAGGCTGAAGTCCAAATTCCTGACGATGCAGAAAGTGACTACTATTGTATAGTTACTTCTGCAGAGAAGTCAGAAGGGCACGTTTATATCACGACAAACAAGATCCTAGGAAGAGAACACAGTATGCGCTAGGCAGAGAACATTTGTTTCCCTTTCGATAAAACGTGACAAATATTGCAATAGCGACAATTCAATGACCTTACTGTCCAAGGTTCTGCAATATCCAAGTGGATCATTTCACTCACATTCGATGTTTTTCAGTAGTATGAAAAGGTAGAGTAGTCCTAATTTTCGTGTGTGGGGGAAAAACAGCAACAACTGGTACTTTATTTGTCTGCTTTGCATTACGACTCTTTCGTGATCATCTTGAGTCATGTGAAGATCTCAAGATCATAGACTCGTTCATGACTCATGTCGCAAAAAGAAGCATAACACGATTTAATAGCAAACGAACATTTAACTGTGCATGTACTCGTGGAGTAAATTTCCCTACGTCTCATTGAACGTTATCACATGTAGTAAGGATACGCCTTTGGAAAACGTCGCCACCTTTTTATATATTACTGTAACATCTAAGGTCTGATTAACATTGTTTTGTACATATGCAACATTATTTTTTTTAAACAGTGCTTTGCAAAAACTACGTTTCCTGTGAATTGTTTAAACATGAAATCGAAAGGTCGTAAGAAATACAATACTGCTTGCAAAAACTGACTGCAATAAGTATAGTAGTTTTTGAGAGAATTGAGCGAGAATGTGTTTTACAATTTTGGAATGAACTATAGATGGTTTGCCGGCGTCTACGTGTAAAAGGACAATAATACCACTACTGCCCCACAGAGAGCATGTCGTAATAGGCAACTAACTGTGTGACATGGCTTAACACCGACCATGGTTAGGTGGTTTGTTAAGAGCAGCATAGATGGCGTCTAACAGGCTGCGGGTCTACTTTGTTATAGTGGAGTCTATTAAGAGGGACTCGCACATCAGTTAACCCCCATACATAGTGGAGTAATAAGCTGCTCGAACCTAGTCCGTTAAGCAGGAAATCTTCCTCCTGGCTACATCCAGCTCGCATCAGAGATGGGATCTGCACAGGGGCTTATACAATAGCCCCTATATATGAAAAGCCTAAGCACAGTATGTGCAGAAGTCGTGACGTAAACAACATACGTCCGTGACAAGTTTCCTGTCTGCGATATTTCAATTCATATCTGTGCCTCCACGTGGTGATCCTGGATAACAGGCTGCAGAAGGGCAGACTGGCTAAGGAGAAGGGATCGAAGAGGGAATGCTAACCCGGTGCTAAAAAAATGCTTGCTGAAGTCGGATGTGTTGGACCGAAAGGTGCAAATATCGCAGCCAAGCTGTAAACTACGACACAACACATTCCGTTCTGTGGACTACATTCTGCTACCTAAGCCCTTTCAGGGTTTGGTAGTGGGAGATTGAGAACGAACGAAGAAGAAGAAGATATCTGTTTTCTTACCTCGCAGAACGTTTTCATACTTTAAACGTGTTTAGTATAATTTAGACTTTTTCTATATTTAATCGAAGTCGTCGTTGACGACGCCTTATCATTGTGCTGCCCCAGGATGTCGTGATCATTATAAAAATGGGCCAAGTGTTTTAGTTTTCAAATTCACAGACGATGCACAACTTCGAAAAGATTGGATAAGATTACGACTCTAAGCAGAAAAAACTTCACTCCAACTGATAATGCCAGAGTGAGTAAAATGTTTTAACATATTTATTTGGTAAATTCATTTTAAAGTAATTATAAAAAAGTGTATTTACTTGTGTGGGAAATCAACAGTTATACAATTCGGTCAATTCGCTGTGGCGGACATGAATAGAATAAACAAATATAGGAAAATGTGGGCAGGTCCAGTAACGATATAGGGGATAGATTGATCCAATTCTGTAAAGGGGACAAGCTTTATGTATGCAACGTTTGATTTTTTATTTTAAGGAAGAATGCTTAGGGCACCTCAAAACATTTCTAGGTCGTGTAGATTGGCAAATTAGAAATGGATTTAGGAAAACTGTTAGTAAGATAATGGTTGTGCACAATAAGAAAGGCAAACCTATGTATGAAGAAATGGGAAGTGGTTGGTTAGACTAAAAACATAGATAGCAAATTATATTTGTTGAGGAAGATATTTCAAAAGAAGTGGACAGAATATGTCAGTGAACTATTCCATGAAAACACAATACACAAGCCACATGTACAGAATAATAAAGAGTCAGAAATACTAGAATGTTCAGGGATATGATGACACAGTGACCTGGTGGATATTGAAATAGACAACACCAGAAATAAAGAATATGGATTAGAGACCAATATTAGAAATGCAATTTTTATTAATTTGCTCAATGTATGATGCTGCTGAAACGGGGAAAGGAATAAACTGTTGAAGAGGGAATTAATGCCTTTGAAGACCAGAGGCAGTGGAGATCCATTGCAGCAGACCTTAAATAAGTTTTGTAAGTGGTTTGACAAATGGAGGACCAGCAAGTATACAACAGGAGTTTTAACTTGAGAAACTTTGGGATTGTTATATATTTCAACAAGAAAGATTGAAACAGATGCCCTGAAACGTAGTACTTCATTTCTTTACGACAGTTCTTTGAGCAGTTTCACCAACTAGCTGGCTCGCAGTACTTTATTTCTTTACGACATTTCTTTGAGAAGGAACGCAAACTTCGCTTGCAGAGTATTAACACTCTGAAAATAAATTCACCAAAGTATGGGGAATTTCCTGTTGACGTAGATAAAAATGAAATTGGTGAATTGAACAAAGATGTTAGAGATGATTCACTTTCTTTCTGTAAGGGAGAAATAATTGTTACTGATGATGATTTGCAGAATGCCATTGATTGAATCCCTATTTTAATATATGTCGCCAGGATATTGTACATTTTCGACTATAAATAAATTGAAATGCATGTTCTGTAAGTTGTACTTGAAAGTTGATGATTATAACATAAATGTCACACAAAGCCAATATAGCTAACACAAATGGTATTCTGCAAGATGTACTTGACAGTTCATTAAATTGATATGAATGTCACACAAAGCCAAAATGAGCTAAAACAAAAATGGGTAGAGGAGGTCTGTCTCCTCAACCTGATGTACTTGATATTGTAATACACACATATATTGTCATCCAAAACCTTGTTTCTGTTGATTTTGAAAGACTATTTTTAAATGTAATCAATCAACGACATCTTGTAATTACCCTTGTAACGAAAATACTCAGCGAAAAAGAAATATGTATAAGCGGAGATTGTGCAGAATGGCATAGTATTGACATAGTCACAAACTATCATTATGGCAGTCACAAATGAACTATTTATTAAGAAGTATAGTAAAGGAACAAAATGATACAACGAATGAACATGCAAAGAAACGAAAGCTTCAAACTGTGAAAAGGTGAATTAGTTCATTTGTATTTCTGATAACTAGCTCTCAATCGAACTATAAATATGTTGTGCGCATGTTGCTTCTGCTCTGAGTTACACCGCAAGAGCTTGTTCTTGTTTGACCTAGATCTTCAATTTGTTATTGTGTTTTAAAACCATTACCTTTAACTATCTGTGTTGTCAAATAAAACTAAAGTACTTGCGATAATAAAGCTTGGTCTTAAATGTTATTGTTATAATTTGCATTCATCCAATGGTTTGAAACGTTTCAGTCTGAAGACCAGATTTTATGTTTAATTA
The DNA here is from genome assembly GCA_036924085.1 of Ariolimax columbianus. NCBI lineage: Eukaryota > Metazoa > Mollusca > Gastropoda > Stylommatophora > Arionidae > Ariolimax > Ariolimax columbianus. The sequence goes on along the minus strand of JAVGWX010000007.1, from coordinate 86,468,492 downwards.
TGGACACGATTGATATTCAAGTTGCTCTTGATTTCAAGATTATCACATTCCCCCCCCCCCCCCCCCCCCCTCCCTTAAAATCGAGTAAGTTTCCGTGTCAACTTTGCTGGGATTAACTTAATTCTTGCAAGTCATATACAAAAATAGTCAATAAAAGTATAAATAACATCGAAATAAAATATCCATTTCTATATTCCGCTTTCAATTATCAATTCCTAAGGCAACGATACACATCGAAATAAAATATCCCTTTCCAATATTCCTCTTTCAATTAAACAATTCCTAAGGCAACCATGCCGTTCAATGCGCTATGAGTAACTATTGTAACCAATGTCTACTCTTCGTGACGTTCTGACATGGTGCTTAGGCTTTATATGTATGGGTATTGGCTCATGTCCCTGTAGAAGTACAGGTCGATTAAGACTAAGACTAAGATGAGGACAGATGAGGATCGAGAAATTCGAAGATACGGTAAACATTTTCTGAACTACATTATAGTGTGTGAGATGCCATAACCCCGAGAGATGAGAATTCGGATGTGACCATTATTGTGTGATAATAAAGACAAGAACTGAAGCAGTAGTCTGCCCAAAACAACGTCCACAATTAAGTATAATAATCAAACACCAGACAAAGAGCATAACATGTAAAGGTCTACAATTAAGAGAAACGTGGACCAGAAATCACTGACTTATATCGACAGGAGTGGGAAAGTGGGTGGGAGGAATCACACAAGGATCAGAAACTCCCTGGTAAAATGTAAGACCATTCTGATGAAAGCTACAACAGAAACATGTGATGAAGTCAGAGCCAAGACGGATATAAATACGATATCCTTGTGGGCGAATGAAATGAAAGCAGAAGAAACATGAACAAAACACAAACTTGCAAAGATTCGTGATTATAGGCGAATGGTGTAGTGGTGGTTGTGGTTGTGGGAGGGGGTGATGTAGTGGATGTGTAACGAAATGGTAAGTGGCTAGGTTTGTAGTGGCTGTGTAACGAAATGGTAAGTGGCTAGGTTTGTAGTGGCTATGAACCAAATGGTAAGTGGCTAGGTTTGTAATGGCTGTGAACCAAATGGTAAGTGGCTAGGTTTGTAGTGGCTGTGTAACGAAATGGTAAGTGGCTAGGTTTGCAGATCTATGTTCGCTACTCAAAATGATAATTGGAGGAATCATGTTTCCACATAAAAAGATACAAAAGGCCACATGGAGATCTCATGAAATTGAAAATCAGATTATCAATCAAATCCCAAAACACAAAATTAAGTCTAAACGGCAAATACCTCCAGCCAAACGACAACCCAAACTATCTGGGAGTCACATTTGATCGGCGCATGACATGGAAAAGTCAGATCGAGAGAAACCGAATAAAAGCCAGAGAAAGACTGGCAATCACGAGGAAACTTGCTGGCACAAGCTGGGGAGCAGACGAAAGCATACTAAAGAAACTGTACACTGGAAGAGTGAGACCAGTTCTCGAGTATGGCATTGCGGCATGGACAACAGCAGCAAAGGCAAAATTTGATAAAGTTAGCAAACTCCAAAACCAAGCCATGAGAGTTATAACAGGAGGCATGAAGTCAACGCCAATTGTAGAACTTGAAAAGATTACAAAACTGCAATCCATGGCTGACAGAAGAGACTGCAGAGCCCAGCTGCAATCAGAGAAACTCAGAAGACTGACTGACCATCCAATGCACCAGAGACTAAACAATATCGGAAATGGGAAGCTAAAGGGAAGAAACTTTGCAGAAATAGTCAAAGCAAAGATGCACGAAGACCCTATGAACGCACTAACCACACCAAAGCCCATCCCTACTGTACGAAAACCTACCTGGAGGCAGCATATATTTCCAGAGGTGGTAGAAAATATACCAGGTATTAGAAACAAAAACTGCCGGACTGAAAAAGAAAGAAGAGATACTACCCTGAGTTTTATTACGGAAAACTACCCAAGCATGGACTGGACCCATGCATACACCGACGGTTCCGTAACAAACACTACACAGAATGGAGGGGCAGGAGCATTCCTGAGCCTACCAAATGGCAGAAAAATAGCACTGTCATTCGCTACTGGAAAATACACAAGCAATTTCAGAGCGGAGGCAGAAGCACTGAGGCGGCAGTGGAAGAAATGGTGACAGGTAAAAGGAATGAAAGCCACATAGTCCTGCTTACAGATGCACTGGCCGTAGTCACAGCACTGAAAAGCCAGAAAAATACTGAACTTGATGAATTAAGAGCAGTACTCTGTCAACTATGACAGCAGGCCGCACCAAAAAGAGTAGTGGTGCAGTGGGTTCCATCTCCCTGTAACATCAAAGGCAACGAGGAGGCAGACAGACTGGCAAAAGAAGGTGCAGAACTACCACAACCTGATACTAGTGTGACATACGAAGAGTCAAAACGGCTTATTAGAGCTAGATACATGACCAAATGGGAAACCGAACATACTGGCTACACAAAAAATGATGCCTATTACCAGTTGAACAGAAAAGAGCAGGTCGTGGTCTTCAGACTTCGCACTGGCCACAATAGACTGAGGTACCACCTCTTGAACAAATTGAAGATAGGTGGCACCGACGAATGCCCGTGTGGTACCGGCAAAATGACCGCTGAGCATTTTCTGCAAAACTGCCCGACATACGAGGATCAGAGAGAGCCGATGTGGCCATCACCAGTTTCAACACTAGACAAGCTCTATGGCAGTCTCGACAGCCTCAGAATGACGAAAAAATTCGAAAAAATAATGGTTTCTGTCTGACTGCGTACGAAGACGAAGAAGAAGAAGAAGAAGAAGAAGAAGAAGAAGAAGAAGAAGAAGAAGAAAATCAGATTAATCGCATCTGTGCCAGTCAAGCGTTCAGAAGTAGACAACCAGATGTAAGAGTAAAGCGAGGTGCAGATATAGATTCAGAGAACCACATGTTGCTGGGGATTTTGCAGCTCAAACTAAAAAGTACCCAGTACAGGGCGCAAGAAAAACAAGATATAACGTACACTTATTGCAACACCAGGAGAACAAGATATAACGTACAGTTATTGTAACACCAGGAGAACAAGATATAACGTACAGTTATTGTAACACCAGGAGAAGAAGATATAACGTACAGTTATTGTAACACCAGGAGAACAAGATATAACGTACAGTTATTGTAACACCAGGAGAACAAGATATAACGTACAGTTATTGTAACACCAGGAGAACAAGATATAACGTACACTTATTGTAACACCAGGAGAACAAGATATAACGTACAGTTATTGAAACACCAGGAGAACAAGATATAACGTACACTTATTGTAACACCAGGAGAACAAGATATAACGTACAGTTATTGAAACACCAGGAGAACAAGATATAACGTACACTTATTGTAACACCAGGAGAACAAGATATAACGTACACTTATTGTAACACCAGGAGAACAAGATATAACGTACAGTTATTGAAACACCAGGAGAACAAGATATAACGTACACTTATTGTAACACCAGGAGAAAAAGACAGAATTTAGCTTAAAACTTAATAACAAATATCAAGAGCTATATGAGGATGAAGAAATGGACATTAATAGTATGTAGGACCAGGCTAAAGAGATTTGGAATAAGACATGTGAAGAAACTGTGGGATTCAAGAAAAACTAAAGCAAAGAATGGATCACAACAGAGACATTGCATAAAATAGAAGAAAAGAAAAAGAAGAAAGCTATACTCAACAATTGTCAAACCCGATTCACCAAAGCAGAACCACAGAGTAATTAAACTGTTACACACAAAGAGGTCAAGACATGAATTAGGACAAATAAAAGGGAATATATGGATAAGCTGCCACAGGAGACAGAATAGGCAGCACAGAGAAGAAATATGAGAGATCTCTACTCATTAACAAAGAAAATGGCAAATAGATATATACAGACAGACAAACTAATCAAAGATAGAGAAGACAGGATATTAACATCATCGGAGGAACAATCGAAACGATAAGTTGAGTATGTCAAAGAAAGTCTAAACAGACCTCCACCACAAGAAACACCAAACATCCTACCAACAGAGGAGGCCCTGAACTTGGACAGCAACCCACCAAGTAAGATAGCAATCCGAACGGCCATATCCAAACTCAAGAAAGGGAAAGCGGCTGGATCAAATGGAATAGTAGCTGAAGCCATACTAGCAGGTATAAATAAAGCCACTGATACATTGCAAGGATTATTCAAGAAGATATGGGAAAAGAAGAGAGTGCCAACATAATGGAAAGAAGAGAGTGCCAACATAATGAAAAGAAGAGAGTGCCAACATAATGGAAAGAAGAGAGTGCCAACATAATGAAAAGAAGAGAGTGCCAACATAATGGAAAGAAGAGAGTGCCAACATAATGAAAAGAAGAGAGTGCCAACATAATGGAAAGAAGAGAGTGCCAACATAATGGAAAGAAGAGAGTGCCAACAAAATGGAAAGAAGAGAGTGCCAACATAATGGAAAGAAGGACATCTGATTAAACTGCATAAGAAGGGGGACCTGGCAGATTGCAGAAATTATAGGGGGATTACATTGCTGTCTGTGCCAGGCAAGATATTCAACAGAATCATCTTGGACAGATTACAAAATGAAGAAGACAAAAAGTTCAGAGAGGAACAGGTATGATTTCGCCAGGGAAGATCATGCACAGATCATATAGCTACGCTATTCATCATAGAAGAACAAAGTATTGAATGAAAATCATCCCTATACGCAAATTGCAAAAGACTATGAAAAGGCGTTTGACAGTGTGGATCGAAGTACTCTATGGCAACTGTTGAAACACTATGGGATACCAGAGAAGTATACAACCATCATCCAGAATATGTAAGGGTCTGTTTCCCCCCGCATTTTCTAAGGGTTTGCTTCCCCGGGGTAACGGCCGGTGCTGTGATGGGGATCGAACCCAGCACCTTCGGATTGTGAGCCGTGTCACTTAACCACTAGCCCACGCCGTCCCAATAATCAGTATTTTTTGGAGACTCGTAGAAATGGCACAAATGTGTAAATGAGCACACGTGCAGAATAAACGCTTTCCAGCATAAATGGAATGATTTACATATACACACACACACACAAACACACGCACACACGCACGCACACACACACACTCGTACGCGCGCGCGCGCGCGCACACACACACACACACACACCAAAGAACAAGAATTTTAGAATATAGTTTTCCATCTGCATTTTACTCCTTATGAACATATGAAAAACTGCAACTGTTGATGCGCCAAACAACTTAGTTTGCTATAGCAGTGGATGTGTTTTAACTATTTGTTTTACACGATCAGGTGGGCTCGTTTTTTGGGACCCATATTGTTCTTGATATATACAATGATTTGGATATTGATATAGGATTCGTGATTGAAACATTTGCAGATGACACAAAACTAGGTAGAAGAATCTCATCTATAGCAGAGGTGGATATATTGAGGTCGGATTAAGATAAAATTCGAGACTGGTCTGTGAAATGGCAAATGGAGTTTAATTTAGATAAATGTACAGTTATCCACATGGGTAGATCCAGCATGGAACCCAATTACAGAATGGGCTAGAACAATATTAGAATGATAGATAAGGAAAGGGACCTAGGGGTTATAAAAGGGCATACAGGAAAAATGAATGAACAAGTTCAGGTGGCAGTGAATAAGGAAAATACGATGTTAGGTATAATAAAAAGAAATATTAAACATAGGAGTAAAGAGGTGATTGCCAAACTGCATTAGTTAGAACTATATTGGAGTACTGTGTACAGGTGTGGAGTCACTTTTTACGACATGCACTGAAGTGATGTGGGTCAGCTCATTCCTACCACGTACAATGTCCTGAAACACACATTCAGAGATAATGATACATTTATATGCTTAATTTATCTCTATAAAATGGCTATGTAAATTAAACGACTGTTTGTCGCTACTACAATACGACTCAAAATGCAAACGATGGTTCTTTAACTGGGCCATGAGGAGGACACGTTTGAGAAGCTGGCATTTAGCGGGAAACAACTGGAAATATCTTTTAGAATTTGTGGCCTAATGGCTGTGAGCTAGGTTAACAATCCCAACGTACCAGGTTCAAATCACGTCGCCCTAGGTTTGACAGACCGGGCATATTGTAAAGTTTTCTATGGTATTACTATTCTTCCAGTCGACCACGCTGTAAAATGGTAGCTTAATTAACTTCATTATACTGAATTAAAAGATTATACAGTCTGTACACAACCAGTTTACTCACTCCACCGATATTATAAAAATAACTGTGAGCATCTAATCCATTTTTGAATGCATTACCTGACCCTGTCTCCACCACATGATGTAACAATGCATTCCAAGCATTCACCAGTCTTTGTGTAACAGTTTCAATCTGAGCATGGACGTTCATGGCAGGGGTGATGTGGTCGGCGACTCTGAGAACAAAGGTATCGGAATGTGTGCCAAGGTCACTCTCTGTCTGGACACTACTCCAAGGTCACTCACCGTCTCAACAAAGGAAATCCGGGTTGGGGGAAAGAATGTATACAGGTGGGGAACTAGGAACTGACCACTGGCGTTCCGATTTGGGTAGTGGGGGATGAGTGACAGACAAGAGGGCAGCGAAGCTTGCTGCGATATATGAGTGACAGGTGTTCAGGGTAATTCGTTCCAATAATGACTGAATGGGGCCACCCACCCCCCCCCCCCCCGCCTCCCGAGAGTCATTGGACAGCTCTGATACTACTTGAGACTATATAATACTAGACAAAGTTTAGCTCAAGCAGACTGGCCACGGAGAGAGAGAGAAAGAGCGAGAGAGAGAGAGAGCGAGAGAGAGAGAGAGAGAGAGAGCGAGAGACTGAGAATTTAGCTAGGAGTCTGCTTAGCTGGCCGACTTAATAGAAGAGTGACTGATACGCTCTTTTACAAATGTGTGAGAACAGGGTCGCTGAACTAGCATACGCCTTCAAGTCTTGACCAGTCGCTCTATAAGGTGTGTGTTGGGCGCCCTGTGTCTAAGAGGGATCTAGATGCATGTGTGGTGTGTGTAGACACCGAGGGAACGATGTATGTTCCAGAGCGTGTGTAAACGCAGATCGATTGAGTGTGTGATCATATGTGAGTATACGTTGAATATATTGAATGTATTATGTCCAGATGAGATCTGAGTGTCACAGAGGACGAGTTTTTTGAGAGTGTGTTGAGGGTGCAGATAAGGGGAGGGGAGTGTGCGGCTAGAACTGGGTTAGACTAGTTGGGATCAACATCAATAGCTTATGCTTATAAATGCCGAGTATCTATTTTAGATAAGTTGTATTGTAAGTATTGTTGGTAATTTCATTGCACTCATTTGAATAGTTGTTGTAAGAGTATTGATATAATAAATATGCCACCTGCTGTGTGCTATGGTATTTGCTGCGTGTGGTCGTGAATTATGTGGATGAGTGTGGTAACATTATAGATAGTAGAAACCTGGACTCTGCTACATTTGTCCAACACCCCCCCCCCAAAAAAAAAAAAAAAAAAAAAAAATAATTTTTAATTAAAAAAAATTAATTCGTAATGTATAATATAGACATGTCTTTAACAGAAGCTGCACCTTCTTGTTCCTGTAGCCGGCTATACTTTGAAAAACTTGGTATAATTCTTTAATCCCACTATCAGTTGTTTAGCTCTTCTTTGTATCCTTCTAGCATATTTATGTCCACTCTATGATAAGGACTTTACACATCAACACAGTGCTCCAATTTAGGTCTCACCAATGATTGATATAGTTTGACTATCACTTCCGTGATCTTATATGTACTGTTTCTTTTAATCATATCCATCATTACATTAGACTTTTTAACTGTAATCTGGACTTGTTCCCGCACCTTACCTGAATGACCTATTATAACACCCATGTCCCTTTCATTTTCCTAATATTATTCTTTCCCATCGTGTAAATATATTCCTTATTGGATCTGGCCATGTGAATGACTGTACATTTTTCTAAATTAAAGTCTGTCTGACGAAGTCAGGAGATAATTTCCGAGCCACACTGAAGCTTGGAAGTTCGTGCTCTGTCTTCGGCACTTTCAACAATGAAAGGGACAGCGCACATGTGAGGGCGCACAGGTCCTATGAAGTTGGTTCTATGAGTTATTTTCCATTTGTAAAAGACGGCTAAAAACAGTTAATTATACAGTGAAATGTTATCCCAGCGACCTTATAGGTTACACGATAGAAGAAAAAAGAAGAGCATATGCTTGAATGTTTTTCTACTTGCGCCATTAAACTTGTTCTTAACGGCCCTTAGGGATGTTTGAATTTAAGAATTCCTGATCTAGAACGTGCGCCAATAGCAGGGGAGACCATTCTAAATATGATAAAACAATTCACCCTTAGTTCTGTCCTCTTGGAGTGAGAGAGAGAAAGCAGAGAGTGACCAAAAGTCGAGGCATTCAGAATCCACAACTGCTCGAAGATTTGCAGTTCAGATACCAAACTTATAATAAGCATATGCAATATTAAAACATGACGACTATAAGACCATTTAGATGTGATGATCTATTTAGATTTAATAATGTGTAAGTGACCAGAATTGTTATACTTTTTTATAATAATTAATATGATTGAATACAGAATACTGAATAGTAATACTAATATTAATAATACTAATAGTTTTACTTTTAGTCTCAGTCTAAATTAACTAAATAATCACATAATGTTTTATTTGTTCATATTGTTTATCAAATGTTTGTTAGATGTCCGACGACATCGCATCGCGCTTAAGTTTAGCCCGTCTTATGATTGTTAGTTAAAATATTAGCAACCGAGTTGTATTGTTGATGTTGGTTTAATCTATTTCCTCATCTGATTTCTGAACTGCTTTAGACCACCACAGTCACACGCTTGGTTGAAATTATATTACATTGGAATATTGAGGTCGGATTAAGATAAAGTTTGAGAATGGTCTGCGAGCTGGCAAATGGAGTTTAATGTAGATAAATGTAGAGTCATCTACATGGGTAGATCTAATAATTATGGAACATAATTACAGAAGAATGGGCGAGAACAATATTAGAATGATAGGAAGGAAAGGGACCTAGATGTTATTATAGATCATATTCATAAAGGTAAGGTGAGTGAGCAAGTCTGGGTAGCAGTGAAAAAATCAAATCTAATGTTAGGTATGTTAACAAGAAATATTAAACATAAGACTAAGAGCAAGGAAGTGATAGTCAAACTGTATAAAGCATTAGTTAGTTAGACCTAGATTAAGATTGGAGTACTGTGTGTGTACAGCTGTGGAGTCCTTATCATAGAGGGGATATAAACATACTGGAAAGAATACAAAGTAGAGCGACAAAGCTGATAGTGAGATTCGATACAGTTATAAGGAAAGACTCAGAAAAGCCAGCCTACAGTGAATAGAAATTAGAAGAATTCGAGGTGACTTAATACAGGTTTATAAGATATTCAAAGGAAAGGATCAATATAACAAGTTTTTCAAATTACAAACACATACAAGAACAAAAGGGCATAGCTACAAATTAACTAAAGAAAGGTCCAGATTAGATATTAGGACATATTATTTTAGTCAGAGAGTGGTGAATGTTTGGAATGTATTCCCACAGAAAGTAGTGGAGGCAGGGACAATTGATGCATTTAGGAAATGATTGAATGCGCATAACTTTTAGAGCAATGAGATGAAAATGATACTGGTTGTATACTGACTCTGCAGAGTCTTCTAAACCAGTATAAAGATGTGAAGTTAATTATATTTTTTGTGGGTTCTTAATTCAAGTTGTGAATGGGATTGTCCAAGATTCGCAATTCATATCCTTGGTATGCAGTGATTGGAAAGACATATCACTTCTTGTAAGAATAATTATGGCCACAACTATGTTAGTCTTCATAAAGAAAACTACAAAATCGATGGAAGAAGTGAAATGAATTTTTTGGCAGAAGTTCATATTTATATCCATTATAAATTCCAAGAATAATAACTGAGCAAGAACAACAATTTAAAAGCAGCTCGTTGGAACCCCTTAATGAAGAGGAAAGAATACAACAGTTGCACTTTCATTCATATTATAAAATATGACCAAAGAGAGTTGTGCATGAGGCTAACAACCACATTTACACCATGAAAATCAAACTTGCTACACAAACTACTACTGCAAAAGCACACATAATTTTTTGTTGTTGGTGCAGTCTTCAAAAAGTAGTGGTATTAAAAGTAAAGGTATTAGCTTTTGGGGCTTGACAAAATGATTAGACATCAGTAGGTATTAGCTTTTGGGACTTAACTTAACTTTAACATCTTAACTTAACATCTTTATACTGGTTTAGAAGACTGCAGATTCTGAATACAACCAGTTTAATTTACATTACCTTGCTCTAAAAGCTAGGTGCATCCTATTTATTTTAAAATGCATTAATTGTCCCTGCCTCAACTACTTTCTGTGACAATGCATTCCAAGCATTCGCCACTCTCTGACTAAAAAAATATTTCTAATATCTAATCTGGACCTCTATTTAGTTAATTTGTAGCTTTACCCGCTTGTTCTTGTGGGAGGTTGTATTTTTAAAACTTGTTATAGTCTAATTTATCTGTTCCTCTGATCATCTTATAACCCTGTATTGTCTCCTCAAATTCTTCTCTTTTCTAGACACTGTAGGTCAGTTTTTACTTGACTGAACAATTAGACATCAGTAGGTATTAGCATTTGGGGCTTGACAAAACGAGTAGACATCCATTAGGTATTAGCTTTTGAGACTTCACAAAACGATTAGACATCAGTAGGTATTAGCTTTTGAGACTTGACAAAATGATTAGATATTAGTAGGTATTAGCTTTTGAGACTTGACTAAACAATTAGACATCAGTAGGTATTAACTTTTGAGACTTAACTAAACGATTAGACATCAGTAGGTAATAGCTTTTGGGACTTGACAAAACAAATCCTCACATAATTGACTCAATGAACTGACAACAACAGAAGAAATGCACATTTAATTAGCAACTTGAAGATAATGATTTTGAAGATATCTCCATTTACATTATTTAAAAACAAGTCAGACATGCTTTCAATTTCCTGAGTTTGATATGGAACTGTAGTTTGCATCTTTCTTTAGGGAAAATAAGATTAGGCTTATCAACTCATACAATTAAAAATATATCTTACTCTATGAAGTAGAAAACATGACACACAATTTAAATATCTTACTCTATAAAGTAGAAAATATGACATCCAGTTACAATTTAAAATATGTCTTTAAAATTACATGCAATTACAAATATAGCTTGCGCCGCGGCATATCTTCTTCTTCTTACGCTGTCAGACGTCGACCTTTATTTTTTCGAAAAAAGCAGCGGTCATCCTGAGGCTGTCGACACTGCCATAGAGCTTGTCTAGTGTTGCCACTGGTGATGGTCACATCTGCTCTCTCTGGTCCTCGTATGTCGGGCAGTTTTGCAGCAAATGCTCAGCGGTCATTTTCTCTGTACCACCCGAGCATTCGTCAGTGCCACCTATCTTCAATTTGTTGAATAGGTGGTACCTCAGTCTATTGTGGCCAGTGCGAAGTCTGAAGACCATGACCTGCTCTCTTCTGTTCAACTGGTAATAGGCATCGTTTTTTGTGTAGCCAGTATGTTCTGTTTCCCATTTGGTCATGTATCTAGCTCTAATAAGCCGTTTTGACTCTTTGTATGACATACTAGTATCTGGTTGTGGTAGTCTTGCACCTTCTTTTGCCAGTCTGTCTGCCTCCCCGTTGCCTTGGATGTTGCAGTGGGATGGAACCCACTGTACCACTACTCTTTTTGGTGCGGACTGCTGGCATAGTTGACAGAGTACTGCTCTTAAATCATTAAGGTCAGTATTTTTCTGGCTTTTTAGTGCTGTGACTACGGCCAGGGCATCTGTAAGCAGGACTATATGGCTTTCATTCCTTTTACCTGTCACCATTTCTTCCACTGCCGCGCTCAGTGCTTCTGCCTCCGCTCTGAAATTGCTTGTGTAATTTCCATTAGCCAATGACAGTGTTATTTTTCTGCCATTTGGTAAGCTCAGGAATGCCCCTCCGTTCTGTGTTGTGTTTGTTACAGAACCGTCGGTGTATGCATGCGTCCAGTCCATGCTTGGGTAGTTTTTCGTTATGTACCTCAGGGTTGTATCTCTTCTTTCTTTTTCAGTCTGGCAGTTTTTGTTTCCAATACCTGGTATATTTTCTACCACCTCTGGAAATATATGCTTCCTCCAGCTAGGTTTTCGTACAGTAGTGATGCTCCGTGGAATATGAAACATGGCACATAAAAATATCAACTCTAACACAGTAGCAACATTATATTTTAAATGGAGCAGCAAAAAATGGTGGTTAAGAATTGTTGTTTATGTGTGGTATGAGACAACTCTTAAAATAATTCGCACAAATCTGTCTGCAGTTATTTCATATTTTGTGCAGTTATTTCATATTTGCACAGAATCCTATAGATTAGAAAAAAGAAAATACAACATTTAATGTGAACTATTTGTTATGTTACAGAAACCTGGACCCACTTACAGAAACTGTATCCTTTCACTAACTTTGTGAGCATGTAAGAAAATGGAGAGGAGTTGTGGTTGATATAGTTTGAGAGAGATAGATGTCACAATCAATTAAACAATTTTCAGTTCCCTGTGGAACAACTAATACATACCATCTTGTCAAATGGTGAGCTATCTTGAAGTTTATGTGACTTAAAGTTTCTACAGGATTGTATAGTCAGCCCCTTGCCCAGCCCTCATTAGCGGCCTAGCACTATTACTATTCTTTGCTCCCATTCTGGACCCTGGTAACACCCAGGCAAGAGATAGATGAGAGATTAGTGGAAGCTTTTATTACTTGTGTGATAGGTCAACAAAAATATTGGTTTCTTTAATATTTGAAAGTATGGTCTACCATTTTACATGCAGTACTTGGCCCACTGGCCAGAATATTTTCAAGTCCTGGAGTCACCAAGTGGAGAGATTATGGGATATAGTAAGTTTGTTTTATAAATTCCATTCTCACTCTTCTGCTATTTTCTTACTTGTATTCTTGCATCTCGTAGTCGCCCCCTAGTCGTCTTGTCCTTGACTTGCCACTGGGGGTCGGGCGGCACGAGACGAGAGAGTAAGGATAAAAAGTAGCGCAGTTAATCCTTTCTAAAAATAGCGCTAGCAAAATTAATTATGCCATCTTCGTCTACGATGGATGGGGGCCTTTGATTTTGATTCTTGTAATGCAGTAATGAGGGGAGATGAATGAGAAGGGTTGGGTTGTATGTCGTCATAATGTATGCCTGCCTTAGTATTGTATTTCATCAGATTATATTAAGTGCACTTTTGTGCCATTGAAATCTTGTTTACATATTTGAGCAATAGAACTAGTTCATCTACAAATAGTAACTTTTTGGCGTTCGTCCTGAAAAGTTGCATCATAGTTTAGAAGCAGGCTGTGATATCTGTGAGTTTTTTCTGAGACATCCGACTTCAGCACTGCATTTTTTAGTACTAGGTTTGCCTTCTTTCTGCAATCCTCTTAGCCAGACTACACTAGTGCAGCCTATTAACAGGGCCACCATATGCAGGTGGAACTTAGTAGAACATGGAGAGAATACAGAAACTGAACGCAAAGAAAGAAAGAAAAAGCAGACAGAATAGGGTTTTGGTCAGCTGTTGTTCGCTGACCTTGATACAGTCTACTATGAGTCGCTGGCTGCTGTCAGCTCATTCACTGTGCTGCATCTTTGGTTCCAAAATATTAACTCCTTTCAGGTTTCTGTCTGATTGAGGTAAACTTCTGATGTTATTCTATCCAAGTAAATGTCTACAAATATTAATGATAGTACACAGGCTTGTTACGTTCCTGTGATGACTCTAAGCATTTTCTTGTGTCTGTCCTTTGTTCTTACTGTCAGTTAATCAATCTAAACCTGTTCAGCTCCCTGTGGAGCATAAGTGTTAGTATTCAACAAGTACATGCCAAGTCATCAAATGTTGACCTGTCGATGTCTTTGTGACTTACATTTTATACAGGTTGGATTTGCTAGTACCATGTCCAACCCTCCTTAGTTGCTTCTTACGACATGCGGGACAGTTACAATGCTACTATTCTTTGCTCCCCTTTCAGGTCCTGTAACACTTGGATGTTGTTCTTATTATACCTAGTAAAATTGAGAAGAGATTTGGAAGGACAAAAAGCAACATATATTGAACATACAGGACGGAAGGCGATGATTTCAAATAAATCAGATCATCAACTGGTGACGTCAAACCCTGTAATAAATCATGCAAATGGTAATACACTGATAGAGAACAAGGATATACTCTAGATCAGTGCTCTTCGCCCTGGGTGCCACTGCCCACTAGTGAGCCCTTAGAGTCTAAATGTTACAGAAAGGTCCTCAGAATAATGTGAACTGAAGAAAGAATAATTCAGACATTCAATAAGAGTTTGACATAGAGGAGAACTGGTTCATAAATTTTATCATGAACAGAAATTAAAATACTTTGGCCACATCAAAAGACACAACGGTATTGAGAGAAAGATAATGGAAGAGAGGCAGAGGCAGACCAAGAAGATGATGGCACCAAAATGTGTAGGAATGCTTGAACATGACTCTGGAGCAGTCTGGATATTTGGCAAGAGATCGAGTTTCTTTCAGATGGGTTGTGATGAGAGCGATGTTCTACAAAGGACATGCTAAATGGTGATTTAAAAACATTTAAAATACACACTCAGTGGACGATCGTGGAGTTTTCTTCTATTTAGATTTTAGTGGGTGGTAAGGAAAATGTACCCTAACGAAAGTTATAAAAAGTGGGCACCAGGTATAAAAAGGTTGAAGAGCACTGCTCTAGACGAAAGGAATATTGCAGAGAAATGCAGGAAGACACTGGAGGAAGCCTCAATATGTGCATAAAAACCAGGAGAAAGAGCCAGAACCTACGATAGATGAGGTTCGAATAGCAATTGGAAGCTTAAAGAAAATGAAATCTCCAGGATGGGATGATACACTCACTGAATCTAAACAGGTCGGAGGAGAGACTAGCGTTAACATTTACCATGCAATATGCTAGAAGATCTGGCACAGCACGATGTGGCAAAGAGCACGAAAAAAATCTGTAAATAAATCCTGCTTCCTAAGATTGGTGATTTGAAGTGATTCACCAACTACTCGACAATCGCTTGAATATGTTATCATAGTTATATCTTCCTATGGATCAAAATTAAGATGTTAGAAAATGAACTCAATGAGGAAGTATATGTAGTGCAGGCAAGATTTAGACATGGCAGAGGCACAAGAGATTACTTCCTTAATGTGCTAAATATTATTGAAAACTGCACAATGTCGACTTACACACTTGCTTGCTTCGTAGATTATACTAAAGCTTTTGACTTTGTGAAATATGAAATGCTGTGGAGAATCGTGCAAGACATGGGGCTCCAAACCCATCTGATTAAACTGATTAAAACACTGTATCAAGAATGGCAAGCGACTGTCAGAATAGCTGGGGGGGACATTGGACTGGTTTGAGGTACAAAATGGAGTAAGATTAGAATGCATACTCTCCCCTTATCTTTCCAACAATTATGCCGAAAACATAAATAATGAGAAACATCAAAAATGACAAATGGTATGAAAAGTTCGACCCATTCAAAATCAAGCAGGAATGAAATACCAGAACTAAGATATACAAATGGTACAGTTGTCCTTTTGAAAAGAGCGCTGCGGGACTGGAACAGATGATCCTGTCGGTTAAACTATACAGCGAGGAACAAAATCTATACCAAAACATCAGCAAGACCAAGATAATGAACACTGATAAGACAAAAAACAATACCTAAAGTTATCATAGGGAAGCAAGAAGCTACGAATGTCACAAGTTTTGAATATTTTGCTCGATTATAAGCAACAATGGAGATTGTAAAAAAAAATTGAGAAGAAGAATTTCCATGGCATTGCAACATCAACAAAAATGAAAAACATATAACAGCACACTAACAAAACGACAGAAATTAAAATCCTTGGGACTTGAATCTTCCTAGTGGCAACGAATAAATGCGAGACATAGACGACCATACAACATTAATAAAGAAGATTCATTCCTTTGGGCTGAAATGTAACAGGTGAGAAAGTAAGAAAGAAAAACACAATATTAAAGGATGCTTTGGAATCCATACCTCTGCACTGAGGGGTTGGGGGGGGTGCTTAAAGGAGGGCCTGGGAATCCATATTTGATCAGTGTGTGTGTCACAGTCTTGTAATACTTTGCTAGTTTCTTCTGCTTAGTATTACAATGGTTGCCTCTTCTTAAATATCTAAATATTAACTTAACAGCTAAATAACAACTGATAGACAGTCTATTTATAGCAACTCTGTGCTACCAGTGTCAGACTTGGCACGTATCTAAGGCCAAGAGAGGATAATAATGAAATAGTCTTAGAAAGGTCATCAGTGTCACCAGGAGAGATAGAATAAAAAATGAAGACATTAGAAATATGGCAGGACTATCCATTGTGTTGAGTACATTTCAAGACAGAATAAGTTTCTTCAGTGATCGTATAAGAATGCATCCTGATTGACTTTCAGTGCATGCGTATAACACAAGAGAATCTGGCTACAGGACACAAGGAAGACATTACTATAGATGGATAGATGACATAAGAGCATTCCTTCAACAGCGTGGGCATACAATGACTGACGCAACACACTTGCCCAAGAAGAATGATTAAAGTGCCCCATGTCGCGTACCGGCTCAAGTGGATGGACTACTAAACTTGTATCTCACACCTTTTCCTGAGATACAAAAGTTATCTTGTGTATTTCATCATATTGAGTGTTGAACCTTTTTTAATTGATTCTGAATTGATTAATCTAGTAATACTAGGTATAGCATACCATGAAAGGAGATTTTGGTATAGAATATATAGTGAGAGAACACAATGGAAATTCAGTAAAAATAATTCAAATATATGTTTATTTATATATTATTTATATTATAATTTTTAATTTCAATTATATATATATAAATTCTGTAAAGCAGATTACATATAAACAGAAAGAGAGAGAGACACTAGTCGAGGCCATTGGTTGGATAATAGAATAAAAATTATACAAAACTTTTCTTTTTACATAGAATATAGGGTGACAAGTGTCACTTTCCACTGTTTCTTTGGTGCCCTTTATCACTATTCACCGCCAGCTATTGCCTATTGGCCTCCCCTCTTCTCTTTGCTATGGGTTCTAATCCAGCACGTCTGATTCTACTATTAGATTTCTTCCTGAGGATGTGTCTTATCTGTCTCCTACTTGTTTGCCATAATCTCCAACTGATTGATGTAATGTTCTTTGCCACATTTCTGTGTTTGCTGTTCCATTTTGCCATTCTTATATGAAGTATGAAGCTCTGTAAAGGGTACCATGAAACGAATGTCTTCAAACTATTCTCACACCCTATTAATGTGTTTTGTCACAGTTATGGGGAAAGCCGAAGGATCCGGTGAACAGTGGCATGGTCATGTGACTGCATTAAGTGTTGCGCCAGAGTTCCGACGTCTCGGTTTGGCTGGAAAGCTGATGAAAGGACTAGAGGACATCTCTGAGCGGTTTGTATTTTGTCATTGCTTACAATACTTCTCATTTAAATGCACTTCATGCAATTAGATTTGTGTTTTACTCGTACAAAATTATTTGAATAAAAAGTAAAAAATAAAGACAACATAATAATTGCAAAAAACCTTATAACTGGTTGAAAAAAAACACACAAAAAAAAACCGGTTGTGCAACATTTTTCCCATTGCTGGATTAGTCGAGGGGTTTTAAAGGCTGAGGACTACAGGCCGCTTTGTCACTGCTGTCGCCACGTCGTGTGCTGGCTGTGCTTGTTTATTTTGCCTCTAACAGAAAAACAACATTTGCCATACCGGGGATTTGAACCGCTGCCCTCCTTGTTGGCAGGCGGGCCTCGAAACCAGTCGGCCACGCGCTCCTCTATAACTAGTTGAGAAATAAGGTAAATGGTAAAGTCTGGTCAGAATAAATGCTAGTATTCTATAATGTCTCAGTATTTTCAGTGTCACCGACTGATCTACATTATCAAATGCCCTTTAAAAACCTCTAAATTTAAATACAGAGATGTTTGCCATTTAGTTGATTGCTCTACTATAGCTCTGCGTATTACCATTTCATATGTATACATTTTTTTTCTGCTTTGTTCCTGAGTCTTCAGGTTTTTATTTAAGTCTATATCAGCGACTGTATAGCAGAGCGGTAGTTTGCTCACTTCTCACAGATAAGGTGCTGTGTTCAATCCCAGTTATTGAGACATTCCAGTACACCCAGCTGTAAATGGGTAATCGAGCTTACTGTTAGTGATGAAAGACAGTGAAGAAGATAATTAACTACTCCAAGTCATAAAATGTCGAGGTCTAGTATAATTAAGTCTCAAACACTTCTTCCCCGACAGCAATATCTTCTGTTAAGTTTCAGTCCGTTTACAGTCTACAGGAATGAAATACAGAACTAAGATATGTAGGGGATACAGTTGTCCTGAAGGGTTTGAACAGCTGATCATGTTGGTTAAACAACACAGCAAGGAACAAAATCTGTACTTAACATCAGCAAGACCAAAATAATGAGCACGGACAAGGCAAAAATTATACCTAATGCTATCTCGGAGAAGCAATAAGTTAAGAACGTCACAAGTTTTTAATATAAACCAACGATGGAGATTGCCAAAAAGATATAAACCAACGATGGAGATTGCCAAAAAGATATAAACCAACGATTGAGATTGCCAAAAAGATATAAACCAACGATGGAGATTGCCAAAAAAGAAGTATGAAGAAAAATGGCCATAGCATTGCAGAGGTAAGCTAAAATGACAAACTGATGGCAGAACACTAACAAAATGACATCTTCCCAGTGGTACGGGTGTGAGACATGAACAACCACACAAACACTAAGGAAGAAGATTGAATTATTCAAGTTAAAATGTTACAAGTTCTCAAAGTACCATGGATAGAGAGAAAGAAAAACACAGAAATTAAAAAGAAGCTGAATATAGAACAAAATTGGCTTTTGAACAATATAATGCCTGGGAAACTAAAATAAATATAGCAGACTCCATAGTAATCCCAAACATCTAATAGATACTGATCAATGACCATAAGTAATAATGCAAAGCTCAATTTGGATTCCGTAATGGAATGAGGTGCACAGATTCCTTTATTCACTTTAAGAACATTAAAGCAAACAAGGCGATTGGCCTAAATATAAATAGAAAGAAGACTAAATTTCTACTGAACAATTTCTGCCCTACAGGGAAACTGCGATTGGAAGATGATTCCCTTGAAAATGTCAATGCATAATATGTCTACCTAGGCCAGGAAATTAACAATAACCACAACATTGATAAGAAGATATCGCGCAGGAGAGCGATGGGTTGGCTATGATTCAACAGCATTAAACCTTAACTCTATCAGATGACGGACGTCAAGGCCATAGCTCACACCTTCAATAGAACTGGTTATTCCAGCAATGGTGTATGGGTGTGATGTTTGGATTCTATGCAAATTAGATGAAAAGAACTTCTGAATTACTGAAAGAGGAAAGGAGCAAAGAGCCCTAAATATCTCCCTAAGAGATCAAATCCGGAATACGGATATCAGCAACCAAACTGATTTCCAGGATGTCGTCAACTCTGCATCAATAAGAAAGTACAGATAGGCCGGCCATGTGGTCCGCATGATTAACGATAGATGGATGAGGCGGTTGTCTTTCTGGTGGTAATACAACTACAACCGCTGAGCAGCCGCCTGCCAACAGGATTGAGAGATGACCTGCACCATGTCTTTTGACCGTCATGGTACTCCAAGGTCAAGAACAGGCACAGATTCAAGCAGCTTTTGGCTACCTGGCATCAGGTGACATTATCTGATTGAATACCAGGATTCAAGTCAGAGATTTAAGTGAAGAAACAATAGAATATCATGTGCATTTAAACAGAACATTTATTGACCAAGAGAAAGCTTTTGATAGAGTGTCCAAGTTCAATTGTTAAAGTGTTATCCCAAAGTTACCTCACAAATGTTCAATGTGAACGCCTTTTGTTACTCTACAAATGTCAGTGCTGTAATGTAACTCCTTCCAGTCTTGTTGCACCATGCTTTCATCAGTGGTTTGCACTGCAGCGGTAACGCGATCTTGTTGTTTACGCACAACTTGGGGGAGTGAGGGTTTGTAGACAATGTCCTTAACATATCCTCATTAAAAAAAGTCACAAGGTGTGAGGTCTGGTGACCTTGGTGGCCAGCATAGAAGGAGTTGATCACTACTACTTACACACTCTATCCATCGATGGGACAGTCTCCCATTGAGGGTGTTCCTTAATGGCAGATCATGTCAGGTCATCCGATAACTGGTGAGGTCGTTGGGGCACACTTGAATACATCCTCACAAAACCACGCCACCCTTCTCTGTCAGTGGCCGCTGCCTGTGCATCTTCTGGTCGGAGGCTGGTCCATTCTTTTATGTTGTCCTCCCACCACTTTTTGGTACGACCTCTTCGTCATCTGTCTTGCACCTTTCAGTGGAGGATCGTATTTGCAAGACCATTTGATCTCGATATGTGACCGTACCAAGCGAGTTTCCTTTCTTTTGATGGCAGATAACCATTGGGAACCGAGCTTGGACAGCTACATCACATGTGTGTGAAATTACATCTTAATTTGACAGTTTATGAACAAAAATATAGCAAACTGAAGTCATTCATATCATTTTTAAATGCCCTGTATTTATGGCATCTGTGTTACTAATGTCAGACTTGATCAAGACACAGAAATGGAAAAATAACATGTTAAATGAAATATCTCCCAAAAAACATTGGTGTCACCAGGAGAGATGGAATGAGAAATTATGACAACCTTTACTGCGCCAGAGTCGTGCGTCAGCCACGCATTCACCCTTCACCTTTTATTTATGAATAATTAAGCATGGAGACCGTACAAATAGCCATTATTTTATTGCTGAATACACCACACACACGTACACAGGTTTTATCCAGTTTAAAAATTATATGTTTGATTACAATTGGATTTTGAACGATTTATCTTCTAATTACGCGGATTGGGGCCAGCCGATTTTTTTTTAAAGTTTAAGTAGGCTGTTGTAAAAGATTTTGTACGGTAGATCTGTTTATTTTGTTTATTTAGATGTAATAAATACATTTGAATTGGATACTAACAGTTGTATCAATATTATAAACACAGTATCGATACGCTGTTGTGGTTTCCATGGATTTCTATCGGAGCGACTAGGCCTAGTGGTCAAGTCCAAATTAATTTTTTTTTAAAATTTTCACCTGCATCTTCTTGTATCCAAGAAACTAACATACTCACACCAAAAGCAATAACACCAACATGTTCTTTATTCAATTGTGTCTCTACACACAACAAAATCATATTTAATGACCAACAAAAAGAAAGGTTACACGTTCTCAAAGTGAACAACCATCGGAAAATTTTAAATTTTTGAAAAAATAATGCGACGGGAAAAGGTTTTAACAAATATTGGGAGAACTACACCATGTGTTGACTACATTTCAAGACAGAAAATATGATGGTTAGACCATGTCATGAGAATGCAGCCTGATCAACTACCACTGCACACTTACAGTGCAAGAAGATTTGACTACAAGGCACGAGAAAGGCCTCTTGGCAGATGATTAGATCACATAAGAGAACAATATAGGCTTACAAGTGTAAAACAATGTATCGTCAGATACTGGTCTAACACGAAAACAGAAACAAAACCTACATTATGATCAAAAGGCCTTCATTAGGGATAATGAGCAACAAAAATAAGAGCTAGTGAATCATAGAGGAAGGGATGAATACACAAAAAAATGGAGGAATAAACATATAAAGGGCTAAAAAGGGGGACTTACCAGGATAGCATATAAGATATCATTACAAGTCTTCTCTCCTGTGGACACGTCAGAAGCCAGATAGCAAGGCTTACAACCACTGGGGCAAGACACAGCCTAAGAAAGGTCACTCAAGTTCCCATGATGCTTAACAACACAAGTGGATGGACAAGATGATTTGAACCCCTGTCTGCTACTATCTTCATCGTCCTACCCTGCAAGCAGTGTCTCCATTTCTTATACCACAGCATTAATGTACACTCAAAATTGTGTTTATTACATTTGTCAAACACCGTTAAAAAAACTCAATAGATTTTCTTTGTCAGCAGGTTAAATCACAAATTACAAGAAGCAACCCTTTGAGTTATTCAAATGCTCTGTAGCCTTTGTCAGTAATCATACAAACATTTTCAATAAAAATATGTACTTGCTATGTTTACAAATATAATTTTAGATTTTGTATATTCTTTACCATCTAATGATGTTGTTTATTCCCTTCAATTTTATGGTTTTATCTTCATTTAATGGGAGGAGACTAATATCTGGTCAGGCAAAACATACTGATCAGACATGTTAGTAAGGGTCAGGTAAAACATACTGATCAGACATGTTAGTAAGGGTCAGGTAAAATATACTGGCTAAGACCCTCACCTCGGCTTTCTCGTAGGTCTCCCTCACTTTCACGTAGGTCTCCCTGGAAATGGGCTGTTTTCATAGCAGCCTGGTTAACGAGGTGTCAGGATTTACATAATCCCTGTAGTAGTGAGTGACATGCAGATGAAGCTAATCATAATTCAACAGTCTAGAGGACCCTGGTTCACGTCCATCAGCACGCTCGGGGTGTGAGAAAAGCTAAAACGTGCCACTCAACACCCTTTTTAGGGCTCCCAAAATGAGTAATCGTATTCATTATGGGCATTCAGCAACAAAAACATCTTGACCTAATTGCAATAACATTAATGTGGTTTGATTCCAGGAAGCATTGTTATTTTGTTGATCTGTTTGTGAGAGTCTCCAACAAAGTAGCCGTGGCTATGTATGAAAAACTTGGCTACAGTGTGTACCGGAGAGTCTTGGAGTATTACTCAGGAGGGGTGGATGAGGATGCTTTTGGTTAGTTTTTCACTACTTCATCAGTCTTATTTTTATTGCTTTGATGTTCTCTCACAGAAAGTATTACCATTGGTAACTACTAAAGCATGTTTCGTGTATTTGGAACATATTAAAATGGGTTTTGTATCTTTAGGAACAACTAAAACATGTTTCAAATGTTTGAGAATAGCTAAAATGATTTTTACATAGTTGAAACATATTAAAACATGTTTGATAACTGTGAAGCCTTCTAAATCATGTTTCAAATAATTAGGAACTACTAAATCCTGTTTCACATCTTTGGAACCTGCTAAACACATAGTTTGTATCCTTGGCTGACCATCCAATGCACCAGAGACTAAACAATTTGGGAAATGGGAAACTAAAGCGGAGAAACTTTGCAGAAATAGCCAAAGCAAAGATGCACGAAGATCCCATAAACGCACTAACAACACCAAAACCCATCACTACTGTACGAAAACCTACCTGGAGGCAGGATATATTTCCAGAGGTGGTAGAAAATATACCAGGTATTGGAAACAGAAACTGCCAGACTGAAAAAGAAAGGAGAGATACTACCCTAAGCTTTATATCGAAAAACTACCCAAGCATGGACTGGACCCATGCATACACCGACGGTTCTGTAACAAACACTACACAGAACGGAGGGGCAGGAGCATTCCTGAACCTACCAAATGGCAGAAAAATAACACTGTCATTCGCTACTAGTAAGTACACAAGCAATTTCAGAGCGGAGGCAGAGGCACTGAGGGCAGCAGTGGAAGAAATGGTGACACACAAAGAAAATGAAAGCCATATAGTCCTGCTTTCAGAACATCTCGCCGTAGTCACATCGCTAAAAAGCCAGAAAAACACTGAGCTTAATGACTTAAGAGCAGCACTCTGCAAACTGTGCCAGCAGTCCGCACCAAAAAGGGTGGTGGTACAGTGGGTCCCATCACACTGCAACATCCAAGGCAACGAGGAGGCAGACAGACTGGCAAAAGAAGGTGCAAGACTACCACAAACAGATACTAGTATGACGTATGAAGAGTCAAAACGGCTTATCAAAGCCAGATACATGACCAAATGGGAAACCGAACATACTGGTTACACCAAAAATGATGCCTATTACCAGTTGAACAGAAGAGAGCAGGTCGTTGTCTTCAGACTTCGCACTGGCCACAATAGACTGAGGTACCACCTATTCAACAAATTGAAGATAGGTGGTACCGACGAATGCCCGTGCGGTACCGGTAAAATGACCGCTGAACATCTGCTGCAGAACTGCCCGACATACGAGGATCAGAGAAAGCAGATGTGGCCATCACCAGTGGAACTGCAAGACAAGCTCTATGGCAGTGTCGACAGCCTCAGGATGACCGCCGCTTTTTTCCAAAAAATAATGGTTACTGTCTGACTGCGTACGAAGAAGAAGTAGTATCCTTGGAACATTAGAACAGCGGTTATTAATCTTTTAATTACTGTGAACTGAAAATATTCCAAATATAAAAATGTTCTAGAATGAATTGTCTGTGTGCTTACAATAGTAAACAATGCCTGCAATTGAAAATGTTCAAGGAAATATTTTGCTAATAAACAAGAAAGCATAATAAAATGAAAATAAAATTGTCTCTTACCATCCAGTTTAAATGAATCCTCTACATCTGCAACTTACACTACTGATTTATTTTAATTTAATATCCATATTTACACAATCTAGGAAAGTATCATCAGTTGGTAAGCACAAAATACATTTCAGCAAAAGTTGATAGTGTTGACTGTGTGAGGGCCCACTAATGTTCACTTTACATTAAATGATATTTATTGAATATGTATCGTTCTGAATCAGTTTTACAGGTACTAGACAATACATATTCTCTTATATTTATTGAAACCTTATGAGGTTTAGAATACGGTCCTACTTCAGTGTAAATATTGGTTGTAAATTCTATTGAACTGTTGACTCCCTCTAGTGAGAAGACAGACACTACATTTCACTTACAAGCCTTATTATATCTGGGTCATGTAGCTGAAACTCGTATACTGAGTTCTGACTCTACGTATTTCAAACGGTTTCTATATTTATTTTTAAGATAAATGAGAGCAAAGAATGATTTTTCACACAACAATGTCAACAAAGCCCTCTTTGATAGTTCTGTAAAATCTTTTTGTGAGTGAGCCCAGAAATTTGCAAGGGGCTGTTCCTTGAACTGTGCTTTCAGACCACCATTCGTGGATATTTCTTTGAGCTTGTTTTCCTCTACGGCTGTAAGCCTTTCTTCTACGTCACACACATTGGCTGAAAATGATTTTCCTATCCAGTGTTTGCTTGCATCAGAAACAGGGAAATATTCTTGGAAACTATGTTGCATATCTTTCAAATGTTGTACGATAAGTGATGTGTCCTCCTCAGACAACTCTGTTGGTAAAGCCAAAAACATTTGGGAGATTTTGAAATGTCTCATATTTATTATGTAAGCCGTGTAGCCCAGTAGTTAGCGTGCTGGCTTCGCATGTGAGTAGTCCTGGGTTCATTCCCCAGTTGAGACGGTAATGTTTTTTCAGACCGCAATGGCTCCTGGGTGACCCAGCCTTAAATGGGTACTGGTTCAGTACGGGAAGTAAAAGCGGTGAGGGAGAGGAGATGGCTACAGCCCTCATATAGCCGAGCCTTTGAAATGTGAGATTGCTAACACCTCACATCCCTACGGCAGTAATGCTATGGTTTACTAGACGTTGATGCCACATTGCTGTGATCTTGTCTTCAACTTGAAAAACTGTAACTTCTTCTCTTCGAAGATTTAAGTTGAACATATGAGTTGAGTAAATAAATCTAACAAATATTCTAGGTTTACTAACCAGTAAAAATCTGTCACATGATCGCAGATGTGAAATTGCTGCTAAATGAGGTCAGGTCCAACCTCGTCTCTCAATTCCCCAAAACAAGACAAAATTTCACCTTGTGCTGGCCAGCAAACTTCACAGTGTAATAAAAATTTATAGTGCTCACTGTCCATATTTTTTAAAAGCTGCTTAAAAAGTCTTGAATTAAATGATTTGCTTTTTATAAAATTGACCATTTTGATTGAATCATTCAAGATCTGTTTTATTTGTTTTTGGTATCCTCTTAGCAATTAATGCTTCCCTATGTATGCAGCAATGGTACCGATGGTATTATTTCCTTAATTCATGCTACAAGTTCAGTAAGCTGTCCCAGATATCGCATGTGCCCCATCTGTGCTAATTCCAAATCATTTCCACCAATCCATGTCTTGGCACGGGAAAGCTTAGTTAAACTGCTAAATAATTCTACAGCCATAGTGTGCACCAAGGAGGAAATGAATAGAAGTCTTCAAAAATATTTTTCTCATTCTCATATCTAACGTAGCACAATAAGGTCACTTTGTTTGTCAAGTCTGTGCAGAGCAAAATAGGGGCACATGCAAACTCTTACTTGTAACTGTTCGTTGAAATTGGCTGATAGACCATCGATTTGCTTCCTAACTGTCAATTAACAAAGGTATTATGGATAGGTGCTTGGCTGCTTTCTTGTTGATCAAAGCAGAAACAATGTTTACAGCTGGTAATATAAGATCTTCAGCTATTGTGTGTGACTATCTGGTTCTTGCTATTAGTTGAGCAACTATAAATGAGGCAATTTCATTGATACAACCAGTTGCCGTCTTTTTTTAAAACCATTTTCTTACTTTCACCTGCTTCTTACTTTTGAAAAAAATTGATGCTCTGAGCCATGTTTTCTATCATAATATCTTCGTAATTTTGACAGTTTCATGGCCTTGTTGGACAATATGTCGTAACAAAACACACACTGAAGTAAGTGATAGCCTTTTAGGCCAGGACACGTCTAGCCAATCAACATAAATTACTTGCTATAACAGTGACGCTTTTTAAGATGGCTGGAAGAAACTTCATTTTGCATCGAGCAGAATGTACTCCCGTCATCATTACGTTTTAAATTCAGCCAGCAATTTATCCTGAGGCTCAACCAAAATGTATTTTAGCGAAATTCAATGCTTTGTTATATATCAAATCTTTCCCAAGATTGTCCTAGCCAATCGTCTTACTGAGTTTCATTCTTCTAGCGATCTAGGACGCGATCAATCAGGCTGCTGGCTCTAATTTCTCCGATCTGGGGAAACTTGTATTTATCTTCTGGTCGGTTATTTTGTCTCTTTGTGGAATGTAGCTCAATGATGGCGTTTTCAAATGTCTGTGATCATGGACAATAGACCTGCTGTGACGTCCGGTCATCTGCCTTACACACTCAAATTCCCACATGGACGTCTGTTTAACCAGCATTTAACTAATTATGTGAACATTGTCTAAATCAACTTCTGCTGTATTTATCTTTGCTTCTGTTTTTCTATTTATCTTTTGATTTTAAATGTCAAAGTTCATAACATTTCTTCAAGCCTTTGCAGCCTCCCTGAGAGGATCTTGCGGACCCTGGACAATAGATTAAGAACCACTGTATTAGAACATATTTAATATCTTTGTTAAATGCAAAAATAAAATTTAAAAAAAAGTTGAACCATTTGCTCTATGTATCCCATAAATTATATGTGAGGATTTTTGTTGTTGTTGGCGTTCACCTTATTTCTCTAATCCCCCGATGCGGTGTGCACTGCACTGTGGTTTTTATTTTGTGCCTGTCTGCCCAGTGCATCCGACTTCAGCATGCGTTTTATATAAAGGCCTGCTTCCTCCTGCATTTTCTAAGGGTTTGTTTATTATCCTATGTGAGAAATATCAGTTGGTTGTCCTTATTTTTTATTATTACAAATATTTGTAATCCACCAAATTATTTTGCTCATATTAACTACGTTGTGTGAATTTGAATATGTTTTGAAAGTTAAATTGAAGACAATGCGAGAAGTGCACTCTATTCTGAGTTAGGCATTAACGTGCCCTGTGAATAGATTTAAGAAATAAGATTGAATTATTTTAATGAATCATGTTTATGCCTTTGTTCATATCAGCTCTCATGACCTTTGTCCAACAGATATGAGGAAAGCCTTATCCAGAGATAAAGACAAGAAGTCTGTTATTCCCATACCGCATCCTGTCAGACCTGATGAGCTGGACTGACCTGCCGCAGGACACACTACTCTTGCAGACATTTTTGATCCCTTGTTGATAGCTATGCTGATTCTGGCTGCATCTCTTGTGTTGTTTCTGATAGAGTTATGGAGACAGAGAAACTTTCATTCAAGGTCATTGAACATGGAGTTGTAAAAAAAAATGAGTCTGTATTTAGATCAGTAAACTGGATAGATTTTTAAGTATGTGGATAGATTTTAGGAATAAAATGGTTATTGATAGCCACTTTGTAAAGTTGGTGATTAAGAGTTTCATAAGGTGTTCTTGAAGTCAGTGGGGAAACTGAGACTAGTCAATTGATACACACAATTGGTAGCAAAGACATGTATATTTTGAGCACTGAGGAAACATACAGACCAGATTTTCTTTTCTGTTGTCTGTGTGTGTTTCTATGGTGTGTATTTTGTCAGCACTTAGCTCTTTCATGTCCTGGTTAGTATTGACGTTTTGTGTCTTTCAGTTTGAGGCAAGTGCAGCAACTCTGCATGTCAAATAGTGTTATTCAAATTAATTAATATTAAACAAATTGAGCTAATATTAGGATCTATGACATGAATTATTCATAATAAAGTTTATATATTAGTATGAAGTGTTAAATGTCATTAATGTAAGAGGAAATAATACGGCAATCATGACGTTGGATGTGTTTCTGCTTCAAAAACATTACCGGAGTTCCTTTCTTTTGTGTTTCAGTCAGTTTGAATTGGACATGTGTTGAATATCCGTGTGTAATCCAAATGCGTTATCATTGGTCTGATCAAATAATGAAATCATCCCAGGGTGTTTGTGCCCAAATTTCATCAGACAGAAAGCTTGACTTTGACACATGCGAACACATGTAAATACGGGAGAAATATATTAATTATATATTAAATGAAGGCTATGTGTACAGAACGTTCTGTTATAAATCAGATCTCGTAACCAATGAGAGTTCGTTGCTATGTAACAAACGCTAACACTAGTGTTTTTATACCAATTTCAATGCAATCTAACTGAAACTGATGGTTTGCGTGCCACCGATGCCTACCGTACCGAGCTAAAAATTGTAAAAAACATACTTTGTTTTTGAAATGAATGTCACTACAATTTAAAAAAAAATGAGTTGTAGTGTTTTCTGCACTTCTGTGTCATCTGACAAAGATAGATTCACGAATATGATACAAATTATGCTGATCCTATGTTCAAAGGTTTTAGTTGTTTGTTTGGCACTAATTTTGTGGGGGGGGGGGCAAGTTGTGCCGAACCATCATCACATAAAAACACACAGCCCTGTTGTCTCACAATACATGCGAAAAACAAGAAATGAAAATAATCACTTTATGATTGATTTATTCCTTCGCACCATTGCTGAAGCATATGTCCACTGCTACAGCTGGCACCTAGCCAGGATGTCTGTATCTGAGCATTTAGCAGTTTCAAAGGAGTGGTTTTACATGATGACGTTGCTAGCCTCATGCACAGTCCTCTTTGGTTACTTTTTAGCGCCATACATGAAAAGCCGCAGTGGACTTATTCTTTTCAACTAACTTTGGTACCACTCTGGTGAACCATTTAATAAGACACAGAAATGTATCAAAAGAAAGTAAGCGATCTAGAACATGATAGAAACAGAACGAGAGAAGAGGTATCTTTATTAAGAAACTGAGGAAGCTCACATGGACATATTGTAACAATGGATTCCAACTTATCAGCCTGGGGGTGGAAGATGGCACAGGAGAGGATATATCAGCAAGTGACCAAACTATTACATAAACACCAAGGCTAAAATAATTGACCTGTCTCCAAAACTTCAAAGTACAATCAGTGGTTGAAAGATGAGAGAATGTCTAGTTCTAGACTCGGATGTAAAAAAAATGAGTTGGTTTCAGTTATTTGTTATTCAGAGTTGTTATGTTAGTAACTTTTTGTTACATTTTGAAACATTTGTCACATGTGAGCAGGTAGAGCTATTTACAGATAACAAAAGAAAATGAACATATGTGCACTGTTTCTGTAGTTTTTCTGCAAAATCCAATCTGACTTTCCAGTTTTCTAATCCAGTTTAAATATTACTCATATAGACAAAAATCTGCCCAGATTCATAAATGGCTGCCTGAGTATTGTGTCCAGATACTTTGAAATTACACATTGTGTAATTACATGTTCTATGTATGTTTGTGAATGTCTTTACATTTAGTTTGTTTACTTTATTATACTCTTTGACTAAAGTATGTAAACTCTAAGTGAACTTAATTTCATTTATTTTTTAGTGTAAGATGTAAGTGTTTGAGTTAGTTATGTACACCAACCTGACAATTTGTTTGTTTGGTTTGAAAAACTTGTTTCTGCATGTTAAAAATAACTATAACATTTCCTAAAGTTCTTTGTTCTCATTAATCCCTTCCTCTGTTAATAGAAAGTTGGTTTCTGTTCCCCTAGCTCTATGTTTATGTTTTGTTCTATGTCAACTCTGTTTTTTTTAGTAAACATTTGTTGTGAAGTATACATCTTATAGTAATTATATTATGTTCTTTGTTATCCGTATCTTTGCCATGTTATTTGCATATATATTGTGAATACATTATGGTTTTTTTTTTCAACCAAATTTTTGTAGTATGCAACATGTTATTTATAGGTGTGTACTTATTTGTTTCCATCATCACTGTTTTTGTAATGAATTAAATACATATTGTTAGTAATAATGTTCAGTTTTGTTCACTTTTATTATTCATTATACCATTATAACATTGCTGACCTGAACATAAATATCAGCTCTCAACTTTAGTGAGAATGTGAACACTGTTAGATAAAATAAAGTCGAAGAAAAATGAGACAGATTACTGGGGATTTTAACTTTAAATGATAAGTAGCCACTTTGACCACGGATTTTAACGTAGCACAAAAAGCAGCCACTTGAACAAGGGATTTTAACTTGGGGTGAAAAGCAGTTACTTTTAACCATGGATTTTAACTTATGACAAAAAGCAGTTACTTTTAACCAGGGATTTTTTAACTTAGAACCTATGTAGTTTATGTATTATTTTTCCGTTTTAGGCCTTTTTTGTTTCTTACAAAACATAAGCACTGGAATAGATGGCCCCTTACAGGAGGCCTGCTACAAAGCACTTTGTGTGGTCGGGATGTAGTGGTTTCTGCAGTGGTTTATTATGCATGATGAGGTTGCTAATCCCTTGCTGTTTATGTATTAGTTTGTTTAAAAAACTAAAAATAGCCACTACTCTTGTCTGTGATCATGTGTTGGAGAATTTAGTGTAAGATGTCTCAGATTTTGTGATGTGGGAGGCACATCTTACCCTTACCCACCAAATAGCCAGGTACCCAGTTATCAGTTGCCATTACCTGCCAATCAGTCGAGTATCCAGTTATCAGTTGACATTACCTACTAATCAGTCAGGTACCCAGTTATCAGTCGACATTACCTACCAAACAGTCAGGTACCCAGTTATCAGTTGATGTTTAGAAAAATGATCTTAAATATCTATGAGTGTTTACAGTTATTGTTGTCAGGAGTTATGTGAAGGCTATACTCTTGTCTGCCAAAATTATTCAGTAGTAGAGTGTATCAGTGCCAGAGGGAATATTTTAAGCTTCTTTTTTTAGTTGGGCAGTTTTTTTCCTGTTACTCTTCATTTGTTTATGTTTGTTTTGTGTTCATTATTGTTTGACAGATGAAATAAAAACAAAAGTGATAGAAACAAATGTTTTGAGTACTATTAATGGATTGTAATATAATGTGAAGTCTTAGATAAATATCTTCTTCTTTATCACCTTGAAGTGAATGGACCATCAAACCAATCCTCTCCTAGCAAACCTGCCCTATGCTATTTTCTCATTCTTCTTCGGCGTTCATTCTGAAAAGGACGTTGTATCATAGTTTACAGCAAGGCTGCGTCTTTCAGCGTGACACATCCAATTTCAGTTGGCTTTTTTGGGTACTGAAGAACAAAGTGTTTGGAAGAACAAAGTGTTTGGAAGAACAAAATGTTTAGAAGAACAAAGTGTTTGGAAGAACAAAATGTTTGGAAGAACAAAATGTTTGGAAGAACAAAATGTTTAGAAGAACAAAGTGTTTAGAAGAACAAAGTGTTTGGAAGAACAAAGTGTTTGGAAGAACAAAATGTTTGGAAGAACAAAGTGTTTGGAAGAACAAAGTGTTTGGAAGAACAAAATGTTTGAAAAAACAAATAAATGAGTGTTCTTAGTCAGAAAATGGAAGTAAAAAATCCACAACAGAAGCAATATTTAACTGAACAAAACACTGGACTGTAAATACATAGAACTGTACACTTTTAAATTGTATATAAGAATGATAACACTTTGCTTAACAATTTGTGAAGGATATAACAAAAGTATTTTGTTTCATATCAAAAATGTGAGTGATAAAACAAAACTATAAAGCAATCATGACATTGAACGTATCATGTCTGAGTGATATAATAGCACTGTACGACAATCATAACATTTAACGTAACATTGCATACTTTATATTTAAAAAATGTTGTGCACAGCAATCATAACATTGAACATAATAAATGTCCTAGTGAAATAATGGCACAGTACAACAGACATAACAAAGAACATGTCAAATGTATGTCAGTGATGCTGCAAAAGTTGGAGTGACTAATGAAATGAACAAAAGCAGGAAAATGTCTTGTGCTGACTCCAGTGTTCAGTAGAACAATGTTTTGTGCTGACTCCAGTATTCAGTAGAACAATGTCTTGTGCTGAATCCAGTGTTCAGTAGAACAATATTTTGTGCTGACTCCAGTATTCAGTAGAACAATGTTTTGTACTGACTCAGTGTTCAGTAGAACAATGTCTCGCGCTGACTCCAATGTCTTACCTCTGAATAACTTTATCATGTCACACAAATGATCTTCTGTTCATTCTTTCATCTTAGCTCGCTCTCAGGTAACCTCATTTATTTCATCCATTAACTAGGTCATCTGTCTCAGGCTTCTATCATTGACACACAATTTATTGTTCAATTGGGTTGTTCTCGTGTTGTCTTGTGGAGCTAATAGAAAGAACACGGTCGACTGTTAGTCTGTCCTCACCCCACGAGAACATCTCTGCGTCCAGTTTTTACAGAAATAAATAAATATCCATTTTGATGACTCATAGCTAGATAATACTATCACAAAATGGGAGCATTTACAAACCAAGTAGATGTAGCCGATGGTGGGTAACTAATCGTAAATGATAGTCCCTAGATGTCATTCTCATAGGTTGCCACCAAACAAGTGAGCAAGTCTAGGTCACAGTGAAAAAGACAAATGCAATGTTAGGTATGATAAAAAGAAATATTGAACATAGGAGCAAGGAAGTGATTGTCAAACTGTATAAAGCATTAGTTAGATGTAGATTGGAGTACTGTGTAAAGGTGTGGAGTCCTTATTGTAGAAGAGATATAAACATGCTGGAAAGGATGCAAAAAAGAGCGACAAAAGCTGAAAGTGGGATTCCAGAAATACAGTTATGAGGAAAGACTCAGAAAAAACCAGTCTACAGTATTTAGAAAAGAGAAGAAATCGATGTGACTTAAGATAATCAAAGGAGAGGATAAA
This sequence comes from Ariolimax columbianus, assembly GCA_036924085.1. Classification (NCBI taxonomy): domain Eukaryota; kingdom Metazoa; phylum Mollusca; class Gastropoda; order Stylommatophora; family Arionidae; genus Ariolimax; species Ariolimax columbianus. The sequence continues at coordinate 86,434,764 of JAVGWX010000007.1, read as the reverse complement.
TTAGAAGATAATACGTTTTTATTCAAAATACAACCATCTACAAGAACAAGAGGACATAGCTACAAATTAACTAAAGAAAGGTCCAGATTAGATATAAGGAAATATGTTTTTAGTCAGAGAGTGGTGAATGCTTGAAGTGCTTTTCCACAGGAAGAAGTGGAGACAGGGACAGTTAATGCATTTAAAAATAAACTGGAAGCACATATCTTCTAGAGCAAGGAAATGTAAATACAGATTGTGCAGTCTTCTAAACCAGTATAACGATGTTAAGTTAAGTACAATCTATATAAAACATTGTGAGCTATCTGGAGCAGATTTTGTAAGCACTAAAATCGTGTCTGTCCGACATTATCTTCTTTGAATCCCAGACAAAAAGAGTTAATGACTCTGTCATTTCTGTCTCACATATAAGAGTTTTGTTTCTAGAGTTTTCTTTTAAACTCTGATGCTTTCTGTAGGCTAAACTCATCTGACGTTTGACCTGTGTGAACGGTGGCTTGTGCAATGCTATCAGTTGAAGGGTCTTTTATCCTTCACGGGTTTTGCTCAACTGTTAGCTGCCCTCAGTGTGGCAGCTGTAATACTCCGGTCCCTGTCACGCACATACTCATGACAGAAACCGTCAACTCTAGATCATGGATTGGGGTGAAAAAGGTCTGCCAGACCTTCTCAAAATATTCTTAGTGCAATGAAATCATAAGATGATGTCAGATATCTTTAACGATAGGTTGTTAATTATGTGAAATCAAGAGTTGTAACTCTTTGAAAGCGCCTTAATGAAATCACATCAAGTATGCTAACTTATTAAAGTAGGAACAATGATGTAAAGTCAGATTTGATAGTCGTCAACGAGAGACACACCAGGTGAAGGCGAATGTGTCTCTAATCTTTCCACTAGTGTTTTTGGTCGATGGGCATCCGGCACCTCATTGACTGTCAAGATACTGATGTCACCCCCAGGCTTTGATGGATTTGCCGACTTGTTCACAGATCCTATAAGAACGGCGATGATAATCACGTGGTGAAATGTCAGATCCATTGTTATCAGACCTGTCACCCGGAAGTATACAAGAATGAAACATACTTAGAAACTATTACTCTAAATGGGAACTGTCAGAAACACACTTATATATGCACACACGCGCACTCAGGGAGCATCAAATAGTAAACTTACTTATCGTGGGCATTCAAGAACAATAAAACAATGTCACATACAATTAACGAAATGTGACGGAAATCAATGAAAGACACAAGTGACAGTAAAGTAGACCACCTAAGTCCATCTTATGTTGTATACAAACTCTGCATCACTGCTCTAAGGTAGACACAATAGTGGTCATCACCTCTATCAGCTAATGGTGAACAACAGATGGTCCATCTAGCCTCGGCCTCTGTGTCATCATTTGAAGGGTTTTACGCATGAATTACAAAACTAGTATATGGACCCATCCGGGTATTTCATATGGATACCATACCCTGTAAAAGAGGTAGATCTTATTGTTGATCCATCCGTATAGACCAGGACTGCCGATTTTGGGTTGCTAGAGACTGTCTCAAAGGCACATGTCTACAGGATTTTAGGTGTAGTCGCCTTGGTGACTGCCTTTTCTGTCAGGTGTGCTTTTATGACTGGCAGGCAAAGATTTTCCCAAAAGGGTGATCAAAAACATATTTTCCGCTTCTCTCTCCTCTCGTAGATGATGAATATGGCTTTCCCCTTCTGCATAAAGCGGGGACAATTGCTTCAGTCTTTTCTTTTGCTTCCAAGTGTCTATTTGTACCCTATTTGGATGGTCATTTTCTTGTCTCTTGTATCTCTCTACCGCTTCAGCCAGTGCGCCCTTTTCTCCTGATATCTAGCGGTTCTATGTTGGCCTCTATCTCGCACGCCGTTGTAGGTGTTGATCTCACCCCCACCCCACCACAAATTAGTCTGAGAGTCTTTCTACACCCGGTCAATAGATGATATGTTATTTGTACTCACAGTGGTCTGTATGGGGAGACTGTAGTCCATCACCGGTCGTACATAACCAAGGCATAGTTGCCGAAGAGTTTGTTTATCAGCTCCCCAGTTTGTACTAGCAAGTCTTTTGATTAAGTTTAAGGGCTTCGCTGCTTAACTTCTGACGTTGCAGATGTGGCTGCCAAATCTTAACTGTCTGTCCAGTGTTACTCCCAAATAAACTGGGGTATCCTCTTTTGCTAGTAATTCCCCATTCATTTTGATGTTAATGGATCTCTCTGCTTATTTATTACTGCGGGAGAAGATGGTGTATATGGTTTTCTGTGTATATATGTTTAGTTTCCACAGTTCGCAGTATACGGAAATTGTTGTCGACTTTTTAGCTGTTGTAAAACATTCTGCTAGAATAGACGAGAATTTCTGCTGCCGCTTATTCCTGCTGTCTCAACAACCAATTGATATCAGTTTCTGCAGCAGTATGACATTATCCATGCTGTCAGACGATGTAATAACAACTAAGTTATCTAATCCTAACCCAAAATCCAACCCCAAACCTAACCAGAACCCAAATCCTAATTCTAACCATAACCTTAACCCTAAACGTAACCTAACCTTAACCCTAAACCTAACCACAACCATAACCATAACCCTAAACCTAACCACAACCCTTAACCTAAACCATAACCCTAATTATAAACCTAACCCCTTGCAAAACTGAACATAACCATCTTTTCTACACTTTTATCTTCATCTAATTCTTTACTTATTCACTTAAAATACAATTATATCGACCTGTCCTCCCCTTAACCCGAAATGGAATGTCCCGTTACGTTCGAAGGGAAACGAGGCAGCTCTGCTGGGGCTGAATTAAGACACATATTTGTGATGGAAGACTAACGTCTGATCAGGCAAAACATACTGATCAGACAAGTTAGTCAGGGTCAGGCAAAACATACTGATCAGACAAGTTAGTCAGGGTCAGGAAAAATATACTCTCCAAGACCCTCACCTCGACTTCCACGTAGTACTTCCTGGAAACGGGTTGTTTTAATGACAGCCTGACTATCGGAGTGAGGGATCGACGTGATGTCCGTAGTAGTGATCGACATGCAGATGAAGCATAGGACAACCGCCTGCAGGACCCTATCCACCTACATCAGCACGTTCAGGATGGGAGGAAATGGGCCATAAACAGTTTACATACGCACACATTCTTACCTTAAAGAATATCTATGGTCCTGGTTAATGAAAGCGTTACTGCTCTTGCATGTATGCCCAGTAATAAAATAACATAGTGCTTTCATTTAGTAAGCCTTATAACACGTTGTACACGTCACACTTGACTTTCCCCGTAATAATGACGTTCGATATTGGCAAAGTGAAACTCGAAACACGATCGCTGACGTGAATTTTACAATCAATGTTATTTTTAACCCTTCTTTGAACTGCCCGATCAGAGCTGGCAAAACGGCTGTAACAATTAACAGAATAGACGGCGTAATACTATATAACTGTTCTTCTTCTTTTTCTTCGTCGTACGCTATCAGACGTCAACCTTAATTTTTTCGAAAAAAGGTGAGGCTGTCGACACTGCCATAGAGCTTGTCTAGTGTTGCCACTGGTGATGGCCACATCTGCTTTCTCTGATCCTCGTATGTCGGGCAGTTTTGCAGCAAATGTTCAGCGATCATTTTCTTGGTACCACACGAGCATTCGTCAGTGCCACCTATCTTCAATTTGTTGAATAGGTGGTACCTCAGTCTATTGTGGCCAGTGCGAAGTCTGAAGACCACGACCTGCTCTCTTCTGTTCAACTGGTAATATGCATCGTTTTTTTGTGTAGCCAGTATGTTCTGTTTCCCATTTGGTCATGTATCTAGCTCTAATAAGGCGTTTTGACTCTTCGTATGTCACACTAGTATCTGGTTGAAGTAGCCTTGCACCTTCTTTTGCCAGTCTGTCTGCCTCCTCGTTGCCTTGGATGTTACAGTGGGATGGAACCCACTGTACCACTACTCTTTTTGGTGCGGACTGCTGGCATAGTTGACAGAGTACTGCTCTTAAATCATTAAGTTCAGTATTTTTCTGTCTTTTTAGTGCTGTGACTACGGCCAGGGCATCTGTAAGCAGGACTATGTGGCTTTCATTCCTTTTACCTGTCACCATTTCTTCCACTGCCGCCCTCAGTGCCTCTGCCTCCGCTCTGAAATTGCTTGAGAACTTTCCAGTTGCCACTGACAGTGTTATTTTTCTGCCATTTGGTAGGCTCAGGAATGCCCCAGCCCCTCCGTTCTGTGTTGTGTTTGTTACAGAACCGTCGGTGTATGCATGGGTCCAGTCCATGCTTGGGTAGTTTTCCGTAATAAAACTCAGGGTAGTATCTCTTCTTTCTTTTTCAGTCTGGCAGTTTTTTGTTTCCAATACCTGGTATATTTTCTACCACCTCTGGAAATATATGCTGCCTAACAGGTAGGTTTTCGTACAGTAGGGATGGGCTTTGGTGTTGTTAGTGCGTTCATAGGGTCTTCGTGCATCTTTGCTTTGGCTATTTCTGCAAAGTTTCTCCGCTTTAGTTTCCCATTTCCAAAATTGTTTAGTCTCTGGTGCATTGGATGGTCAGTCAGTCTTCTGAGTTTCTCTGCTTGCTGCTGGGCTCTGCGGTCTCTTCTGTCGGTCACGGATTGCAGTTTTGTAATCTTTTCAAGTTCTACAATTGGCGTTGACTTCATGCCTCCTGTTATAACTCTCATGGCTTGGTTTTGGAGTTTGCTAATTTTATCGAAGTTCGCCTTTGCTGCTGTTGTCCATACCGCAATGCCATACTCGAGAACTGGTCTCACTCTTCCAGTGAACAGTTTCTTTAGTATGCTTTCGTCTGCTCCCCAGCTTGTGCCAGCAAGTTTCCTTATGATTGCCATTCTTTCTCTGGCTCTCATTCGGTTTCTCTCGCTCTGACTTTTCCATGTCATGCACCGATCAAATGTGACTCCCAGGTAGTTTGGGTTTTCGCTTGGCTGCAGGTATTTGCCGTTGAGACTTATTTTGGTGTTCTGGGGTTTGTTTGATAGCGAGAATATCGTACATGTTGTTTTTTTCCCCTTTATTTTGACCAGCCATGAGTTCGCCCACTCTTCCAGCGATGTTAGGGCCTGCTGCATCCGATTACTTGCTATGGTGAGATTCTTTTCAGAGGTCCACATAGCCAAATCGTCTGCAAACATTGAGCTATGGACTCTTCTTGGTATATTCTCTGTTTTGTTATTTATATATACCAGGAAGAGTGTGGGTGACAGTACTCCCCCTTGGGGTACTCCCTGATCAAGTGTCACCTTTTTGCTCATCTGCCCTTGTACTTGAACTCTGGCTGTTCTGTTTTTGAGGTAGTGGCTGATCCATTTGTACATTTTCCCACAAACTTCACTTCTTTGTAGCTTGACTTTAAGTCCCTCTTTCCAGACTTTGTCAAATGCCTTTTCTAGGTCCACCCAAACCGCTACTGTGTGTTTTTTCTCCTGGTAGGCATCTTCCATTTCCTGGGCTATGAGGGTAACCTGATCCTCAGTGGATCTGTGCTGTCTAAAGCCTGCTTGCTGTGGAATTAGCATGTGTTTTTCTTCCAGATGCCACATCAGTCTGGCGTTTATCATACCTTCCATCAATTTGCCCACACAACTCAGTAGGCTGATAGGCCTGTATCCATTTGCATCTGTTTTGTCTTTTCCTTTCTTTGGTACTGGTACAAGTACTGCGTCTTTCCATGCCTGGGGTACAATACCCCTTTTCCAGCTTTGGTTCAGGACTGATAGTAACATATAACTGTTCAATTAATGTTCTGCTTGTCTTCTATTGAAGTAACGAGTAGTTCAAGATTTGAACGTTTCTAGTTCGTGACACAACAGTACAGGCAGTACACATAGACTGCATATGGTTGACATTGTTGTTGTTGTTTGCGAATGCCAATACTGAGTAGGTTACTCTGTTGTGCGTTAAGTGGTAGGGGTTCGTAGCTTTCCTCACATCCCGAGCGTGCTGATGAAGGTGGACCGGGGTCCTCCAGGCGGTTGTGCTATGTTTGGCTTCATTTGCGTGTCGCTCACTACTACGGGGATCACGTCAAACCTCACATTGTTAGCCAGACTATTGTCCTCGACAACAGCTCGTTTCCAGGACGACCAACGAGATCAGGTGAGGGTCTTGGCCCGTATATTTCTCCTGACCATGGCTAACATTGTCTGATCAGTGTTTTTTTGCCTGACCAGACGTTAGCCTCATCGGCCCACGTTTGACAAGAAACGTTATTCGAGCCGGAAATGGTGATTGATAGATTCTGAAAAGAACAGAACTTGGCTGCCTTCTTCTACTTTTAATTTGTAACAATAACATTTGACGAAACAAAAGAAGAGGATGGAAACTATGTTTTTGTGACCAAGTTTGACAAGGAGGAGAGAGAGTTTAAATATCTTCTTCTTCTTCTGCGTACACAGTCAGACAGTAACCATTATTTTTTCGAAAAAAGCGGCGGTCATCCTGAGGCTCTCGCTACTGCCATAGAGCTTGTCTTGCAGTTCCACTGGTAATGGCCACATCTGCTCTCTCTGATCCTCGTATGTCGGGCAGTTCTGCAGCAGATGTTCAGTGGTCATTTTACCAGTACCGCACGGGCATTCGTCGGTACTCCCTATCTTCAATTTGTTGAATAGGCGGTACTTCAGTCTGTTGTGGCCAGTGCGAAGTCTGAAGACAACGACCTGCTCTCTTCGGTTCAACTGGTAATAGGCATCGTTTTTGGTGTAATCAGTATGTTCGTTTCCCATTTGGTCATGTATCTGGCTTTGATAAGCCGTTTTGACTCTTCGTACGTCATACTGGTATCTGTTTGTGGTAGTCTTGCACCTTCTTTTGCCAGTCTGTCTGCCTCCTCGTTGCCTTGGATGTTGCAGTGTGCCGGGACCCACTGTACCACTACCCTTTTTGGTGCGGACTGCTGGCACAGTTTGCAGAGTGCTGCTCTTAAGTCATTAAGCTCAGAGTTTTTCTGGCTTTTTAGCGCTGTGACTACGGCGAGAGCATCTGTCAGCAGGACTATATGGCTCTCATTTTCACTGTGTGTCACCATTTCTTCCACTGCCGCCCTCAGTGCCTCTGCCTCCGCTCTGAAATTGCTTGTGTACTTACCAGTAGCGAATGACAGTGTTATTTTTCTGCCATTTGGTAGGTTCAGGAATGCTCCTGCCCCTCCGTTCTGTGTAGTGTTTGTTACAGAACCGTCGGTGTATGCATGGGTCCAGTCCATGCTTGGGTAGCTTTTCGTTATGAAGCTTAGGGTAGTGTCTCTCCTTTCTTTTTCAGTCTGGCAGTTTTTGTTTGCAATACCTGGTATATTTTCTACCACCTCTGGAAATATATCCTGCCTCCAGGTAGGTTTTCGTACAGTAGTGATGGGTTTTGGTGTTGTTAGTGCGTTTATGGGATCTTCGTGCATCTTTGCTTTGGCTATTTCTGCAAAGTTTCTCCGCTTTAGTTTCCCATTTCCCAAATTGTTTAGTCTTTGGTACATTGGGTGGTCCGTCAGTCTTCGGAGTTTCTCTGACTGCAGCTGGGCTCTGCAGTCTCTTCTATCGGTCATGGATTGCAGTTTTGTAATCTTTTCAAGTTCTACAATTGGCGTTGACTTCATGCCACCTGTTATAATTCTCATGGCTTGGTTTTGAAGTTTGTTAACTTTATCGAAGTTCGCCTTCGCTGCTGTTGTCCATGCCGCAATGCCATACTCGAGAACTGGTCTCACTCTTCCAGTGTACAGTTTCTTTAGTATGCCTTCGTCTGCTCCCCAGCTTGTGCCAGCAAGTTTCCTCATGATTGCCATTCTTTCTCTGGCTTTCATTCGGTTTCTCTCAATCTGACTTTTCCATGTCATGCGCCGATCAAATGTGACTCCCAGATAGGTTGGGTTGTCGTTTGGCTGCAGGATTTTGCCATTTAGACTTAATTTGGTACTTTTGGGTTTTAATGAAAGCGAGAATATTGTGCACGTGGTTTTCTCCTCGTTTATTTTGACCGAGTTTAAATAAAATTACAAAAACTACATGTGATCTTGATGACCCGTTCCTCAGTGTAGCTGCGGCTCCCAACTTTGGCTCCAGCGGACCCTATCTTGGGCCACGGAAGTCCAATGCATGGTATGCACTACTCCAGGGGCGTCTGGGATGTTGTTGTGTACAACAAGGGAGTCTGACTAACGCATTGGAGGTCTTCCCCGCTGGGGTATCAGATTGCTGTCGCCGTGCTCCATTGACAATAGTTTCGTGGCACTAGGTGACCTGTCCATCTATGTTTTGGCTTATCTGCATAGATTACCACATCATTTGCCAAGGATAGTCGTCGTATGTCAGAATTGTGAAGATTTTGCATACGTTGGTTCTGACGAGTGATTCCGACCAAGCGCCTTGCAAGAGATACCTGGATCATTCTCAATTTGTCCTCTAGTGATTTTGTTTGTGGCCACGTCTCAGCACCGTAACACATAACGGGGAGAACAGTGGAATTAAAAAGAGAGACTCATAGGTTCTTTTCTTGTCAACCGTCCAGGACCGTGTTAAAGGACGAGAAGGCTGCCCAGTCAGCGCGGCGACGTCTTGTCATTTCAGGTTTCAGGCTTTTCTCCATATTGAGGAGGCGCACAAGATAGATGTACTCTTTGACATCCTTTAGATGCACCCCGCCAAAGTAGGCTGGATCAAAATTGGCGAAACCATTGCGCAAAACCTTGGTCTTCGAAACATTCATCCCCAGACCCGCGTTCCTGCCCTCTCCATCGAGTAGCAGCATCAATTGGTTGGATTCTGCTGCTGACTGGGATGAGCACTATGTCATCGGCAAATCGAAGGTGATTAAGGAGCCTGCCGTCAATATGGAAGCCAAAGATGTCCCAGTTTGATCAGCTGTTGACTGATTCAAAATATTAAGAGAAGAGGTTCGGAGAGATAGTATCTCCATGTAGACCCACTTCCAAACTGGTACCACAATTGGACGTTGGAAGAGACGTAATGTGGTAGTGCAGTTCGTATTACTGTTGGCAACAATATAACATGGGATGTTATTTGTAAAGGTAACATTGACCTTTCACCCATAAACAGCTACGTATTTCTTCTAGATCTATCATCACTATGTGCCATGCCGACTGATGTAGACAAACACAAGTCTTCACTTCCTGCACCTAGTGCCATTTGCCAATTCTGACGTTGACAGTGCTGTGTGTTGGCCATCATGTTTAACTTTCCACCATTTTCTCCCTTTTTGGTATTATGTTCTACAATTGACAGCTTTCAGTGCCATGATGTTAAGCTGTCCAGCACTTCCTCTCCTCGGTGTCCTCTGTTATCCTTTTCCACTAACATTTCTGTTATTGAAGTGTTATCCAGTCCTACTCTTCTTGTAACATCTACAAATATTGGTTTCTTTTGATGAAGGGTACGCAATCAGCTTTAAATATTCATAGAAACATGCTAATTTCCCTTGGACTAGTATTCGTTTTATAAGATGTTCAAAAATCATGTTTTTAATGCACACATGAGACCAAATAATATATTATATAACAGACTTATAACTACACTACCACTTAGATATGTCTTCAAGTTGCACATATAATAACCAACAACTCATGATGTACATAAATGTTTATTGCCAGTGCCAGAATTTCACTGAGTTCTAAACTTTTCAGTTTCACAGCTGGAATGAAATAATTCTTTCATATCTCAGTTTCACAGCTGGAATAAAACAAATCTTTCATATCTCAGTTTCACAGTTGGAATGAAATGAGTCTTTCATTCTACCTATTTATAAACATGACCGTCTCGAGATTTGTTTCTACTAATTTACTATTTGTTTCTTTTAGTACATGCATTTGCACTGATGTAAATCTCAGCACTCACATTTCCCAGGTTCTATCCTTCAGTCAATGAAACAGGATTCCTAACACTTCTAATCTTGCGCATCTGCTTGTTTGGTAGTGGAAGGTTCTGTTTATGATTGGATGAAGGTCTATTTTATTTTATGTATACCTCCCTTCTGTATAGCTACGGCTGTTCCTGAATACGAATTGCTTCTAGTCGACTGCGCAACTATGCCAATAACGAAACTCTGAGTACTGCTTTGATGATTTAACCAGTGATTGGAAGTTTCTCTCTCCCCCCCCCCCCTCCCCCTCTCTCTATGTTATTCATAGATTAACATTCTGCGATTGAGAGTATAACTTGGTTTTTACTTATATAACCTGGACCATTTAACACAAGTGTTTAAAGGTTTCTTTTCTCTCTGTTTACCATATTCTATCAAACCTGTGATTAAGTATATATCCGTATTGAGTGCTGCTTGTATGATTCAACACTTACAACTGTTTGGAGGTTTCTCTTTTCTCTGTTGGTCCTATATCAACCATTGAGTATTTAGCTCTGTTTTTCTTCCTCCATGTAGCTAGTTTCAGCCCCTTGAGTGTTGTTTCAGTTTGTCTTGGTCTGCTTCAGTGGTCCTTGTCTGTTCGTATCTGGTCGCCAAGTCTCAAGTTTTGTCCTTTGTTTCTAACCTTCTTTTGCAGGAAAATACACTCCCTGTGAATCTCCGCATTATTATAATATATCTTTCTGGGACCTACTTTGATTGACGCGTACTGTCCATGCGTTATCTGCTCGCGACCACGTTGGTAAATTCTAGCTTCTCCTAGATTGACTGCTTTCACAAAAGTTGGTCAGTCAACTCCGATTAATCTGTTCTACATGTACGCAGACATTGTATTAGACACCTTAACAGAGCGTCTAAAAGATCTGAACCGAATTTCCTCGTTTGGTTTTTCTGATAAAGTGCACAGTACTCAGTACACAGAGTCTCGCCGCCTCTTAGTCGAGAGGTTTAGTTCACCCTTTAGGGCCACCTGGACTATTATGCTGTTCTAGTGTGGGACTGGACAAAGAATCCTACTTATTCCAAGGTTCTAATACTGAACCCAAGTTCGACTTCATTTGGGGTTCATTTGGAAAGAAACCATAGAATCGTCACTGTGTCTGTCATACATACACAAGAACACTGATTGTTAGATGTAATGATGTCAGTGGAAAAATTAGAGGATACTTAAAATGTGGGGGCTAGAGGGAGTGGGTTAAAGGGAAAATGGTAGCCGATTTGAATGGAGAGGGGAGGAAATCAGCATTGTGTTTATGCTGTTGACGGATGAAGAGATGGAGGGGTTCAGAGAGGGTGTGAAGAGATGGAGAGGTTCAGAGAGGGTGGGAAGAGATGAGGGGTTCAGAGATGGAGGGGTTCAGAGAGGGTGGGAAGAGATGGAGGGGCTCAGAGAGGGTGTGAAGAGATGGAGGGGTTCAGAGAGGGTGTGAAGAGATGGAGGGGTTCAGAGAGGGTGGGAAGAGATGAGGGGTTCAGAGAGGGTGGGAAGAGATGAGGGGTTCAGAGAGAGTGGGAAGAGATGGAGGGGCTCAGAGAGAGTGGGAAGAGATGGAGGGGCTCAGAGAGGGTGTGAAGAGATGGAGGGGTTCAGAGATGGAGGGGTTCAGAGAGGGTGTGAAGAGATGAGGGGTTCAGAGATGGAGGGGTTCAGAGAGAGTGGGAAGAGATGGATGGGGTTCAGAGAGGGTGGGAAGAGATGGATGGGGTTCAGAGATGGAGGGGTTCAGAGAGGGTGGGAAGAGATGAGGGGTTCAGAGATGGAGGGGTTCAGAGAGGGTGTGAAGAGATGGAGGGGCTCAGAGAGGGTGTGAAGAGATGAGGGGTTCAGAGATGGAGGGGTTCAGAGAGGGTGGGAAGAGATGGACAGGTTCAGAGAGGGTGGGAAGAGATGAGGGGTTCAGAGATGGAGGGGTTCAGAGAGGGTGTGAAGAGATGAGGGGTTCAGAGATGGAGGGGTTCAGAGAGGGTGGGAAGAGATGGAGGGGTTCAGAGAGGGTGGGAAGAGATGAGGGGTTCAGAGATGGAGGGGTTCAGAGAGAGTGGGAAGAGATGGAGGGGTTCAGAGAGGGTGGGAAGAGATGGATGGGGTTCAGAGAGGGTGTGAAGAGATGGAGGGGTTCAGAGGGAGGGGGGAAGAGATGGAGTGGTTCAGAGAGGGTGGGAAGAGATGGATGGGGTTCAGAGAGGGTGTGAAGAGATGGAGGGGTTCAGAGAGGGTGGGAAGAGATGGAGGGGTTCAGAGAGGGTGGGAAGAGATGGAGGGGTTCAGAGAGGGTGGGAAGAGATGGAGGGGTTCAGAGAGGGTGGGAAGAGATGGAGGGGTTCAGAGAGGGTGGGAAGAGATGGAGGGGTTCAGAGAGGGTGGGAAGAGATGGAGGGGTTCAGAGAGGGTGGGAAGAGATGGAGGGGTTCAGAGGGAGGGGGGAAGAGATGGAGGGGTTCAGAGGGAGGGGGGAAGAGATGGACATCCCAAAGGGCGAGGAAAGAGTGCACAAAGAATGTGAGGCAGAGGAGGGATTTCAGAAGGTGTTTAATGACGTTTATAATGTATCCGGGCAGGACAATGTTAGAGACTAGTAGTTGAGTGTTTGCTTTACACATCCTGTTTGTCCGCATAACCTTATTTCACTTCAACGGCATTACGTCGGAGCAAAAGCATGCATGCCTGTCATTTATGAGCTCGTGTCCTGTTGACACAGACATGTTCCTTTGTTGTGAGACTTTGAGGAAACCCCTTTGCATATATTTTCGAATTTTCAAGATTGAAGAACATTGCCATCGCACTTCCATTGCTGACTTAAAGCTGTGGGGCTAATTGCATTCTTGGGAAGATGGGTATCCTCGTGAGTAATGGCATCTGGGCTTGTGAAGAACGTTGCTTTATTAGTAGGCAGGTCACGTGAACTGTTCTTTTAGTAGGCATGTCACGTGAACTGTTCTATTAGTAGGCAGGTCACATGTACTGCTAGTGCTGTTGTGGTTTGATTCTGTTAATAACCTGCAAAGTAGCCGATAGTTTGAAGTCTGTGACTACCTGCAAAGTAGCCGATAGTTTGAAGTCTGTGACTACCTGCAAAGTAGCCGATAGTTTGAAGTCTGTGACTACCTGCAAAGTAGCCGATAGTTTTAAGTCTGTGACTACCTGCAAAGTAGCCGATAGTTTGAAGTCTGTGACTACCTGTAAAGTAGCCGATAGTTTGAAGTCTGTGACTACCTGCAAAGTAGCCGATAGTTTGAAGTCTGTGACTACCTGCAAACTAGCCGATAGTTTTAAGTCTGTGACTACCTGCAAAGTAGCCGATAGTTTGAAGTCTGTGACTACCTGCAAACTAGCCGATAGTTTTAAGTCTGTGACTACCTGCAAAGTAGCCGATAGTTTTAAGTCTGTGACTTGCTGCAAAGTAGCCGATAGTTTTAAGTCTGTGACTACCTGCAAAGTAGCCGATAGTTTTAAGTCTGTGACTACCTGCAAAGTAGCCGATAGTTTTAAGTCTGTGACTACCTGCAAAGTAGCCGATAGTTTTAAGTCTGTGACTACCTGCAAAGTAGCCGATAGTTTGAAGTCTGTGACTACCTGCAAAGTAGCCGATAGTTTTAAGTCTGTGACTACCTGCAAAGTAGCCGATAGTTTGAAGTCTGTGACTACCTGCAAAGTAGCCGATAGTTTTAAGTCTGTGACTACCTGCAAAGTAGCCGATAGTTTTAAGTCCGTGACTACCTGCAATAGCAACAGGCTGTTATTGTGTCTCATATTTGAATTACCATCTATGATGAATAGGGCTTGATCTAACTGGGACATTCTGGTTTTATGGTGTCGGAGACTCCCACCTCGCCTTCTATCCTGTTGACATGAATGGTCCTGCTGAGAACAAGTAAAGAGATGGGATTTTGCCATAAACGTTACCTTGAAGTAATTCGTTTTTGTTGAGAATGTTCCCTCAATTTCACTCCCATCTCGTTGTATTAACGTCCACAACAAACCTTGTTCGCTCTTTAGGCTGTGGGAACTTTTCTGGAGAGCTGAATATGTGCATCACGACCGATTATCTCCAGTTCTTTTATCTTGGTTTCTATTAGGGTCAAATTGTGCTACCCTTATCTCATTCATTAGCTATCTTCCTTTTCATGTCTGATGTTTTATAAATCTTAGTCCGTAATACGTGACAGTAAGTCAGTTTTAAGATCTGTTCGTAGCCCATGCTAGCTTTTGTACTTTTTGAACTATTTGTAATTGGTGCAAATTTGTGTACTTTAAGATCAGTCCTTAATCAGTGATTGTTCGTCATTTTTAAGTTAAGTCCATAATCCGCAATAGTTGGTGTCTTATTGATGATCAGTCCATTTGTTCTAAGTAGCTACTTGTATTCTGATTGTAGTACACTCATGTGATTGACCTATTGTGTCTGCATGATGAAGTAGTGGCATCTATGCAGGCAGGCAAGTTTTAGTCATTGAGTTCTTGTTCGGTATTTAGTCTCAATTTGTAGAGGGCGTTTGATCGTCCCCCAACCAATTTACACGCCTGGTCGAAGGTCAGATACTTTCTCTCAATACTCTCATTATTACCCATCTCATTTTTGTGCCAACATTCACTCATCAATACAACAATCTTCATCTCATTTTTGTGCCAACATTCACTCATCAATACAACAATCTTCATCTCATTTTTGTGCCAACATTCACTCATCAATACAACAATATGGTAAACTCGTTTCATTTTTCAAAAATAAATATCAAGTTTTAATAATCTTTATGTTGTACAAATATAAATACAAAATGTACAAACATTCTTTCATATCTAGAAACTTGAAATTGGCATATTCAATTATTCAAAACATGACTTATTCTACAGTCTTTGATAATATCTCCGAGGCACTAAGTGTGACAATACAAAATGTAGAAAAAAGTGAATACTTTGAAAACAACAAGTTTAGAAGAGCAAATTGCTTGGATGAACCCAGAAAAAAAAAAAAACTGTAGTAAGAAAAATGAAAAATCACTGATTCTGTTAAAATGGATGAAAAAAATCCACAACAGAGGCAATATTTAACTGAACAAAAAAATACAGGCCTGCAGATGTAAACAAGTATATCTCATATAAGAATGATAACGCTTTGCTTAACAATGTGTAAATGATAAAACAAAAATATTTAGAAATAATAGTGTTTCATTTAAAGAGCGTGTGAGTGATAAAACAAAACTATATAGCAATCATTACATTGATCATATCATATGCATGAGGGACATCATAGAACTGTACAACAATCATCAGATTTAACGTAACAATGTAGAGGATTTAAAAAAAAGTTGTGCATATCAATTATAACTTTGAACATAATAAATGTCAGAGTGACATAATAGCACATCACAGCAGACATAACAAAGAACATATCAAATGCATGTCAGTGATGCCGTAAAAGTCGAAGTGACTAATGAAATGACCAACAGTAGAACAATGTCTTGTACTGACTCCAGAATTCAGTAGAATAATGTCTTGTGCTGACTCAGTGTTCAGTGGAACAATGACTCGCGCTGACTCCAATGTCTTACCTCTGAATAACGTTATCAGCATGCCACACAAATGGTCTTTTTCTTCTGTTCCTTCATTCATCTTAGTTCGCTCTCATGTAACTTCATTTATTTCATCCATTAACTAGGTCATCTGTCTCAGACTTCTATCATCGACACACAATTTATCGTTCAAGTGGGTTAGAGATACTTGTGTTGTCACATGGCTCCTCTTGTGGAGATAACAGAAAGAACATGGTCAACTATTAGTCTGTCTTCACCCAACGAGAACATCTCTGCGTCCAGTTTTTACAGAAATAAATAAATATCCGTTATGATGACTCATAGCTAGATCCTACTATCACAAAATGGGATAATTTACAAACAAAGCATTCTAAACCCCTCAACTACCCCATGCATTTTTTTCTCTTTGTTTTTTTGTGTGTTTTTTTTTTTTTTTTCTATCTCTTCATTATGTTTTTTTGTTTCTCTTTTTTTTCTTCACAAATCAAGTAGCTGTAGCCGATAGTGTGTATTCACTTGCCATCAAACAAAAACAGTCTACATCAAAGATTGTGGACTATGTGGAGAAGATTTTGGATGCACTAAAAATGTGAAATCAATTCTGTCTGGGATTATCTTCTTCAAATACCAGGATAAGCAAGTTATTCACTCTTTCATTTCTGTCCTACATAGACGATTTTTTTTTCTAGAGTTTTCTTTTGAACACAGATGCTTACTGGAGGCCCCAATCTGACGTTAGGCCTGTGTGAAAGGTGGACTGTACAATGACATCAGATGAAGAGTAATTTAGCATTCTCGGGTTTGGCTTAACCGTTAGTTGTCTATAACAACTTTCTCCCAGTAAGGCAGCTGTCGTATTCTCGTTCCTGCCACGAACAGGCTCCTAGCAGGAACCGTCAACTCTAGATAATTAATTGAGGTGATTAGAGTTGCCAGATCTCCTCAAAACATTCTTAGTGCAATGAAATCGAATATGTCAGATATTTTTAACAACAACTGGTTGTTAATTCTGTGAAATCAAGTGTGGTTACTCTTTGACAGAGCCTTAATGGAATCACGGGAAGTACGTTTACTCTTTACATTAGCAGTAACGATATCAGGCCAGGTTTGATAGCCGTCAACAAGAGACACATCAGGAGAACGTGTATCTACTCTTTCCACTCGTTTTTTGGGACGATACTCTTCCGGCACCTCATTCGCTGTCAAGATGCTAAAGCCACCCTCAGGTTTTGATGGAATGACCGACATGGATACAGTTCCGACAAAGACCGCAATGAGAACCAAATGGCCAAATGTTAGTTCCATTGTTATATGACGTTTCACCTGGAAGTATACAAGAATGAAACATACTTAATGGGTCTTAGCATTTGTTGTTGTTATTGTTGTTGTTGTTGTTGTTGTTCTTCTTCTTCTTTTTCTTCTTCTTCTTCTTCTTTTTCTTCTTCTTCTTCTATTAGTTTGTCATGAAAATGTGTTGGAGTTCACAGCGAGTCTGCGAAATATTTGTCTTTTGGGGCAACACATCCTGTTTCAGCTCCCCGTTTTGTCACACCGGGTTTGCCTTTCCACTGCGGTCTCCATTCTCTTATCCATGGTACATTAGTAATGCAACTTGCTTCAATTGCCGCAATTTTGGAGGGAATATGGTTTTGATCTTCTGTCTGCTGATCCTAATGCAAGCAGCCAGATATAAATAGCTGATTGCTGTCAGCTCATTCACTGTGTTTCCCTACCAAAGACGGATGTGTCGGACCGAAATGGTAAAATATCGCAGTCAAACTGTTAACTAGCGACACAACGTATTCCGTTCTACGGACTACATTCTGCTACTTGCAAAGCCCTGTTCAGGGTTTGGTAGCGGGAGGTTGAGAACGAACGCAGCAGAAGAAGAAGAAGACTGTGTTTCATTTTCGGCTCCATCTGATCTGTCTTCCAAAGTTGTAGTAGTTCTAATCTACTAATAAAATGACGGTGCCGAAGTGTCATCGATTTATTGCCATACATTTATTGTCACATATTTATTATTTTAAGTTTATTGTCATAGATTTTTAGTCACACATTGGTTATTTATACTTCTTCTATTTACACCATTTTGAGAACAAGCTTTCCCAAATTTAAGCTCATATGTCAGCAGGCCCTTTTTTGACTAATAAAGTAATACATAAACTCATTGATACCAGCAGGGCTTTGTTTAACTAATTCAGTTCAGTTCAGTTCATCCCGTAACCCATCAGACATGAAAATCCCACGCCAACCCTCTCTGTCTGTCGCCGCCTGACGTATCTCACCGGGACGAAGGCCTGACCACTCAGTGATGTTGTCCACCCATCTCTTCCTTGGACGCCCTCGTCCTCTCTGTCCCGGTTCGGATCCAAAGAGTATCGAGTTGGGAATTCCGTTGGACCTCGCGACGTGCCCGCACCAGGCCATCTTTCGTCTTTTGATAGCTGTGAACAGATCTTCAAATGGACCAATAGCGTCTTCAACTCTCTGACGGATGTCTACGTTCGTGACACGATCTTTAATTTACGATTAACTAATTACTATGCCTTATTTACTGTTTTGTTGGATTGATCCGGAGTTGTCCCTTGTTACCCAGTTAGCTGGTGTTGTACGGGTCGTCTTTGTTTTGTTCGGTCTTAGATATGAGCATTAGTTGGTATTCGCTTCGGTCACTTTTTTCTTGTAAATTTGTATTTAGCCCTCTGAATTACTCTACGACAATTGATTCCCAGAATGGATCCCTAATTGAGGAGGGAAGAATAGGCCCACTGCTTTCCATACATGTCGCAACAGGCGACTAAAGAGAGTTGTGCATGAAGATAGCGATCTCAGTCTAAAAATAAAGGGAAATCACCACTACATAATCGCACACAGTGCCTTGGTGCAGTCTTCCTAAATGTGGTCAACTATAGAGGGCCCTATACTCCAGATGGAATGAAAAAGGGGCATAATAAGAATAAGTTTGGCTGCAGTCCTTGTTACAATTATTATTGCGCTGGTAGAGATATAAATAGGGACAGAAGAACACCACATGAGACATAGAATCTTGCCGTATACGGTTTACATGCACACAAAATCTTACCTTAAATCCTACTCCTGAAGACAGTGTTGTTGGTCTTGTATGTAAGCACGGAAATATAATCACAGACTGATCTTGTTTGTTTCTAGTCTGAGCACTAGTCTCTACTGGCGGACTGATCTCATTTTGTGTTGTAACGCCTTTATAACACGATGTACACGTCATATCGGAATTTCCCTGTCATGAATGAGTAATTATGTTCAATATTGGCAAAATGAAACCAGAACTTTGATCGCCGACGTATACTTTACGATCAATGCTATTTTTAGCCCTTCTTACCGATCACAGCTGACAAAAAGGCTTGTACCAGTGGCGTATGTGTGGTGACTTCTCAAAGTTGACTACATTCGTAGACACCTTTCATTATTGGGCTAAAGAGGAATATTCTCCGTATAATGTACAGTATGCAGCTTACCAATGACTCTTTTACCGATCACAGATTACGTGATTTAGCCCAATTCAACCGATGCACACTATTCAGAAATGGAATAAACAAATATATTCTATATACATTTTCAAAAATATATTCCAGTTTTTCCGAAAGTTTTTCATTTAGTAATTTTCAGATATGTGTAAGTGAATCTTTTCATTGTTCATCTTGTCTTTGTGAAAATGACTGATATCACAAGAGCCATTATTATTCCATACTCTCTGATCCGTTTCGAACAACACACAATGTCAATAATAGTCTGGGTCAAGATGCTTAGCAGCGCATGAGCTGCTGTGGTCAGCGACCCAAAGCTGCCAAGACCCTTCAACACCTCCACGCGGTGATCCTGGATAACAGACTGCAGTAGGGCAGACTGGCTAAGGAGAAGGGATCGAAGAGGGAATGCTAACCCGGTACTAAAAAAAATGCTTGCTGAAGTTAGATGTGTTGGACCGAAAGGTGCAAATATCGCAGTCAAGCTGTAAACTACGACACACGCATTCCGTTCTCTGGACTAAATTCTGCTACTTAAGCCCTTTCAGTGTTTAGTAGTGGGAGATTGAGAATGAACGAAGCCAAGCCAATAATAGTCTGTTTCTTGATTTGCATGCAGTTAACCATATTGGAGAAGTATAAAACTCTATTTTGAAATTACGTGTTTAGCCTTTCATCTTTGTTATAACAGAAACGTCTGGAATTGTCCTACCTTTTGTTATTTGTTGCTGTTTTTCTTCAAAACTGAAGTTTTAAAACGAAACTGTGAATCGAGAAAACCAGCATTGCTTGATCGTGATGCAATCCTTTGACCTACTAATACTAACTTGTGACCTACTAATACTAACTTGTGACCTACTAATACTAACTTGTGACCTACTAATACTAACTTGTGACCTACTAATACTAACTTGTGACCTACTAATACTAACTTGTGACCTACTAATACTAACTTGTGACCTACTAATACTAACTTGTGACCTACTAATACTAACTTGTGACCTACTAATACTAACTTGTGACCTACTAATACTAACTTGTGACCTACTAATACTAACTTGTGACCTACTAATACTAACTTGTGACCTACTAATACTAACTTGTGACCTACTAATACTAACTTGTGACCTACTAATACTAACTTGTGACCTACTAATACTAACTTGTGACCTACTAATACTAACTTGTGACCTACTAATACTAACTTGTGACCTACTAATACTAACTTGTGACCTACTAATACTAACTTGTGACCTACTAATACTAACTTGTGACCTACTAATACTAACTTGTGACCTACTAATACTAACTTGTGACCTACTAATACTAACTTGTGACCTACTAATACTAACTTGTGACCTACTAATACTAACTTGTGACCTACTAATACTAACTTGTGACCTACTAATACTAACTTGTGACCTACTAATACTAACTTGTGACCTACTAATACTAACTTGTGACCTACTAATACTAACTTGTGACCTACTAATACTAACTTGTGACCTACTAATACTAACTTGACGCTGGCAAGCTTTGTTGTGAGGGAACAGCTGTCAAATACAAGTCCCGGTCCATCTTTTAGCTTTTGAAACATTGTCAAGTTATATTGACAATCGAACACTTCAAAACGAGAGCAATTACATTAGCTTAATAACCACAACACTAGTCGGAATTCTCTAGCCGGAAATGCTTGATATAACTGATCAATAGGGTATACAACCAGCGTGCTACAGGAACCATCAAAATCATTTTTTGGGTTGTTTTTTTTCCCTTTGGGCCAACTTGGAGTACAACTTGTATCGGTAAAACGATTTTCCATGCAGTCACACACGGACCATAAAGAAAAACAACCAAAGCGAACAAACAAAAATGATAGCCTTTATTCTCAAAGGCTAAGTTACACTCGGAGGATTTATTGGGTTGAATAATAAAGGCCACTTGCACATACAGTCGCCACTTACATACTATTAGTTTAAGGTCAAGTTACTGTTAGGTTAAGTATTTACTTTACCTCCAATAGAAAAAAAAATCATGAGACATACCAAGGCTTTACACTCCATACTCGTAGTTAGAAGACAAACATCCAAATCGCTTTGCCGGGTACTCCAAAAAAACAAACAAACAAAGAAAGTTAAAATGAGTGCTATACATGGTAATAAAAACAGTAGAATGATGTTTTAGAAGGCTGACAAGCCTATAAAACAAGATTTAAATATATTATGCAACAACAAGAATACTGTAAAGGAAAAAACAAGACTCCAGCACACGAGTAAACACATACTGTAATACTATGTATATTGAAAAGAAACAGCAAGATAGGCGGGAGATTATTTTACAAAACTACTGATTAATAGTAAACCAATATTGCAAACTGGCAGATGACAATTATATGGATCTCATAATAAATGTGTCCATCAACCAAAACAAGAGTTTATATTAGTATTAAAACTAAAGCAGAACGGGAAAACTGCAGGACCAAATGGTATTTCTTCGGAAAAAAACAACTTGAACGTCTGATATGGTGTTCGCTGCAAGACAGGTACAAGAAAAATTTGAATAACAACAGTATGAGTTGGCAGTTTTTATCAACTTTTCGAAGACGTTCGGCACAATCAGTTGAGAGTGTCTATGGGAGATCATTGCACGTTACGGCTGCCTAACAAAGGCGTTCGGCACGGTCAGTAGAGAGTGCCTATGGGAGATCATTGCACAATATGGTAACCCAACAAAGGCCTCCGGCACGGTCAGTGGAGAGAGTCTATGGGGATCATTGCATCATATGGCACCCCAAAAAAAGGCTTCTGGCACGGTCAGTAGAGAGTGTCTATGGGAGATCATTGCATAATAAGGCTACCCAACAAAATGAATCAAAATAGTGCAGCAACTGCCCGATGAAACGCAGACTAAAGTTTAGGAAAACCATGAGCTATAAAAGTCCTATCCCGTCATAAATGAAGCGAACATGGATATGTGATTGCACCGACTTTTTTGATCGGGATCATATTCTCCCATGCTGACTGGTCTCTTAAAAAATGACGACATAGGAATCGCCATCAAATTTTGTGCTTATTGTAAATAATGTACTTTTCCAACTGATAATTTGAATGAATTTCGCACTAAATTAAACTACTCTATACTTAAAATTTCCATGGAATTCATATTTCGTTGCTATCAAATGCTGAAAAATTAAAATTGTGTGCAAATTCTGAAGAACGGGTTTATCCCCACTAGCAACAAAAACTGCAGCCTTATTGATCTCTATCGGTATCTTTATTATTGATCTCCGTCGATTTCTTTATTATTGATCTCCATAGTGCTCATTATTATTTATCTCCATCTGTATCTTCATTATTGAGCTCCATCTTTATCTTCATTATTGATCTATTTCAGTATCTTCCTTAGTGAGCTCCATCTGTATCTTCATTATTGAGCTCCATCTGTATCTTCATTATTGAGCTCCATCTGTATCTTCATTATTGATCTATTTCAGTATCTTCATTATTGATCTATTTCAGTATCTTCATTATTGATCTATTTCAGTATCTTCATTAGTGAGCTCCATATGTATCTTCATTATTGAGCTCCATCTGTATCTTCATTATTGATCTATTTCAGTATCTTCATTATTGATCTATTTCAGTATCTTCATTATTGATCTATTTCAGTATCTTCATTAGTGAGCTCCATCTATATCTTCATTATTGAGCTCCATCTGTATCTTCATTATTGAGCTCCATCTGTATCTTCAGTATTGATCTATTTAAGTATCTTCATTATTGATCTATTTCAGTATCTTCATTATTGATCTATTTCAGTATCTTCATTATTGAGCTCCATCAGTATCTTCATTATTGAGCTCCATCAGTATCTTTATTATTGATCTATTTCAGTATCTTCATTATTGAACTCCATCAGTATCTTCATTATTGATATATTTCAGTATCTTCATTATTGAGCTCCATCTGTATCGTTATGACTGATCTCCATCTGTATCTTTATAATTGTTCTCCACCTGTTTCTTCATGACTAATCTCCATCTGTTTCTTTATTATTGATCTCCACATGTTTCTTCGATTCATTTAGGGTGCTTATTAAAGCGTTCAAATATTTAATGATTAAAATGATGGTTGTATACCTTCTTGCACCTGAAGCTTCCGTTTATTCAGCTGCTCAAGAATATAATTAAAATAAGCAAGGCAATTGATCAATTCGTCATTATCCAACCAGACACATAGTCCTGCACTTAGCTGTTGATCCATCTGTACATCACCCATCCCATAGACACTATCCTGCTAAATATTTTCGGATTCAAGTAAGAAAACAGCCTTTCTCAAAATATCAAAGGCATTTGTAGTTGTTTAAAGAGATGCACAAAATAGAAACTCTTTTTTTTAAATATAAACTTCAATAAACATATCTTACAAATGCTATGCATCAACTGGGAACACGATGTCACATTCATTGATTTATACAATTGAAAATAAACAAAATGATGTAAACTTGATCTCTCGTACACCTTGATTCGTGATCTTATTGGTCATGTCGCATTTTCTCCTTTAAACTGTGCTATTTGATAATGAAACTGCAGCACTTTTAAACAAATCCAAACCCTTTTCCAACCCAATTCTCAGCACTTTGAGAAGCAGGGTTTGATAACTATTTCTCTAACATATATGCGGTAATCTTAGGGTTTTCCCGTTCTAAACACATAGGTGACAGACGGGACTGAAAGTGAAAATGAAAGTCTCATCACAAAACAACCAAATGTGATGTAATGGAGGTTAAGTACACTCCATAGAATTGTAGTTTGTAGAAAGATCAGTATACCAACAGTTTTGTGATATGCTCCCCATTATCACTCTCAGTGCAGCCCCTCCCCCCTCCCCCGTACCCCTCCCGTTGGGTACACGTATTCCAAGGGAAACAGGTGGATTGAGCCAAGAAAACAATACTTTGTTTTATAACTAAGTCTCTGTTGAGTACTTTAAGTATCTGCCACTCGGTGCTGAAGCAACGTAGTAATGGCATAGTAGTTAGACCGATTGTGTTTTGGAACGGATTATCTAACAGCTAAGACCGAGTATAATGATGTATCTAACACGTTATCCTCGACGGCTGGGGTCAAGATGGCGCCGGACATGGTCGCAGTCGATTTCCCTCTTGATAAAACGGTGTTTTGTTTGTGTTTTTTATGATAACTCTCGGACTATTAACGTGATTCCTGGATATAAATGTGCCGACTTGTGAATTAAGCATACTAATGTGAAAGAAGTGATGCAACGAAGTATATAACTGTATTTTTAGTCGTGAAAGGTAGACCAATGTATACAGTTTCGATGGGACAAAGCGTGGCCGAAACTTGACCCGGTCAAAAGCTAGTGTCGCTCCGTGCTGTATCGTGACCCAGATAACGATGCATGAACACTGAAACGAAGGAGGTCATCCTGACCCCGTCAAACATACGGTACTTCAGAAAGGAGCTCATCGCGCTTCGATCAGCACACTACGTCCCTTCAAACTCAGATCTACATCTGTTGCGTGTGCTAAAAATACACTTAACCGAGGTGGCATCGGAACTCACAAGTATACAATCAAGGCGGAAGACCAGAGGAACGAGAGATGGAAGAAGAATACACAAACAAATGCACTCAGATGCAGATACCTCAAAGCTCCACCCCAGCGATAAAAGAGAAGGGAAGGGCTACCGAGAAAATGAGGCACACGCTGACACCATACTGTCTGCATCCGAACCTTTCACTAGAAGTCTTGACAATGTCTTGCCTCTAGAACATGTTGAGTCCGGACGAGAGAGTGAGGAAGATCCTGCGCACATCTCCCTCACTGTAAACACATTGCGCAACTCACGACATCACCCTACAGATCATACCCTGACTAACACTTTTTGCAGAAACGTATAGATTTAACTTGCTAAGGATTTTGAATAATAAAGCTGCTAAACAAATATAGCAAAGCAATAAAAGCAGAAATATAGCCAAAGACACAGTGTTATACAAAAAAATAAGAGCAGAAATGTAGCCCTAGCCACATTATTATACAAAACAATAAGAGCAGAAATGTAGCCCAAGACACATGATAATATAAAACAATAAGAACAGAAATGTAGCCCAAGACACATTATAATATAAAACAATAAGAACAGAAATGTAGCCCTAGCAACAGTATTATACAAAACAATAAAATCAGAAATGTAGCTCTGGAAACAGTATTATACAAAACAATAAAATCAGAAATGTAGCTCTGGCAACAGTATTATACAAAACAATAAAATCAGAAATGTAGCTCTGGCAACAGTATTATACAAAACAATAAAATCAGAAATGTAGCCCTAGCAACAGTATTATACA
Source organism: Ariolimax columbianus (assembly GCA_036924085.1). Classification (NCBI taxonomy): domain Eukaryota; kingdom Metazoa; phylum Mollusca; class Gastropoda; order Stylommatophora; family Arionidae; genus Ariolimax; species Ariolimax columbianus. The sequence continues at coordinate 86,409,439 of JAVGWX010000007.1, read as the reverse complement.
ATACACATACACTTGACACGACACTGCACAAATATATCGGCTCTGAAACTTTCTTACGATGCAATAAAGCTTAAATATTGGCCTCAACAATTGTCATACATAGACTTGTAATCGTTTCTTAATTTCAAGTTTTAATAAACTTATAAATGTATATGCACATCCTAGTGCCAGTTTTACATTCCAAGAATAAATGTTTCTTGAGAAATACCCTCTTTAATACAGCAGTTAAACACATTGACCCACTCACGCGCACGCATAAGGACTGGTTTGATGAAAACGATATGGAAATCCAGGGTCTTCTCGATGCAAAACATGAAGTGCACAGAGAACACCAAAGGGACACACCATCTCCGTCACAAAAAGCGGCCTTCAATGCTGATTGCAAAGCTGTCCAGACAGGACTTAGAGAGACTCCTGGCTCAGTAAAATAGCTGACGACATCAAGATGTCCGCCGAGGGTCATGATACCAAACGGTTTTACGAGGAGCTGGAAGCTCTGTACGACTAGCAGTCCTTTGGTAACTCCCAAGTTTTCAATGCGGATGGGGCTCTGATAACAGATACAGCTCAGATCCTAAGGAGATGAGCAACTTCTGCAAAATACTAAACCGCCCATCGTCCATAAACGAAGAGGCTATCCAGCAAATGCCGCAGGAGGATTTTAATCTGGCTCTGGATGAATTCAATCATTGAGAAGAAAGTCGACAGGGCAATCAGTGCACTATCTATAGGAAAAGCCCCATAAGCTGATGCAATACCAGCAGAGGTATACAAGACAGTTGGTCCATCCCTCACCAGAATGATCACTGAACTCTTCTGCAACATGTGGGCCGAAGGAGTAATTCCGCAGGATCTGAAGGACATCTCAATCGTTCACATATACAAGAGAAAAGGCAACCGGCAGGAATGCGACAATCATCGTGGAATATCGCTACTCTTCGTAGCAGGAAAGATCCTACCGCGCATACTACTCAACCGGCTCAACAAACACCTCGAACAGCACCACCACCTGCCGGAAAGCCAACGTGGATTCAGAGCCGGAAGAGAAAAAGTGGACATGATCTTTGCTGCCCGCCAATTACAAGAGAAGTGTCAGGAGCAAATCCAGGCCCTATACACCACCTTTATTGATTTGGCAAAATCATTCGATACAGTAAACAGAGAAGGGCTGTGGATGATTATGTCCAAGTTTAGCTGCCCCAACAAGTTCATAACTATGGTGAAACAGCTACACGAAGGCATGTGTGCTGGTGTACTGGACAGCGGAGCAATCTCTAAAACGTTTCTAGTATCAAACGGAGTAAAACAAGGATGTGTACTCGCCCCGACCTTTTTCGCATGATGTTCGCGGCCACGATGACAGACGCCTTCAGATCACTAGAGCTTGGCATACCCATAAAGTACCGCACATATGGCAAGCTACTCAATTCCAGAAGAATGAAGGCAAAATAAAAGTATCTTGCGACATAATCAGGAAACTTGTGTTTGCTAACGAATGCGATCTGAACGGCAACTCAGAACTGGACATGCAGGTGGGAATGGACCGGTTCTCTGCCACATGCGACAATTTTGACCATAAATGCCAAGAAAACAGAGGTTATGTACCAACCTGCACGAGGCAAACCGTTTACAAATCCAAATACTGCAGTCAGCGGGCAGGTCATGTACCAACGAGCACCAGGCATGCTGTACACAAAACCAGAGACTATAGCAGAACCTGAATGTCGTAAATAAATTCACGTATCTGGGCAACAAGCTGTCGAAATCTGTCAGTCTCGACGATGAGGTGACAAGCAGAATAGCAAGGGCCAGCATAGCCTTTGGTAGAAGGCGCTCGATGGTGTGGGATTGTCGTGGTATCAGCGTCAAGACCAAACTCAGTCTACCCTGCCACCATCATTCTAACCCTCCTCTACGCCTGCGAAAGCTGGACTGAATACTCTGGACAGACAAAGGGGGTTAAACCACTTCCACCCAGGTTGCCTGAGGTGAATATTCCACATTCGATGGCAAGATCGTGTCACCGAGGTTTTCTCCAGGGCTGACATGCCCAGCATCCATGTACTGCAGGAAAAAGCACAACTAAGATGGGCTCCTAAACGGTTCCCAAAGAAGCTCCTCTTCGGCAAGCTGATAGAGGGATGGCGCGAGAAAGGGCGCCCGAAGAAATGTTTTAAAGACAGTCTGAGCGACTCACTGAAAAGTTGCCAGTAGATATCACCACCTGGGAATGTTTTGCGCAAAAACAGATCTGACTGGAGAAGCGCAGTCAAATCGGATGTAGCTACCAGCGAAAACCACCGTGTTGTGAGGGCACAGAGAAGACGTGAGACCCGAAAACAGCGGGAACACCATCACCTTCTACAGATCTCGTATGTCAGTTTTGCAGCAGATGTTTTCGTGCCCGCATTGGCCTGTTCAGCAACATGCGCACCCACACCCAACAGGGAAATCTGTGACAAGGATGATGTCGGTGGTCCTCATCGACAACGATGGACAGCTTTTATTATTTACGTGTATGTATGTTTGTGGGTGTGTAAAAATGATAGATAGATAGACAGACATACATACATTTATACAAACAGACAGACAGACAGATAGACAGACAGACAGATAGATAGATAGATAGATATATAGATAGATAGATAGATAGATAGATAGATAGATAGATAGATAGATAGATAGATAGACAGACAGCCAGATATATATATATATATATATATATATATATATATATATTAATATATAGATAGACAGATAGATAGATAGATGGATGGATGGATGGATAGATAGATAGATAGATAAATAGATAGATAGATAGATAGATAGATAGATAGATAGATAGATAGATAGATAGATAGATAGATAGATAGATAGATAGATAGATAGATAGATAGATAGATAGATAGATAGATAGATAGATAGATAGATAGATAGATAGATAGATAGATAGATAGATAGATAGATAGATAGATAGATAGATAGATAGATAGATAGATAGATAGATAGATAGATAGATAGATAGATAGATAGATAGATAGATAGATAGATAGATAGATAGATAGATAGATAGATAGATAGATAGATAGATAGATAGATAGATAGATAGATAGATAGATATATATCAGGCCCAATAGGTTAAGCCAGATACCAATTTTGGTTTGTACAAGTAACAGATGCATGATACAGAGAAATAACATTCTGAGAAAGACACTTTGTAACTTTAAGTGCACGCCACATGGGTGTCTATTACAGAATTGTATTTTTAGATTTTCACTGAAATGTCATAATCGGGTTTTCACCAAATGACCGAAATAATCTAAGCATCACCACAGTGATCATGCCGTCTCACTCAAGCAGGGCCGGTGGGTACTTCGTTGCTGTTTCCTCGCTGAACTCTTGTGCTATTAATGTGAAGAGTTATGGGACATTGTGTAGAGCATGATGCACCCTCGTCCGTTACCTCCCGCGAGGAGTTTGAATGTCGCAATGATCGCAGGAGTTTAGCCAAAAAAAAAGCGAAACTTCCAGAAGGATCACCCAAGTTGGATAGGTCACAGGGGAGGGAATAGACTAAACATGGACAGCTCACCTGGGGTACAATAGGTTATGTTAGTGCTGACCACCCAAATCTATTTTTTTATCGTTTATGAAAAGATTGAAAACAATGATATAGCAAACGGCCTTGGTAATGGAATGACCTACAGAAACGAGAAGAATGACGTAGTGGAGTGAAAGCCACAAGGAAGCTCCACGACTGACTGCACCTCTGAATACCAAGAAGAAAACAAATATGGCGATATGGAATGTTAGAACGATGTACCATGCAGGTAAACCAGCCCAAATAGCTAAAGAGATGAGGAATTACAAATTGACAGTGCTCGGACTGTGCGAAACAAGATGGACACAATCGGGAAAGGTGAGACCGACTACTGGGGAAATGATTATGTATTCTGGAAACGAGGTAACTGATGCCCAACATACAGAGGGAAAAGCACAGCGGGCGCTCATAAAATTGGAGGCTATTATAACCGAATCATGAAAGCTTCAGAACGAGGAACAAACACATCAATATCAACATCATTCAGTGCCATGCTGCAACTAACGAGGCTGACGATGATAAAAGGCAAGAGTTTTACAACAAGCTGGAAGAGGTCATTGACACGCATAAAAAGAAAAATTTCTTAATTTTAATGGGAGACTTCAATGCTAAAGTGAGAGCAGACAACCTAGGTTACGAACAGATTATGGGAGAAAAAAAGAATGGGGCAGATGAACGAAAATGAAGAAGTGTTTGCAGAGCTATGTGCCCTACACAAAATGATAATCGAAGAAAGCATGTTTTCACATAAAAAGATACATAAGGCGACATGGAGATCTCCTGGCCGTGTAACAGAAAATCAGATTGATCACATCTATGTCAGTCAAACGTTCAGAAGTACACTACAAAATGTAACAGTAAAGCGACGTCAGACCACCACATATTGTTGGGGATTTTACAGCTCAAACTAAAAAAAGTGCCCAGTTTAGGACGCAATCTAGCCAGACATGCTTTTATATGGAATCCTCAAAGGAAAAAAAAAAAGAGAGAGAGAGAGAGAGAGAGAGAGAGAGAGAGAGAGGTAGATCCAAAAGAGAACGTAAGAAGGAGTTAAAATGATGTTGTGGATGGACTATGGACTGAGAGGCGCGACGGCTTTGATTGATTGATTGATTGTAGAACATGACGAGGATGCTAGCCCCATGCATAATCCTACTCAGTGACCTTTCACAATCAGAAATTATATTCTTTCTTCAAAACACATACTAATTCCACAGCAAGAAGGCTTTAGACAGCACAGATCCACTGAGGATCAGATCACTCTCATAGCCCAAGAAATAGAGGACGCTTACCAGGAGAAAAAACACACAGTAGCGGTTTGGGTGGACCTAGAAAAGGCATTTGACAAGGTCTGGAAAGAGGGACTTAAAGTCAAGCTACGAAGAAGTGAAGTTTGTGGGAAAATGTACAGATGGATCTGACACTACCTCAAAAACAGAACAGCCAGAGTTCAAGTACAAGGGCAGATGAGCAAAAAGGTGACACTTGAGCAGGGAGTACCCCAAGGTGGAGTACTGTCACCCACACTCTTCCTGGTGTATATAAATAACATTACAGAGAATATACCAAGAATAGTCCACAGCTCCATGATTGCAGACGATCTGGCTATGTGGACCTCTGACAAGAACATCATCATAGCAAGTAATCGGATGCAGCAGGCCCTAACATCGCTGGAAGAGTGGGCGAACTCATGGCTGGTCAAAACAAATGAGGAAAAAAACAACATGTACGATATTCTCGCTTTCAAACAAACCCCAAAACACCAAAATAAGTCTTAACGGCAAATACCTGCGGCCAAACGACAACCCAAACTACCTGGGAGTCACATTTGATCGGCGCATGACATGGAAACGTCAGATCGAGAGAAACCGAATGAGAGCCAGAGAAAGAATGGCAATCATGAGGAAACTTGCCGGCACAAGCTGGGGAGCAGACGAAAGTATACTAACGAAACTGTACACTGGAAGAGTGAGATCAGTTCTCGAGTATGGCATGGCGGCATGGACAACAGCAGCAAAGGCGAACTTTGATAAAATTAGCAAACTTCAAAACCAAGCCATGAGAGTTATAACAGGAGGCATGAAGTCAACGCCAATTATAGAACTGGAAAAGATTACAAAACTGCAGTCCATGACCGACAGAAGAGACTGCAGGGGCCAGCAGCAAGCGGAAAAACTCAGAAGACTGACTGACCATCCAATGCATAAGAGACTAAATAACTTTGGAAATGGGAAACTAAAGCGCAGAAACTTTGCAGAAATAGCCAAAGCAAAGATGAGCGAAGACCCTATGAACGCACTAACAACACCAAAGCCCATCCCTGCTGTACGCAAACCTACCTGGAGGCAGCATATATTTCCAGAGGTGGTAGAAAATGTACCAGGTATTGGAAACAAAAAACAGCCAGACTGAAAAAGAAAAAAGAGATACAACCCTGAGGTACATAACGAAAAACTACCCAAGCATGGACTGGACCCATGCATACACCGACGGTTCTGTAACAAACACAACACAGAACGGAAGGGCAGGGTTATTCCTGAGCCTACCAAATGGTAGAAAAGTAACACGGTCAGTGGCAACTGGAAAATATTCAAGCAATTTCAGAGCGGAGGCAGAGGCACTGAGGGCTGCAGTAGAAGAAATGGTGACAAGCTAGAGAAATGAAAGCCATATAGTCCTGCTTACAGATGCCCTGGCCGTAGTCACCAGCACTAAAAAGCCAGAAAAATACTGAACAATGATTTAAGAGCAGTACTCTGTCAACTATGCCAGCAGTCCGCACCAAAAAGAGAAGTGGTACAGTGGGTTCTATCCCACTGTAAGATCCAAGGCAACGAGGAGGCAGACAGACTGGTAAAAGAAGGTGCAAGACTACCACAACCAGATACTAGTGTGACATACGAAGAGTCAAAAAGGCTTATTAGAGCTAGATACATGACCAAATGGGAAACAGAACATACTGGCTACACAAAAAAACGATGCCTATTACCAGTTGAACATAAGAGAGCAGGTCGTGGTCTTCAGACTTCGCACAGGCCACAATAGACTAAGGTACCACCTATTCAATAAACTGAAGATATGTGGCACTGACGAATGCACGTTCGGTACTGGGAAAATGACCGCTGAACATCTGCTGCAAAACTGCCCGACATACGAGGATCAGAGATAGCAGATGTGGCCATCTCCAGAGGCAACACTAGACAAGCTCTATGGCAGTGTCGACAGCCTCAGGATGACTGCTGCTTTTTTCGAAAAAATAAAGGTTGACGTCTGACTGCGTACGATGAAGAAGAAAGATATTCTTTCTTCAAAGTAAGGGGTCATTGGATCAGATGCACAATACAAATAAGGCGAGGCTGCGGCGATGCGATAGATTAAAGTAAAGATTTTAAAAACGTAAATAGGTATGGTTCATATTTCACGTCGGGACAAAAAGACGAACGAAAATCACGTTGCAATCACAAGGTCTTCAACAGGGACAGCAGACAATACACATACGAATAATTGCCATATCATAGAAGTAGAAATGATAACTTCCGTTCAATATGACCGACGGTCATAACCTATCCCAGCAGTCGCTAGCTTGAACTGCCTAGGCAGTACCCTCACTATAAGCAGCACGTCCTTTACAGAACCTCGCTTCTTACAACCGCCAATCTTTTTGGCGGTTATAAGTTTCTTAGCAAGTTTGCAGTACGGTAGGTTGCCATTACTTTACGTACGCGGCGGAGCGAAAAAAAAACCATGTCTGCCAAACTGGACGCGAGTGTGATTCGAACCGGATGCGCTGGGATTGGGAAACCAACGCTTCACCCCTAGGTCACGCTGCCTACAATACCCTCACTAGAAAGGTAAAAATTGATTGTGAGGTAAATAACAGGATTGCCAAGGCGAGCTCTGCGTTTGGGAGGCCCCAAGAAAACATCTAGAACCAACAAGGCTTCAGCGTCGCTACGAAGCACAAAGTGTATCATGTTATATTGTTATCCACTCTGCTGCATGTCAGTGAAACATGGACAGTGTATAGCAGACATGCCAGCCAGCTCAATCTGTTTCACTTGAGGATTAGGTGGCAAGGCAAAGTGCCTAACTCTGATCTCAGGATCAGGTGGCAGGACAAAGTGCCTAACTCTGATCTCAGGATCAGGTGGCAGGACAAAGTGCCTAACTCTGATCTCAGGATCAGGTGGCAGGACAAAGTGCCTAACTCTGACCTCAGGATCAGGCTGCAGGACAAAGTGCCTAACTCTGACCCTAGCATCAGGTGCCAGGACAAAGTGCCTAACTCTGATCTGACCTCAGGATCAGGTGCCAGGACAAAGTGCCTAACTCTGACCTCAGGATCAGGTGGCAGGACAAAATGATTAACTTTCACCTCAGGATCAGGTGGCAGGACAAAATGATTAACTTTCACCTCAGGATCAGGTGGCAGGACAAAATGATTAACTTTCACCTCAGGATCAGGTGGCTAGACAAAGTGCCTAACTCTGAAATTCTTAGCAATACTAACATATTGAGCATCCATACACTTCTAAGATTAGCTCAGCTAAGATGGACGGGGCATTTTGTTCCCATGCCAGATTATCGCATTCTCTAGCAGCTGTTATACGGTGAGATCACAACAGGCAGACGCTCACCAGAGGGACAGAAGAAACGCTACAGAACCTCCCTGAAAGTATCTCTGAAAAGCTTCAATATTGATGCCACCTCCTGGGAGGTGCTTGCACGATCCCATACCACTTGTCTCGCTAGTATCACAGAATGTGAACAGATCGCAGAGAGCTTAGCCATCACAGAGCCCGCCAGCCAGCCCCTCCCCCACCCCTCCCTACATGTGTGCCCTGAATGTGATAGGATATGTCGTTCCAGGATTGGTCTTTACAGCCATCAGGAAACACATTTCGCAGTAATAGTATGATACTGTCGCCATCTTTGCTTGTGATGGTCAACGATTATTTTTATTATTATTCTTATCCTGAGCTAAGTATCTTTTTATGTGTGCATATCTTATCTATCATAAGTGATGGAAAGGGAAATGATATACACGACAAAAAAAGATCATATAAAGATGGCGAAAATATCTTGAAGAGCTACGTAATACTGGAGAAATAGCGAGAGGATAAGATAGCAATATAGAGATCCCTACAGAGCTAGAAGCGGATAGAACTAAATCAGAGATACAATTCGCTTTACAAGCGGCACCTTCAAACAAGTCACTAGGACCGGATGACTTCCCTGCAGAACTAATCAAAACAACAAAACATACAAGAATAGCCTCGCTACACAAACTGTATAACCTAGTGTGGATTAAACAAGAAACACCAGAAGACTGGAGAAGTATAACAATACTCATCAAGATAAAAAAAAGGGCAGCAAAAATGGGCTACAAAATGTAATGGAGTGTCACTGCTTAGCCATACTGGAAAGACGTTCTGTAAAATACTGGATAAAAAGATTACGTTAAATCATAGAACCACAACTTAGTGAAGCACAGATGAGATTTAAGAAAAAACAGGAGCTGTACAGATGCAATCTTTGCACACAAACAACTAGCAGAGAAAACAATAGAGTAGGATCAGACACTACATGTTGCTTTCGTGGACCAAGAGAAGGCATTCGATCGAGTCAATAGACACAAACAGTGGACAACATTAGAACGTAATGGAGTAAATAATCACTTATTCAATCTATGTAAAAGTCTTTTATATGAATAGCCAATGTAAGAACAAACGCATGACATTCCCAAAAATTTACTTGAAGGACCGATGTACGGCAAGGTTGTGTACTACCCCCTTTACTGTTTATCACATATACACACGCAATATGTAAAACCTCAACATTAGTCAGGGAAAAAACTTCAGTGATCACTTAAATGAACTTCTCTTTGCTGATGACCAAGCAATAATAGCAACCTCAGTGATCACTTAAATGAACGTCTCTTTGCTGATGGCCAAGCAATAATAGCAACCTCAGTAATCACTTAAATGAACGCCTCTTTGCTGATGGCCAAGCAATAATAGCAACCTCAGAAAAACAACTACAGGAACATATCAACAATCTTAATGAGGTTTGTACGGATTACATTATGAAAATCAGCACAGAGAAAACCCAAGTAATGACGATTGTAAGAAAAGAAACAAAAACAAATCTATTTATACAACATCAACAAGGGGAAAAATTAGTTGGGTAAGGTAATCTCAGCAGATGACACAGGAGACACTGAAGTACAACACAAATATAAAACAGCAAGTCAAATCATTCGGCAAATGTCCCCGATATTACAATGTAAATACGTGACAATGGATACAAAAAAGAACGCTACACAACACGATATTCCTATCCACATTGTACTATCAGTGCAAGAATTTGACATTGACAAGCAAAGATAACATAAATATTGTAATAACAGAGATAAAATGCCGAGTAACAATGCTTGGAGTAACAAGAATGGTTAGAATCAGAAAATAAGATATTATGAAACAATTAGGTACAACACCAGCTATAGACCTTATCAAGTGACAGCAAACCAAATGGTATCCATGAGAAAGTAATGCTATACATATACAATGGATACAAAGCCAAAGGACGACCACACAAAAGATGGATAGCAGAAATAACAGAAGCAGTAAAGCTTCCAGTGTACGAGGCCCATACTAGGGCCCGGTCAAAAAAATCTCTTCATAATCTGCTACATCGCTTCTTACAACCGCCAACCTATTTAGCTATTATAAGTGTCTTGGCAAATCTACAATACTGTAGGTTGGCATTGCTTTATTGTTCGTATTCCTATTTCATTATAGTCGAAGTACAGAGTCACCGTTAGCCGGGTTTACAAAGCCTGCGCCAAAGCAATTTTTGTGAGATTGCAATGATAGTTTCTGTAGTAATTTATTTGACACAGTCCACTTTAGAAGCATTTTGCGGCATGCTTAGATTGGTACTATCACCCTATTCAACCCTGGTGTCAGTCGGGCATACATATTATCAGTTTGTCTTTTCCTGCAAATATATTATTGCAGTGGGACGCCACAGATAGGAAAACAAGGAATAACTCTTATTTTGTGTCTTTCTGTATATATACATGGGTTGTGTACCTTTAATTGTACGTGCCCAGTGGGTCTGGTCTCTTTCTGTCTTTCACTTTCAACTTCAATTTTCCGCTTGTTTTCCTATTTCTCTTAACGAATTGTCACCATCGCTGCATTACTCCAATGTAATGATGTCTGCTTTAAGGTTTTCTCACATCATCGGACCTCAGGATCTCAGTGGTGCTAAAATGTTGTTGCTGTGCTATAACAGTATACCGTTTTACATTGCTGGGATTAGTATTTAATCTAATTCCGTTTACTATTCTGTGAAATTCCGGATGTTGCCACTATTATTTGTAGTCTCGTCTTTACCATACTTTTTCTGTGAGGTTCGGAATGTTGTAATTATTATTTCCAGTCTCGTCTTTGCTCTACAGCCTGGACACATGCCTAACCGGATGGCTCGTCAAAAGATGTCATTGGAAACGGGTAGCTGGCATAATGACACTGAAAAGTGATATATACTCAGCAGCATTTGCCGCTATGACATGCTGCAGCAACTTCAGTGCTGAGGCCAGAGCCCTGAGACAAGTAGCTATAAATCACATAGACGGCAATGACAGGTAGAAACGCTGGTGGTTATTCTCACAGACGCCCTCTCAGTGTTAACGGCTCTCAAGAACAAGCACAAAAATGAATTCGGGGCTCTAGCAGACTCACTTCAACCGCCTGCACCGGTGCTTTAAACAAAAGCATAGTCCAGAGGATACCGACCCACTACAACACTGCAATGAGGAGGCGGACACTCGCCAGAAAGGGAGGAACACTGCAGCAGAGTAAAACAGCTACATCAACCACATTCGATGAGGCAAAAGCAACCACCAGGACCACCTTAAGAGAAAATGGAAAAAAGGATCACCATGGCAACATAGAAAACGATGCCTACCACCAGCTTTCCAGGCGACATCACGTGATTATTCTCCAGCTACGCACAGGACACAACCGACTGATATGTCATTTATTAAAAAAGTTCAAGATTGGCACTAGGAAACGTTGTACCTTCGACACAGCGCCCATGACAGCACAACACATTTTCCAGTCCTGCCCATAGTATACTGGTAAAAGAAATAGCTTTTGGAGACAACCAGTTTCCTTCCGCGAGAAGCTGTATGGAAGTGCACGGAGCCTTAAATCGACTGCTGCCATCTTTAGAGTCATTGGAGTAGAGGCATGAGGACGAACAAGGAAGAAGAATGTCTCTCGCTCTTTCTCTCTCTCTCTCTCTCTCTCTCTCATATATTATGTGCGGGACTACAGATGAAAATAGGCGAACTCTAGAATAACCCTAGCACTAACCATTACAAACATTACCCAGATGAGATCAAAAGCAGGTCAACTAATAACGGAAATAGAAAAACAGAAAAAGTGTTTAGAGATATTGTTCTTTAAAATCTGTGATCTGTAGGTAAATCTGCAAACTTTGCCCTAGATAAACCTGCAAATATTGCCATAGATAAATCAGCAAATATTGGTCTAGATAAACCTGTAAATACTGTCCTATATAAACCTGTAAATACTACCCTAGATAAACCTGTAAATACTGCCCTAGATAAACCTGTAAATACTGCCCTAGATAAATCAGCAAATAATGACCTAGATAAATCAGCAAATACTGCCCTATATAAATCAGCAAATATTGACCTAAATAAACCTGCAAATATTGGCCTAGATAAACCTGTAAATATTGGCCTAGATAAACCTGTAAATACTGCCCTAGATAAATCAGCAAATATTGGCCTAGATAAACCTGTAAATACTGCCCTAGATAAATCAGCAAATATTGGCCTAGATAAACCTGTAAATACTGCCCTAGATAGATCAGCAAATATTGGCCTAGATAAACCTGTAAATACTGCAATAGATAAATCAGCAAATATTGGCCTAGATAAGCCCTGTACTGCCCTATGACAGGTCATTTCGAGTCCTCCAATAATGACAGATCTACACGATGACCCCACAGTGAAAGGTTTCCTACAAACCATGTAACACTCGTACCGGGTAAGTCACCGGAGAAAGACATTTCCGCGGAGGTGCTCAAGGAGAACAAAGTTCTCTTACGTCGTCCCAATAAACTTCTTACACGTTGCTGGAGAGTGGACGAAATCATACAGGACATACAGAGCATACGAGATGCAAGAACAGTGACGTTAAACCATAACAGAGTATACCCGAGAGACTGCAACACCTATAGAAGCATTTCCCTCTTGAACTCCACGGGAAAAGCATTTATACGAGCCATCCTAAAAACATCATACACTGCCAGAACGCGTTCTCCCCGAGTCTGCATGTGAGTTCAAAGCTGGCATGATTCTCATCCTTCATCAGTTTGCATGGGAAATATATAGAGCAGAGGGAGCCACCGTACGCTGCGTTTGTCGATCTGACAAAGGTGTTTAACGCAATTAGCAAATCGGGATTTTATTAAATATTAGATAATGTAGTAGTGTCAGTAGTAGTAGTAGAAGTAGTAGTAGTAATAGTAGTAGTAGTAATAGTAGTAGTAGTAGTAGTAGTAGTAGTAGTAGTAACCCCTCAGTCATAACTGAGTATAAGATGATAAGACCTTGAATTAAACAAAACTCTCTACTTAGCTTTATTTTTATCACTCTCCTTCCGGCGTTGTCGTTTCACTTCTCCGTGTTGCAAGAGCTTCTTTTCAACAAACGCGAGGTGGTCCTTCCGGGCTTATCCCACTTGGATCTGTCTGCAACGTCGTCTTACCAGGATTGTAGACTCATATCCAAGGCTTTCCTATCACGCTTACACACATCTTTGAGCCTCAGCTGTGGTCTGCCGGCAGTTCTCTTTCCATTCGCCAAATGCCCATAAACGTTATCTGTGGGAATGTGACCATCTTCCATGCTTAAATGACAATTCTATCAATAAGTGATGGAGCAATACACTTCCACGTCGGTGAATGTTTCCCTACATGTAAACCTTTCGCATCAACATAATCGTTCAGCTTGTTTGGGTCCTCTATCTCATCAACTCTCTCCCAAGAGAAAGACATACGCATCCACCACGTTTGGTAAACGCTCCAATAGAGCATGGAACAAATTGAAAGACATAAGAGAAGACTTGATACTTTTTCTAGACGATGAGCATTTTGAACATCGAGTAGTCTGACACATGCAGCAAACTTCGAAGTTCTGAAATGGGTGAAAATGCCGTTCATTTTTGGAATATTATGCAGTAGAACAAAAGGTTTGTTGGGACTTGTCAGCAGAATGGAAAGCAATCGCATCCCAAACAGGTGCGGTATGGTGAACTCTGTACTGGGAAAAGATTTCAAGACAAGTTTATACTGAGATTTGGTGTAGCTTGGCTTCGTTCGTTCTCAATCTCCCGCTACCAAACACTGAAAGGACTTAAATAGCAGAATGTAGTCCACAGAACGGAATGCGATGTATCGTAGTTTATAGCTTGTCTGAGAAATTTGCAACTTTCGGTCCAACACATCCGACTTCAGCAAGCATTTTTTTTATACCAGATTAGCATTCCCTTTTCTATCCCTTCTCCTTAGTCAGTCTGCCCTGCTGCAGCCTGTTATCCAGGATGACCGCGTGGAAGTGTACAAGGGTCTTGGCAGCTCTGGTTCGCTGGCCCTGACGCTAGCTCATGCGCTGCTCAGCATCTTGATCCCATCTTGAGATATAAAACATATGTACGACTAGGACAAAATGCTATTTTATTGGCGCTGGTGACTGGGAAATGGCAGCTGCAGACCGAGACATACATAAGTTCCAAATTCACTAAGGTCATGTGACATTCCAGAGGAACACACAACACAGACGGAAATAACGCAAAAGAAGAGACTTGATCTTATTATTTGTACTACAAAGACATTCGGCTAGACAACCAACGGCACACACACACGCACGCACGCACGCACGCACACACACACACACACACACAGATATATATCGCCGTGGTCGAGAGGTAGGACACTCGCCTTTCAATACGATGTTGGAAACGGTTGGCAATCGAATCCCGCAAGTTTCAAGCTACTCAAGTTCTCAAGGAGGTGGGGCCAGAGTGTCGACATCTTCAGTTACTTCCAGCCGTCTTGACTTATGGCTTGCCACTGGTCAACAGTAGCTCGGGACGAGAGAGTTAAGTTGATGACAAGCGCAGTTACTTCCTCACTATCATCCAAATACAGCGCAAGCTACATCATCAGAACAAAACCGTTTGATGATGTCGCCATCATTGCTTGTGATGTGCAACTAACCAACCAACCAACAAAACCAACTCACTAACCAATCAACAAACCAATCAACCAGCCAACTAGCCAGCCTGCCTGCCTACCAACAAACTAACCAACCAACCAACAAAACCAACTCACTAACCAATCAACAAACCAATCAACCAGCCAAATAGCCAGCTTGCCTGCCTACCAACAAACTAACCAAATAACCAACCAGCCAGTCAATCAACTAACAAACCAACCAATCAAATAACCAGCCAGTCTGTCAGCCATCCCTCGAACCAACCAACGAACCAACCAATGAACCAAACAACCAACCAACCAACCAACCAACCAAGCTACCAGCCAACCAACAAACCATCCAGCCGGATAACAAACTATATATATATATATATATATATATATATATATATATATATATATATATATATATATATATATATATATATAATATATAAATAACTTGATAATAAGGACAAGAATAGCACCACTTTCCCACAGAGAGCATGTCGTAAGAGGCTACTTATTGTGTGACATGGCATAACTCCGACCATGGTTATGTGGTTTGTTAAGAGCAGCATAGGTAGCGCCTAACAGACTGTGGGTCTACTTGCTCTAGTGTTTGAGTCTATTAAGATGGACTCGCACATCGATTAAAAACCCTCCGCAGCGGAGTAATACGTTGCTCGAGCCTAGCCCGCTTAGCAGGAAATCCTCCTCCCAGCTACACCGAGCTCACATCAGAGCTGGGACCAGCACAAGGACATCCACCCCAGTAGAAGTACAGATCGACTAAGTGGGACCTGCATGAGGGACATCCGCTCCAGTAGAAGTACAGGTCGACTAAGTGGGACATGCACGAGGACATCCAGCCCAGTAGAAGTACAGATCCACTAAGTGGGACCTGCACGAGGGCATCCCTTCCTGTAGAAGTACAGGTCCACTAAGTCTAAGACTAAGCCTGTCACATTCTTAATACAAAAAAAAATAATTCCAAGGTATTGTAACTCCCGGGCCACCTTGAGTTAAATATTGTCTACAGTTGTAGTCAGTTAGAGTTCAGCTGATCCTCACAATATAGTAATTGCCATTTTTGTGTGAGTTGATGATTTCTTGGTAAATCGTTAATGCAAGAACTCTCTTAAACGACCTTCATAATTATAACGTATCCTTATTTTGATATCACATGGGAAGAAATAATATTACTGCAACATACTGCTACACTTGTGGTAAGACTAACTCTGGCACTGGCAGCCTGATCAAGTGAAACAAATTGTGACAGACACGACATATACAAAGCAGATCAATGCCATGCTTTGACTCGTTCTTCCTGTAAGGAAGCAAACTGTAATGATGCCCCCCATGCTCCTACAGGAGTAAGAAAAAGGGCATGTTGTGATGTTGCAATGTTTGTATATTCTGTGAAAGTTCCTGATGTATCTGTTTACTCTGTATTAAAGCAATAGCGTAAGAACACATTTATACTTTGCTGATATTTCCGAACTGCGCCATTATCTTTTATGTAAGTAAGAACGTTTCAACTGACCTTGCAAGCTGCTTCCCTTGAATTCATTTTGGAAAAGTTATAGGCCTATATTTGTTAGCGTGTTAGTTAGCTAATTGATTTGTAGCAGGTATACACTACAACGACATATGTAGCCTTTCGCTCCCACTCTCTCTCTTCTTCCTCTTTCTCTCTCCGTCTATATCTTTCTCTTCCACTCTCTCCCTCTTCCTCTCTTCTTATCTAACTTATCTTCTTCCTTTTTCTCCTCTTCTCTTTCCTATCCTCTTAATTTGTTTTTTCTATCCTACAGTTCCTTCACACCTGTCCTCTTCCTTTTCACCCTATCTCAATCCATCTTCCTTCTTTCTGCCTTCGATTAAAACGAAGAGGATCTACTTAATATATGCCATACAATAATATTAACTGAATCACGGTAGTTATGAGATCAACTAAATCAGACCAGTTCACGAAAACAGCACCAACATAATCAGGAATGTTACAACCCTTTTTTGTATGTGTGCGTGTGTCGATGAATACATTATTAGTCAAAACTTCAGCTTCTTTAACAAGCTCAGTCCACAGAGTCGATACATTGGCTTCCAATCTTTCTTACAATGCCACAGCTCCGAGATATTGGCTTCCAATATTTCTTACAATGCTACAACTCCGAGATATTGGCTTCCAATCTTTCTTACAATGCTACAGCTCCGAGATATTGTCTTCCAATATTTCTTACAATGCTACAACTCCGAGATATTGGCTTCCAATCTTTCTTACAATGCTACAGCTCCGAGATATTGGCTCAAACTATTGCCATGCTTATATTTGAAAGTTTAATGTACCTAAACTTCTAGCCAGGAGTTTTACATATCAAAACCAAATACCCCAAATAGAAGTCCAAACATTCCGGAGTGAATGAGCTAAACTCTGTGGCTAACTTCGCTATTGCAGACGTAAAACAAAATCACTATTAAACATAAAAACATAATTTGACGAACATACAGAAGAATTAATCAACAAACAAACGTAGACTTTCCAGACACGTTAGAGTAAAGCACTTGTTTAATTTATCAATATTTCACTCCAACGTTCGCTTGACAACAAACATGAAGCAAAAGAAAAATTCTCGCACATTCAGTTCTGCCCGCCATTTTTGGTTATCGGCCACACGTGTAATCTCCACTTGGCGCGAGCCACTAGCTCTTCCAATAGGAATCGAGATAAGACATCACAGGCACGATCTTGGTACCAGAGACCGGTCGATAATAGGTGATTGTACATCCAGTAAGTAACTAATGGCTTGTCCTTCTTGTATCATTCTTGTGTTCCAGTAAACAACCTTCCTGAGAATTGCTGCGGTATGTTGACTTGTTTTGTTAAGTCCGTCAATCTCCGGAAGTTATCACTTTGTTTCACATCAGAATGACAAATATCGTTACATAACAGACCCTGTCGTCAGGGATGAAGTGTTCATGACTTTATTAAATGAGATTTCTGTGTTGTTGTGAGGAGTGCTGATCAGTTTTCTTCCTCACATTCGTGCCTTTCCCACATTAAATCAGGGTTCACAGTTACAGCTCGACAGACTGATGGAGGCTGCGACCGTGACTCAAACCCAACCCCGTTGCTACTAGAGGCACGCGTTCAAACAATTCTTCCACCCATACATACATACAGCTATATCACAAACAAAGTAAACTTAATGTTTTGGTTTAGAAGTTCTATTTGTAGAAAGAGCGTTCATATATTATTTGTTTACATTATGGCGTTATAATATCTTTGTAAGTGTGGATAGAGTTTTGATATATTGATCAACTAATTTGTATTCGTTGCTTTGTTGTCAGTTGTTATCCTTGTCAAATATTTTGATGTTGTTTCTAATGTTCTTGTTTACATTACAATTGATACTATTTAAATATTTATATTAATTTCAGTATAGTTCCTAAAATAGACACGATTTTTGTAACATGAAGGCGACGGTGTGTGGATCAGAGCATGAAGGCGACGGTGTGTGGATCAGAGCATGAAGGCGACGGTGTGTGGATCAGAGCATGAAGGCGACGGTGTGTGGATCAGAGCATGAAGGCGATGGTGTGGGGATCAGAGACAAGAGCTGGACAACCGCTACACAGAGAGCATGTTGTAAGAAGCAACTAGCAGCACGCTATAAACCTTCTAGAGAAGAGTATTCTCCAACTTCTCATGTTGCACACTTAGTTATTCAAATACCTGCTTGTTATTGTGTAACCATCAGGTCCTAAGCAAAATTCTGGAACCGAGATGGCATCAGTGCCGTCAACAAGACACCAGTGTATTGTGCTGGGGTGTTCCACTTTGTTGAATGCATGTGAGACATGGACAGTGTATAGCCGACTTTGAATTTGAGCTGTCTGGTTAGGCTGTCCCGGATCAAGCGATAGGACAAAGTGCCTAGCTCTTACATTTTTAGCAATACTAGCATGTTGAGCATCCATACCCTTCTGAAATTGGTTCAGCTACGATGAACATAACATGCAGCTATTAAGCAGCTTTTATACGGTGGGCTCATATCACGCATACACTCACCAGGAGGGCAGAGGTAACGCTACAAACACTCATTGAAAGTGTCTCAGAAATGCTTCATTATTATAATCTCCTCCTGTTAGATGCTTGCACAAGATCGTACCCCACCAGGCTAGCTAATACCACAGAAGGTGCTCAGATCACAGAGAGTGCAGACATAGCGAAAGGGTGCTGCCCGAAAAAAAACAATACTCCCAACGATTCCACACCCAGCTCCCCATATGTATGCCCTATAAATGGCTGGGTGTGCCGTTCCAGGATTGGTCTTTACAGCCAACAGAGAACACATTTTGCAGCAATAGTCTGATGCTGTCGCCATCTTCGCTTGCGATGGGCAACGATTATTATTATTGACCTCCAGGACTTACAAATAAGCTCTAGAATCAATACCCCAAGGTTGAAAGAGTAAAACTTCTTCTTCTTCTTCTTCTTCTTCTTCTTCTTCTTCTTCTTCTTCTTCTTCTTCTTCTTCTTCTTCTTCTTCTTCTTCTTCTACTTCTTGTTCTTCTTCTTCTTCTTGTTCTTCAGACGTCAACCTTTATTTTTTCGAAAAAAGCAGCCGTCATCCTGAGGCTGTCGACACTGCCATAGAGCTTGTCTAAGTGTTGCCACTGGTGATGGCCACATCTGCTCTCTCTGATCCTCGTATGTCGGGCAGTTTTGCAGCAAATATATAGAGTAATACAACAGTGAATAAAAACGAAAACAAATATATATATATATATATATATATATATATATATTTATAGTATAGAAACACACAGTTGTTAATGTAAGTAAGGTTGTTTTAATACTGTTGTGTTTAATTTGCTAATATACGTATCATGTGGTCCCTAAAAGTCTAACACTCCGCTCTCAGTGTGAGGGATGGACACAGCGAGATCGAGGGTTGTCAGGATCGACCAACTTATGGTGTGAATTGGTATCGATATGTCGCAACTGTAGCCATGATACCCATCCTCGGCCACTATGAAAAGCGCTGTAGGACATGCCTTGTAAGTCACTAGTGGATGTCAAGTTATAAGACACTAATTGATAGATTTGGCTTGGCTTGGCTTCGTTCGTTCTCAATCTCCCATTAATAAACCCTGAAAGGGCTTAAGTAGCAGAATGTAGTTCAGAGAACAGAATACGTTGTGTCGTAGTTTACAGCTTGGCTGCGATATTTGCACCTTTCGGTCCAACACATCCGACTTAAGCAAGCATTTTTTGAGTACCGGGTTAGCATTCCCTCTTCGATCCCTTCTCCTTAGCCAGTCTGCCCCGCTACAGCCTGTTATCCAGGATCACCGCGGGAGGTGTAGAAGGGTCTTGGCATCTCTGGTTCGCTAGTCCTGACGCTAGCAGTCAGCTATGAATCGCTGACCACTGCAGCTCATGCGCTGCTCAGCATCTTGATCCCTAATGGATGGATTTACGCTGGACTGATGTAGTTGGAGAAGCAGTCTACGTATCCCATGTGAATTTCAACCTGTGTTCGCTAATGCAATTGTTTTTTTAGGTACATTTATTAATTTATGTATCGTTTTTAATTAGGTACAGTAAATTATATAATATATTTGTTAATAAAGGTATAGGACAAGTTGGAACATGTTACTAATTGCTCTTGATTGGACAAAACCGTCGTTATACAAAGCTTACAATGTTCTCTTTCCCAGTTTGTCACAATGAAGTTTCCAACACAAGACTCTTTTCTTCCATCATCTCTATCCTCAATTTCAACTTCCGGGCATGTTTCGGCATCGTTCTCAGTGCGGAGGTCGGCGATGGTGCTCCTGTTATTGGTAACCCTCCCTCTGGTGTCTGGTACAAAGCACTCGTGGGAGTCTCCCGGCTGCCATCTAGTTGGTAAGTGATTGGATATTGTGGCAGAGAATTACGCAAACATAATTAAACATTATCGTTATAGTGTTTGGTGCTAATTAATTAAACTCGCGGGTAGATGAAATGGCTGAGTAATAAAGGATGTTTGTCCCTTAGTTTTCACACAGTGTACACTGTACAGGTTACGCCTTTCACTTCTGACAAGGAAATAGCCTGTCTCACTAGGGTTTTGAACCCACGTCCCCATGAGCAAGAGACCGGGACCTTAACCGCTCGTCCAGGCTAGATATAATGGAGATCATACATGGGATACAACCCATTTTCTTTCAAACCTCCGCCCGCCAGAAAGCGTGCGGGCTTTATTTATTTACTTCCCTGTCTACTTGAGCCTCAAGCGCACATGGGCAGTTGAAGTATGTTGTCTTCACGTGTCGCTGTGGCTCTTGTCTTCTTCTTCTTCTTGTTGATCTTCCTCTTTTTCTTCCTCCTCTTCTTCTTCTTCTTCTTCTTCTTCTTCCTCTTCCTCTTCTCCTTCTTCTTCCTCATTCACCTGTCCCCCTCCTACTCAGTCCCCCCTCCTCCTCAGACCACTCCTCCTGTCCCGTCCTCCTCCTGAGCCACACTCCTCCTCAGGTCTCCTCCTGTCCCCTCTTCCCTTCACTCCTCCTCAGTCCCCCTCCTCCTCTTCAGTTCCCCCCCCTCTCAGTCCCCATACTACTCCTTCTCCTGTCCCCAGTTCCTCTCCTCCTGCCCCCTCCTCCTCAGTCCACCCCTCCTCCTCAGTCCCATCCTGCTCCTCATTCCCACCTCCTTCTCAGTCCCTCTCCCACTACGCCTCCTTAGTTCCCACCTCCTTCTGTCCCCCTCCTCCTCAGTCCCCCCTCCTCCTCAGTCCCCACTCCTCCTCAGTCCCCCCTCCTCCTCAGTCCACTCCTCCTCCTCAGTCCCCCCTCCTCCTCATTCCCCTCTCTTTCTCAGTCCCTCTCCCACTACTCCTCCTCAGTTCCCACCTCCTTCTGTCCCCCCTCCTCCTCAGTCCCCCCTCCTCCTCAATCCCTTCCTCCTTTTCATTCCCTCCACTCCTCTTGTCCCCTCCACCTCCTCTGCCCCTCCTACTTTTAAGCCCCCCTCCTCCTCAGCCCCCCCTTTTCAGTTTCTCCTCCTCCTGTCCCCCTACTGCAAAGCCCCTCTTCCTCCTCAGTCCCATCATCATCCACCGTCCCACCTTCCTCCTCTTCAGTCTCCCTTCTCCTCAGACCCCTTCCTTCTTAGCCCCCACCTCCTTCCCAGTACCTTCCTCCTTCTCATTCCCCCACTCCGTATCCTGTCCCCTCCCCCTCCTCTTCCCCTCCTCCTTCTCAGCCCCCTCCTCCTCCTCAGCCCCATCCTCCACCTGTCCACTCCTTCTCCTCTTCAGTCCCCTCCTCCTCAGCAGTCTTCTCTCCTCCTCAGTCCTCCCTCCTCCTCCTCAGATCCCCACTCCTCCTGTCTCTCCTTCTCCTCAGTCACCGCCTCCTTATTCCTCTCCACAGTTTTCTCCTCCTCAGTCCCAAACTCGTTCTGCACACCCCTACACCTCAACCCCAACTTCTTTCTCAGCTCCCTCCTTCGCCTCATTCTCCTTCTCCTCCTCCTCAGTCTCCTACTAATTCTCAGTTCCCACTTTCTCTTCAATCCACCCTTCCTCCTCCTCAGTCAACCCTCCTACTGTCCTCTCCTCCTCATTCACCCTTTACTCCTATCTCCTCCTCCTCCCCTTCTTCTAATGCCCCCTTCTCCTCCTCTTCCTCAGTCCCCCATCCTTCTTTTCCCCTCCTCCTCCTGTCCGACCTCTTCCTCATTCCCCCTCCTTCTCAGTTTCCCCCTCCTCCTGTTGTTACCTCTCATCAGTTTCCCCTTCTACTCAGCCCCCTCCCCTCCATTTCAGCCCCGTCCTCATCAGTTCCCTCCTCCTGACAGTCCCCTACTCCTCCCCAGTGCCCACTTTCTCCTATCCCCCCTCCTCATCAGTCCTCCCTCCTGCTCATCCCCCCCCCATTCTACTCAGTCCCCCCTCCTCCTTAAGACCACCTCCCCTCCCTCCTCCTCAGCCCTTTGATTCCACTTTTTTCTCAAAGCCAACAATATGACCTCCACCACAGCCAACCCCATTTCAGGAAGCCTGTATTTAAACATTTTCCCCTAGCGCTTTCAGTAGTAATAGTTTTACATGATGAGGCTGCTAGCCGCCGTGCGCTCCCATTTTAGTCGCCTATAACAGCAAGCCTGAAACCTTACAGCGGTTCTAATGTTGTGAACCCAGGTACCACTTGCTGGACCATCACTGCTGGTAACGTCAGGACTCTTCTAGGACATGCCCGATTACAGTCCTGGTAGTAGTGTCAGGACTCTTCTAGGACATGATCGATTACAGTCCTGGTAGTAGTGTCAGGACTCTTCTAGGACATGACCGATTACAGTCCTGGTAGTAGTGTCAGGACTCTTCTAGGACATGACCGATTATAGTCCTAATAGTAGTATCAGGACTCTTCTAGGACATGACCGATTACAGTCCTGGTAGTAGTGTCAGGACTCTTCTAGGACATGGCGGATCCAATGCCATCGTCAATGGCGTGCGTATCTTCTTGATCGCTGATAGTATTCGACCAGAATATCCAACAGATTGTTCTCAGACAGTTTGTGTGGAGAATTCTATGGATCTTTCTGAGAACAGTTATATTGGCGTCTGACAATTTGGACTTTTCTTCTCTCGTTAGTCTCCAGCACTCCTCACCGTACAGATGCATAGAAAGTGTTCAAGTTTTGTATATCCTTAACTTGGTGTTTGTGTTATATCGCGAAGACGTTGCAATGTTGTTTAAACTGGCTAAGATGGGTTAAGTTTTTGCTCATTCTGTTTTGATGTCTTCGTCTATTCCTCTGTTTGGAATAACTGTCATTCACAGGTATGTCAATATGTATATCTTTGTTAGCTCCTTATTCTATATTTTGATTAGTGTTGGATTATTTACATTTGGTGTCACGACTTTCGTCTTATTCTTGGTTATATATGCCTTCACTCTTTCAGCTTTATCTGGGTTTTTTATTTTTTTATTTGATGTGTTTGCCTCATTAGTTTCTACTGGCGGAGACGCGCCTATTCCACCCCAGACCGTAGTTAACCTGGGCGATATTAAGACGCATAAACCAGTGCTTGGATGCATGTGTGCGTCTGTATGTACCTGCGTTAGGTTTGTGCGCTCTCAGAAGCCAGCCCAACCAAAGTGCAATGGAAGGGTCTCACCCTGAGGGCGCGTGTGAAAGTTGTGCAAAAGTGTTACTGTAGGACAGAGTCAAATGAAACAGAGTGAGGTGAGAAAAGAGAGAAGGGGAAGACTTCCTAGAGTGTTTCAAGGAAAACAAACTGTGTTGTTATGCCCCTCAAATAGTACAATGTAATATTCGTATTCCAAGTCTTTCTGTGTTGTAAGTAATGTCCATGGTACACACTTCAGATCAGGAAAATCACAAGGACTGGATGGAATAACCACATATATAATACAATGAAAAGACAAAAACACTAGCACTACAGATAACTGAGCTATTTATCACATTAATCGACTGTGGTTATTGACTGATCTCAGTACTAGTCCGAATATCCCGCACCCACTCCCACCTTACCCCGCTCCCTTTCCCACCGTTCCACTAAAATTCAATGGTCTCACTCGACAAAGACAGTAGATCCACAGAGACATCATATAAACATTCATTCTAGTCTTATTTGGCAGTTCTGTTTTGTCTTTCAGCGCCAGATTATGAAGATGTATCTAGAATTAGCTTGACTGTTCCTCATGCACAGTGGTATTGACAGCATTTGGCAGTTCTGTTTTGTCTTTCAGCGCCAGATTATGAAGATGTATCTAGAATTAGCTTGACTGTTCCTCATGCACAATGGTATTGACAGCATTTGGCAGTTCTGTTTTGTCTTTCAGCGCCAGATTATGAAGATGTATCTAGAATTAGCTTGACTGTTCCTCATGCACAATGGTATTGACAGCATTTGGCAGTTCTGTTTTGTCTTTCAGCGCCAGATTATGAAGATGTATCTAGAATTAGCTTGACTGTTCCTCATGCACAATGGTATTGACAGCATTTGGCATTTCTGTAATCCACCTATTTCGTGGTCGGACCTTGGCATGCATATTAGGTGGCGTGGGGGGGGGGGGGGGGGGTTATTGTGTTCCAATCAAAGTGGCAGTAGGCCTGTTACGTTTTCAAACCATTTGAGTCGCTGTTTTTTATGTTGTCAAATATTGGTGTTGTTTATTCCCATCAGCCTCCTGATGTCTTCGTTACTGATCTTGTCTCTTCCCTTTACACCTATATTCTTCGTATATCTTTATATCTGTTCTTACAATTGGTCTTTTGTTGTTAGTGTCCAGTTTTGATGTTGGTAGGACAACGAATGGATGCAAATCGTGTTGTACATAGCTCATTTGCTTGTTTTTGTCCCGCTCTTGCAGTTTAGTATTGGTGATAATTGTCCAATAATTTAGTTTGCTACATTGTCTCTTTTTCTATTTCCCCAGTGGTTCTACCATCTCCTGATATCCTGCTCCATATGTAGATGAAATCTTTTAAAGAAAAATATTGGCATCTTATTATTTTCGATATATTTTCATGACTCCATTTTTTTTTTCTACGTTGATTTCTATGATGTATTCTTTACATGTTTGTTTAATTTGCTGATATGTTGTTGTAATTTTTTAATTCTTTTCCCGGAACTGCTTAATCGTCTGCAAAACTAAGTTTGTTTAAGAGTTCGCCAATGTTGTTTCTGTCACTTGTATTAGCTGTTTTACACATGTGATTTATGTATGTGATGACATTTTCCAGAAAGTCTGGTAATTGTTCTAATTATGCACTGTAAAGACTTTTGCATAAGTTGATAAGGTGATTATTTCCTCCACAACGTGCCAAAATTTTCCATAGATGTTTTCTATTCACCCGGTCGAAAGCATTTTCTTCATCTATAAACGGAACAAACAGTTCCTGATTATATTCAATTGCTTTCCACATCAATTGTCTGAGAGTGAAAATTGCATCAGTACATCTTTCTTGTTAAAGCCCACCTCTATCCCATGATGTAGCGTAATCATTTTTCTGATTTGACAGAATATTCTGCTAGTGTGGCGCAAAGAGAGATATTCCTCTGTATTCCGTAGTCTCCTTTGCTACGTTTCTTTTTCTTAATTGGAGTTATTTTGCACTTCTCAAATCTTATGGCATTTCATGTGTCCTCCTTACTAGATTTGCAATTTTTGTAGCCAAATTATCCATACCTCATTTACCGCCTTGATTAATTCAACAGGAATTTCATCTGGTTCTGGAGATGTGTTGAGTCGTGCGGCTTGTACAGCATTTCTGATATCGACACGTTTGGTTCTAACTCCTTGCGTACGTTAACCTTGGTATCTTGCTTGCTATTGTTTCCAGCAGTTTGTAAATTGATAAGTTCTTTAAAGCATTGCTGGCATCTTTTCAGAAGCAGTTACATATTGCTTATTGCGATTCCATTGTCGTTGTTTATAATTTCTGTTGGATTGTAGCAATCTTCTCTGCCTCGCATACTTTTGATCTTTTACATAATTTCTTGTTTCTTTTTTGTAATCCGATATCAAGTTTTCAGCACGCTATTTTCATGGTTTTAATTACCACTTGTAAGTGCTTTAGCACTGCTATCAATATAGGCTTGTTTTCTTTTTGCATTTGATCCATGTTTTGTATTTATTTTTCTTCTCTTTGGAAGCTGTTTCTACTTCGTCGATTCACCACGCTATTATTAACGGCTTTGAATCCCTTTACTTTACATTTTCATATTTTCTTTAGTTGTTACCAAGATATTAATTTTAAACGTTGCACATTCTTCCTTCACAGATTTTGTTTCTTTCGACAATCTAGCAAAGCTCTCATTAATTTTCTGTACAGACTTTTTGGGTGTCTGTTTCTTTAAGTTGGTTTATCTTGATGGATTCTTATAACCAAAATAACCGTCTTGTGATCAGTATCTACACATAAGTATGGTATATCTCTTTATTCTATTACTGCTCTTTTCTTAATTCTCTTGGCTAGTATAAAGTATATCTAACGTCTTCAGTGCAGGCCATTTCAGCTCTACCATGTAAATATTTGTGCTTGTCTTTATCGAAAGAATGTATTGGTTATAAACATATTGTGATAACTACATCATTCTAGAAGTCTGCAACCCTTATCGTTTTTCTGTCTTTGTTTGTCTTCGAAGTTATCTAGGTAGTCTTCTATCTCTTTTCTGTCTTTGTTTGTCTTCGAAGTTATCTAGGTAGTCTTCTATCTCTTTTCTGTCTTTGTTTGTCTTCGAAGTTATCTAGGTAGTCTTCTATGTCTTTTCTGTCTTTGTTTGTCTTCGAAGTTATCTAGGTAGTCTTCAATCTCTTTTCTGTCTTTGTTTGTCTTCGAAGTTATCTAGGTAGTCTTCTATCTCTTTTCTGTTTTTGTTTGTCTTCGAAGTTATCTAGGTAGTCTTCTATCTCTTTTCTGTCTTTGTTTGTCTTCGAAGTTATCTAGGTAGTCTTCTATCTCTTTTCTGTCTTTGTTTGTCTTCGAAGTTATCTAGGTAGTCTTCAATCTCTTTTCTGTCTTTGTTTGTCTTCGAAGTTATCTAGGTAGTCTTCTATCTCTTTTCTGTTTTTGTTTGTCTTCGAAGTTATCTAGGTAGTCTTCCATCTCTTTTCTGTTTTTGTTTGTCTTCGAAGTTATCTAGGTAGTCTTCTATCTCTTTTCTGTCTTTGTTTGTCTTCGAAGTTATCTAGGTAGTCTTCTATGTCTTTTCTGTCTTTGTTTGTCTTCGAAGTTATCTAGGTAGTCTTCAATCTCTTTTCTGTCTTTGTTTGTCTTCGAAGTTATCTAGGTAGTCTTCAATCTCTTTTCTGTCTTTGTTTGTCTTCGAAGTTATCTAGGTAGTCTTCAATCTCTTTTCTGTCTTTGTTTGTCTTCGAAGTTATCTAGGTACTCTTCTATCTCTTTTCTGTTTTTGTTTGTCTTCGAAGTTATCTAGGTAGTCTTGTATATCTTTTCTGTTTTTGTTTGTCTTCGAAGTTATCTAGGTAGTCTTCTATCTCTTTTCTGTCTTTGTTTGTCTTCGAAGTTATCTAGGTAGTCTTCTATGTCTTTTCTGTCTTTGTTTGTCTTCGAAGTTATCTAGGTAGTCTTCTATCTCTTTTCTGTAGTTGTTTGTCTTCGAAGTTATCTAGGTAGTCTTCCATCTCTTTTCTGTCTTTGTTTGTCTTCGAAGTTATCTAGGTAGTCTTCTATCTCTTTTCTGTTTTTGTTTGTCTTCGAAGTTATCTAGGTAGTCTTCTATCTCTTTTCTGTCTTTGTTTGTCTTCGAAGTTATCTAGGTAGTCTTCTATGTCTTTTCTGTCTTTGTTTGTCTTCGAAGTTATCTAGGTAGTCTTCAATCTCTTTTCTGTCTTTGTTTGTCTTCGAAGTTATCTAGGTAGTCTTCTATCTCTTTTCTGTTTTTGTTTGTCTTCGAAGTTATCTAGGTAGTCTTCTATCTCTTTTCTGTCTTTGTTTGTCTTCGAAGTTATCTAGGTAGTCTTCTATCTCTTTTCTGTCTTTGTTTGTCTTCGAAGTTATCTAGGTAGTCTTCAATCTCTTTTCTGTCTTTGTTTGTCTTCGAAGTTATCTAGGTAGTCTTCTATCTCTTTTCTGTTTTTGTTTGTCTTCGAAGTTATCTAGGTAGTCTTCTATGTCTTTTCTGTCTTTGTTTGTCTTCGAAGTTATCTAGGTAGTCTTCGATCTCTTTTCTGTCTTTGTTTGTCTTCGAAGTTATCTAGGTAGTCTTCCATCTCTTTTCTGTTTTTGTTTGTCTTCGAAGTTATCTAGGTAGTCTTCTATCTCTTTTCTGTCTTTGTTTGTCTTCGAAGTTATCTAGGTAGTCTTCCATCTCTTTTCTGTCTTTGTTTGTCTTCGAAGTTATCTAGGTAGTCTTCTATCTCTTTTCTGTTTTTGTTTGTCTTCGAAATTATCTAGGTAGTCTTCCATCTCTTTTCTGTCTTTGTTTGTCTTCGAAGTTATCTAGGTAGTCTTCCATCTCTTGTCTGTTTTTCATGGTCTTTTACTTTAACTGCTATACTCCTCTCGATAGTCTTTACACTTGCTTGGTTTATAGCGAAACATACTTCATACTTCGTGCCACCTCCCGAATATATTAATGTATTATCGTAATGAATTTTCTTGCATCCACATCCTTTAACTTAAATTAACTTAACTTAATTTAACTAAACTTAACTTGACTTAACTTAAAGTTTTTGTACTGGTGTAGAAGACTCTGCAAAGTTTCTATACAACCAGTTTCTTTTACACTTCCATGATCTAAAAACTATGCACATCCAATCTATTCTCGAATGAATTAATTGACCCTGCCTTCACTATTTCCTGTGGCAATGCATTCCAATCATCCACCACTCTATGTATCTGCGATTCCCATTAACACTGTTTTCGAATGGTTTTGTCTTCAATGTTATCCCCAGCCTTGTTGCTGATGCCGCAGATATTTGTCATGGTTTGTTTACGTTCTCGAAGTATCTTCTGTGTTCTGTGTGCGTGAACAAAACATATATACCCACTCGCTAGACAACTGACTATCTTCACAGCCCTTTTAAAACGGTAGCGGATGCACTGGACTACACATTCCGTACAGAAAACGCATGTTCCCACGAATTAGCGTCTGATATTGACCCGGTCAAGAGGCTCAGTAGAAAACCACATCCACATTTCATTTACTGAATATTATTATCACTTAATCTTCACATATATATTTTAACAAATTATTAGTTGTCCATCACAAGCGAGGATGTCGACACCAACAGACGGTTTTTGTCTTGATGATGTAACTTGCGCTGTATCTGGATTATAACGAGCAAGAAAGTACGCTGGCCATCGACCTCACTCCCTGGTCCCGAGCTACCTTGGACCAGGGGCAAAGCATAAGTCAAGTAGACTGGAGGCAACTCAGGATGCAGGCCTTCTGGTCCCACCTCACAAGAGACCAGAGGTCACTTTAAAACTTGTGGTGTTCGATAGTCCACCGTTTCTGTTCATAGCTTTGGGAGGCGAGTGCCTGACCTCCCGACCACAGGGACCCCCGAAAATCATGCAATGTCTGTAGATAACCCAGTGTTACACTCCAGTCGTGTAGTTTCGTCCTAAAGTGACCAGCGGACGATGGGGATGTTTATGCTTCCCGAAAGAAGGCACACCCGCACAATCATGCTGGCGCTGAAGGGGTCTGGGTTGATGGATCTGGACGTCATTGGCCAGCTCTTTCCTGATCAGAGTGCCAGTACTGATCAGAGTGCCAGTACTGATAAGAGTGCCAATACTGATCACAAGGCCAGTACTGATCACAAGGCCAGTACTGATCAGGGACGATGGTTTTCACTAGTTCCGCCCGGCTGTATATCACTCCGTCTACCTCCACCCTATTTTGTTTACTTGGATTTTCGCTGCTCCTTGAGATGTATATTAATGAGGATGCTGAATGATTTTCATAGATCTCCCTCTAGATATCTGTATGAGAACGGCTTGTTTGGAGAAAATGAATTATACGTTTATGTAGATCAACAATATAACAATTCTTTTTATTTCCCAATGATCGAAATAATAGAAGTTTTCTTAATTTGTTTTAGTCTATATGTAATGTTCCTGTGTTTTAACGGTCTGTGTAATGAAGTTTTTTTGCGTCCGACGAGAATTTTGACACGCACACCAAAACTTATGGACTCTCATTTTTGGTATCTAATTACTCAAATTTTACAAAAAATATACTTCTCGTGTTGTTTTATATTCGGGTATTGGGGGAGGGATGCCTTATTTATCTATTCCCCAAGGCGGTGTGCGTTGCACTGTGGTTTTTATTTTGCGCCTGTCGGTCCAGTGCATCTGCCTTCAGCATGCATTTTATGTAAGGGTCTGCTTCCTCCTGCATTTTGTAAGAGTTTGCTTCCCCGGGGGATCGAACCCAGCACCTTCTGGTTGTGAGCCGTGTCACTTAACCACAAGCCCACGCCGTCCCCATATTCGGGTATGATTTCTTCTACTTGTTTATATATGTGTAGACCTTGAATGGTTCTAGTCTGCCAGATAACTAAAGCAAACTGCCAACGTTGTCAAGCTTTCTCAGACACATCATCTCATTCAGATACAATTCCGTGTACCACCTGTCAAACAGTACGTCTGGTGTTTAAAGACCTTGCGATAGTGACGTCAACAATAGAAACCACATCAGCAGTACCAGGAGAGGAAATAACAATCACTGTAACCCTCTAATCATTTTATAGCCTTAGCCTTGATAACTAATCGTACCTAACAAGTGTCTGATGCTAGGTAGTCAAATGTTGTTTAATAACTTTCACAAAATAAATACAACCCAAAACCAAGGTATACGTATCATCACTAGAGCTACGAGAACAACACCAATAAATGCAATGGAGAACATCACACGAATTGAAAGTATGGAGACGCGCAGAGACCAAAAAACACTCCAGCAGGGGGAGAAGTTCAAACGAATGCCTGATCACCCAATGTATGACAGGACACATCGCATGGGAAGAGGGAGATTAAAGAGAAACCACTTCATATAAAAAATAAAAGAACTTGCAAGAGCAGACCAAATCATAAGCCAGGCAGTGGTTAGAGATCTAAAACAAACATCCCGAATCCCACCATGGAAAAAAGCCAAGTCCCCTGAGATGGTAGAAACAATAGACGGAATAGGGAAAAAGGGAATTCAGAAAGGAAATTTATCACACAAGAATATCTTAGGAGAGTATACCCACCAGAAACATAGACACACGTATATACAAATGGCTCATCTAACAAATTCCCATCCAATGGATGTGGAGGGGACTATTACAGACTAAGCAGTGGATAAGAAAAAAACTACTCCAGTTTTAACTACGGGAACATATTCTAGTAATTTCCGTGCAGAAGCAGAGGCACTGAAGGCCTCAGCTGAGCTTGTAATCCAAGATAAAGATATCCACCACGAAAACATAGTATTCCTGACTGATGCCGCGTCAGTAATAGCAGCGCTTAAAAAACATAAAGATGAAGATCTCGAGCAATGTCTGTTCTCCCTGACACAGCTCTCAGCAGAACACCCAAGGTTGGTCATACAGTGGATCCTATCCCACTGCAATATTGAAGGCAATGAAGCTGCAGACAAACTAACAAAGAGTGGAGGAGCATCCCAACAAACAGACCTGAGTATTACATATAATGAGGCCAAGACCATAATTAAAGCCAACTTCAGGATACAATGGGCTGATCAACACCCCGACTTCCGAAAAGAAGACATCTACTATATCTTAACTAGAGAAGAGCAACTCATCATCTTCAGACTGAGAACTGGGCATAACAGACTCAAGAGTCATCTTTACAACAAAATGAGGATTGGGACAGATGACAGGTGCCCATGTAGGGAGCATATCATGACCGTGGAAGACATCCTACAAAGTTGCATGCTCCCGCAGGAAAAGAGAAACAATACTGGGCCCGCGAAAGTTAAGAGACAAAATTTGTATGGAGATAAAACAGCCTTGCAGATAACTGTGTTCTTTGTAAAAGAAACCGGGACTATGGTCTGAGAATAAACGAAGAAGAAAAAGATGAAGATTATGACGAAGAAGACAAAGATAGAGAAGAAGAAGAAAAAGAAGCACGGACATAAAAAAAGCAAGGACAAAAGAAGCACGGACACAATAAAAGCAATATAATCTATGAACATTTGTTCGAGTAATAAAAAGGTGAAACTGGAAACATTCTTACCAAGACCCTTAACTCATATGACAATGTTAGATAACCTACCCAAAGGAGGTGCGGACCGAGAATCTGATCCTGGTAGTGGCAAGCCTGTTGAGAAGCTTTGCATTGTACTACAGCTAGAAGGATACAGGTTCACCTTCTTCAGTATGTCCCGCGGTGTAAGAGAGCCACTGCAAACACGTTACTAAAGAGAACCCGCCAGGTGCCAAGAACGTAGCACCAGAAGATTAGAAGACCAACAAGAACTGACCAAAATATGTCCTCCCTGAGAACCTTATACCAGGACCGTAAATTCGATCTGAGGAAA
This sequence comes from Ariolimax columbianus, assembly GCA_036924085.1. Taxonomy (NCBI): domain Eukaryota; kingdom Metazoa; phylum Mollusca; class Gastropoda; order Stylommatophora; family Arionidae; genus Ariolimax; species Ariolimax columbianus. The sequence goes on along the minus strand of JAVGWX010000007.1, from coordinate 86,376,496 downwards.
CCAAATGTCCAGTTGACAGTTTAAATTTCATTAATACTTTGTTGCGACTTGGAATGTCCACACATTTTTGACAACACCAAGGCGAACACGATAAACATCACTGATCGTCAGGGAACTAGCCAGATTAAAAAAGAAAACGGCATTCCCGTCCTAAGCAAGACACGACCGACAGAGGAGGGACATGTTATATACAAAGGAAAGTGCTGGTTATAATTTTTGCTTGAACGGCCACAACAGACAAGAACAGAGTTGGCTTGTCATCAAGACCAACATGATCCACACGCTTAGAGCTATGATAAGGAGAATCAATGACGTCCTAATTACACTGTAGTTCGTATTAACAGGAAAGCGACATGCCTCGCCCATCAGCGCAAAACGTCCACCATGACACATCATGATAAGATCAACAACAAGTTTTATGAGACGCTCATTGCTACAGTACCTAAGTCCGACAACCTGATCAATATACCCCTGAGTCGGTGCAGACTATACAGCTTGGGAGACGGCCATTGGCAGAGAGGGTATTGGAAAATGCAACAGTAACGGGCTGTTCGTGCTGAAGATCTGTTACACAAATAAGATACTCATCACATACACAACTTTCCGTCTCCCACCACTGGCACCTCATTGGCTATATTATTATCAGATGTGAGGATCGTGCGGATGCTAGGGTCACTAAGAGCATGCATGGTGCAAAATGTTGGACCGACTATTGGCTTGCTATTGACAAGCTGAACTTCAAAATACAACCTAAGATGGGCCCCCAGTGGAAGAAACCACCGACTTGGTTGAGTGTGGCTTAGCTACAATGCAAACTCACGAGAGGCAACTTCCGGGATGAGCTCGAGGACAAACTGGCTGAGCTCCGATTCGGAAACAGCGGTAGTATCGAAGAGGAATACGCATCCCTCAGCAACACAATCTAGTCCACAGCGCTTAGAAATCTTCCCTACCCACACGTAAGAACAAGGACTGGTTCGATGAGAACAATGCGGAAATCCAAGTCCTTCTCGATGCAAACCACGAATAACACAGAGGTTATCAAAGGGACACAGCTTATCTTACTCAAGGGAAACGGCCTTCAAATGAATTTGTTCGGACAACCCAAAGCAGAAGCGGAAAATACGCACAGCGGGATCGTTGATACTATCTGCAGATCTTGTGCCCATATTAGCTTGATTGGCGACATGAGCACCCATACCCTTCTGGACGTGCCGCGGCAAGGACGATGTCGGCGGTCCTCATCGATAACGATGGGCAGTTATTATTATTGTTAATAATATTATATTATTGATGATCACGTTTAAATACGAATAACCTACATTTAAAGTACATATATCACAGTGAGCTGACAGGTCTTTGATTGATTGATTGATACCACGTTTAATAATATACGAGGGGCAGTCAGCAGCAACAATTTTATTAATCATATTTTTACAAGAGTGCGAACCAGAAATATTTGGTGTCTTATTTTTCGACATAATTCCCGTTCATGTAACACACTTTGTCTGCTTGTCCACTAGCTTGTGGATGCCTTCTAAAAAAAAAAAAAAGGATTTTGGTGTTACCGTTAACCAATTTTGCATCGACGCCAGTATATCGTTGTCAGCTTTCTTGAGACTAATCTGCCACACACTATTCTATAACTTAGGTCATCATGGGCAATTTTGTGCGCAGCGCCATGTTAAAATCTACATCTATTTCATCAATAGCGACTCGTCTGTTGCCACGGACTAGCTGGTCGATCTGCTGTTTCATTGTGTTAGTTAACAAACTTGCTGGCCTGCGACGTCCTGGTTCATCAATGACGTTTTGTCTTCGGTTTTGAAATCCATCTACCCATTCATACTTATCTCTGACTCAAACATCTGTCTCTAGTCTCAGCTTTTATTATGTCTGTAGATTTAAGGTTTCACATCCTCTGACAAGAAAAAAACACCAAAAAAACACAAAACAAAACAAAAACAAATGACAAAATGTCGACAAAACGGCTAAAAAGTCATTTTGTGTCGTGAAATAAGCTTTTACATTGTACATACTCTTCCATACTCGTGTACATACTTTATAATACAAATACTGTTACTTATTAATTGTCACTCGTACATATTCATCATTTGAACAAAATGCTTATACATGTTTAACATAGACTTATTATATATTAATATAAATTGATTTCCTACAAATAATGTCTCCACCTTTGTATTTGGCCACCTTTGCAGTCCTGTGTCAAAGGTCGTTGTATGCTTTTGCAGCGACGGTTTCTGTACGTTTTATTTGGCAAATGTATGGGATTGATTTCACCATTCACATCTTTCTTTGTAGCCTTTTATCTAGATGATTTGAAGGTTTCAGTGGCTCTATTCTTTGACTACCAAAGATAAACACCAGATAGGTTAGGTCAGGTCAGGTCATCCCGTAACCAGTGAGGTCGTTGGGGCACACATGAAGACATCCTCACAACTCCACGCCATCCCTCTCTGTTAGATGCCGCTGCCCGTGACTCTTCTGGTCGGAGACTGGTCCATTCATTTATGTTGTCCTCCCATCTCTTTTTGGGCCGGCCTCTTTGTCGTCTGCCATGCACCTTCCCGTGGAGGATTGTGTTTGGAAGACCACTTGATCTCGATATGTGACCGTTCCAAGTGAGTTTCCTTCTTTTGACAGTTGCCAAGAGATCTCCGAAAGGCCCTATTGCTGTTGTAATTCTATCTCGTATTTCCTCGTTTGTAACTCGATCTTTGTACGTGACGTTTAAAAGTTTTCGGAAACATCTCATCTCCAAGGCCTGTATCCTTCGTTGAAGGTCAGCTGTAACTGTCCATGTCTCACACGCATAGAGAAATATTTACAGGACCAGTGTACGCATTAATCTGATTTTCGTGCTTAGTGCTAACCGTTTATCTTGCCAGATTTTGTTAAAGCCGTGCAAGCGCCGCTATTGTCTGTGCTATTCTGGCCAACACTTCACATTTTTATCCTTCATCACTGACAATCGACCGAAGATATTTGAAACGGTCAACCACTTCGAGTTCCTGACCGTTAGCTTTTATCTTGTTGTTGAAGCCCGTAGCGTTGTTGGTCATTAATTTTGTCACCAGATAATAGACATGTAAATGAATTTATTTTAATGCATTTTATATACACTTTAAAAACATTAAACATACACTGAACATACATTTCACATAAATTAGGAATATGTTTAAAATACATTTAACGATTAACGTACAATTACCATATATGGAGCATAGCATTAACATACATGTCACTGATATACAATAAATATATATTAAACATACAAATAATGTGAAATTAAAACATAAGTCAATTTTTATTTATCACGTGCAAGTATTTATAATAATGTTGGCAACCATTCACATATATTCAACAAACTCAGAAATATTCGTAACATAGAATGCAATGAAATTTAACATATGCTTGGCACATTGTAAATCACGTTTGAGTCATATTATGTATTTGCATATGATTTAAATTTGAAAAATGGAAGCCTAAAAATCAATACTTCCAAACGTGAAGATCAACGTCTGTGACAAACACGCCCCCCCCCCCACCCCGCCCCCCCCCCCCACAACAATAAAGACTTGAATGTATGACGATATCTTAGATTGTTTTTAACTCCCCCCCCCACCACCACAGACATTTAAATCCGAATGTTGCTCATTCCCTGTGGTAGTGACATTTCTGACATTTGATAAGCTTATCTGACATCAGTGACATCTCTGAGTGTTGACCGTCTTCCTGACTGGCTAAACTCGTTCAAGTAAGGCATCATTTAATGATACACGCCAAGCTCATGTGACATCGGTCACGAGCAAAGTATGACAATGATTGGATGCTAAACAGAACCCGCCCGGTAAAGTGGGTCGTGAGCGTGGTCCCCTGTAACATAGCAAGGAAAATGGCAATGACATACCTGTCATCTGCCACATGAGCACTTATCTGGGCAAGTAGGCATGCCGTATCTGAGTATTTAACATATTAATAGTGAAGGATATCTCGCACGCTTCATTCCACCCCCTCGCCACTCAATTTCCTGTCAGTTGTGTATAATGTGGTTTGTGCAGCATATCATACATTCTAAATTATGCCTAAGTTAAAATAGAATGTAAACAGATAATCAGAACTAAAAAATCGATAGACGGATTTTCATAAAACAATCAACAAGATTGAACGAGGCTAGATAAATCATAAAATAACGTCATCTTTTCCTGTTGAATTCTAAAGGAACAAATCGTTGCAACAAACTTCCGCCTTAGTTACTAATTTTCTATTAGAGGTTTGGCAAAGAAAAAAACCAAATAGGTCTATCTATCTAGTTATCGAGCTCTCAGGGACTATTTTATGTTATTGACCCACCTTCACTCTTTCTCCCATCTGACTTATTGGTGTCCCTGGGATTCTAAGTCCTTGACTTTTGGTCTCCCATGATTGTTGTGGTATTCTTGTCATTCTGCAGATATGGTTAAAACCAATGAGTTTGAGTTTGTTCCAGCCAAATCCCTTCAATTGTTGATATTTGTCTTTTCTTATAGAGCTCCCAATATGATAACTGAATTGATTTGGTATAGTCTACCACTATGTAACACCGTTTACCACTATTTTGTACCGTCTACCACTATTTAACACCATCTACCACTAATTGGTACCGTCTACCACTATTTAACACCATCTACCACTAATTTGTACCGTCTATCACTATTTAACACCATCTACCACTAATTAGTACCGTCTATCACTATTTAACACCATCTACCACTAATTGGTACCGTCTATCACTATTTAACACTGTATGCCACTATTAACACCGTCTACCACTATTTGGTATAGTCTACCACTATTTTTCACTAGTTGTCATTTGACATTATAACACGTAGCCTGTATTAGTTGTTCTCGCTTTCTTTGCCTTTTAACTCTGTTATTACATAAAGTCATCTGATATGAATCATGCGACGGAATCATCAACTTGTTGAGTTCAGCATGCTAGCAGTCTGGATATGGTATAACCAGTTACATGCTATACTTCCAAGACATAACATCGAATTATATGTACACTAAGCATACCTTCTCTCGAACACCATATATGTCATCTTCAATATTCTTGCTTAACTATGCTGTCCTCGTGTTTTGTTCACCATTTTCTGTTTTAACAAAAACTCTCTTTGGGGCTTGATAAAATGTAAGATGGCATTTCCGACTCTAAAAGCCGAAGAACTTCTGCAATTGGATTACTTGTTTCTGTATTTTTACCATTTACTACAACCTATCTCGGCGAATCTGGATGCCATGCAAGTACCAGGAAATTGTGAAATTGAAACATTCAAAATTGGTGAATTTTCTGACTTAATTTTTGCCTATAATATTCCACCATTGTCCTGTTCCTGTCACAGCCATCTGCGCCAAAGGAAACTGTTACACATTTTATATAATTATAATTATTTTTTTGCATGACTTGGAAGAATTTGATGGAAATAAATTCCTTATGCAATCTTAATTCTGTTTGGATTGATTCATTGTTTAATGGGGGATAGAACATACACACACACACACACACACAGAAAGAAAGAGAGAGAGAGAGAGAGAGAGAGTGAGAGAGAGAGATAGAGAGTATCAGCTGGCTGAATGGGTTGGGTTTCTGTCTTTGATCACGAGGATATGCGTTCAAATCTCCAGTAAGCCATGCATTTTTATTGCAAGCGGTTTTTATTCCCTAGCATCTAAATCCACCAATTGGATTTCCTCAGCATACTATGAGGAGGCTGATTTTATCTACGAGACAACAATGCCTGATTTGTCTCAATGCCTGTGGTAGTCACACACGTTACTTGACTCATCGTCTTTATTTCAGCAGACGTCATGTCTGAATTTGAGAAAGAAGAAAGTGTCCATAAGTGCTTCCATATAAGTTCATTGTTTACATGACAATGTCATAAAAATGAATTCCAAGTCAATGAAGAACAATATGTTAGATTTCTAATTGACACTTGAATAATTTGGAGTAATTTTTGTCGTAAAAACGGATATAGAGACTGGCTTTGGAGCTCGCAACCTTACCATATCATACAAATTACTACATACCTCACTGTTGCAAGAGCCACGGCACAGGTTTCCTCGTGTTAGGAAGCCAACATACAATTTGTATTTAGCTTTCTTAGCAGAGTGGCCTAAGGAAAAAATATCGGATTCACAATCCCGAAGCACTCAGTGCGAATCCTCCGTGTCCAGTTTGGTAAACACTGAATTTTTTCCTTGGAAAGATGTACAGAAAGTAATGGCAAACTACTGTACTGCACACCTGCAAAAAAACTTAAAACAGCCTAATAGACTGACAGTTAAAATAGCGGTGTTCTGCAAAGTTAGCACAGAAAGAGAAATGAGAAAGCTAGTCACATGAGCATTAACTGTATTTGTGATATTCCAGGTCACACACGGACAGTCTCCATTGCTGACTGTGTCCCCTTTGAGGTGACCACCAATGCGTGTAGAGGATTCTGTGTGTCCTACGCGGTGCCATCCAGCTCTGAAACATTGATCCCAAACCGGAACTTCGTCATTACTTCTAAAGCTGAGTGCTGTGGGATCGTTGATACTCATGAAGTAATGTGTAGCATATCTTCATCTTCGTTATAATTATTATCTCGATCATATTCATCATCATGTAAATCATACGCCTCACCATTCTGTGGTATAATCACCATTATCTTCGTGTAATAACCATGCTAATCTGGCGTTATAACGAACATGATCTTAATACTACACATCATCATACACATCATCACACACATCATCATACATATCATCAAATTCTTATTCTAACCATTATCATTATTATCGTCGTTGAAATCACCATCTTCATATCATCATAATCATCATGATAATTATCCTCTTGATATGCGCATAATCCCCCCCCCCCCCCCGCCCCATTCTTCCCTCCGTCCTCATTATTTTCATCTAACAATCGACCCTATTAATGTTCTTCACGAATAATCAAGCCGCAGCAAGTTTCCGTGGTTTGTGTCGATAGGAGGCGCGACTGGCCGAATGTATGACTGTCGGTCTTCTGGCCACAAGAACACGTGTTCGATACCTATGTCAGACATAGGTTTCTTTTCCATCAGTGGTGCTGTATAAACCTAACTTATACATTGCAGACATACATCATCCTCTTCAACTTGGGACTCAGCCATTCGTCGTATCCATGGACGGTTAGAAGGACCATTGTCTCCTAACCAGTAACCTACTTACACATCTACAGTTGTAGTACGCAAAGACTTTATCTTCAGTACATGGAGCCTGGGGTTTAGCTTGGGATTCAGCCACTAATCTTGTCCACGGACGTCTGGCGTGACGGGTTCTTGTCTCCTGTTGGCATCCCTAACCATACAGACAGTGGACCTCACCAATGAGTATTAAACTAAGGCTGGGCAACTCAACAACACAATATCAGAATTAACCAGCTGGAAAATGTCCTAAAAAATTTCTTTAATAGTATGAAGGCATTTGAAAAAAATATATATTTGAAAATTATTGAACATTGGCCGGAAAGAAGTTTAGAAAAACAAATGAGATTAAAAGAACAAATAGTAACATGTTTGTACTATCTTAAGTGAAAAAAACTGGGCGTCAATCGGACATGTCCTTATAATGAACTAAATACTTCCATTCCAAGTGATTATGTGAAGACCTAGTGGCACAAGAAGGAGGGACAGTCCAAAAGAGGCACTGCGCAGAGCTAATCACCAGCACGCGCGGGATGTGAGGACAGCTACTGCCACCCGCCAACTAACGCCCATTTTAGGGCGTACAACAGGGTAAACATACTCATTGTGGTCACTCAACAACAACAGCAACTAGAGAGGCCAAGAGGATGGGGTTCAACACCATACATGAACTACAAGAAGGGGCACTGAAACCGGAGTGCATTGAGTTCTGCCTTATTGACAGCGTTTAAAGAACACAGATAACAGAAATTGACAGATGGTCTCACGGTAAAGTTAGTCCTATAACAGATATTGATAGATGGTCTCACGGTAAAGTTAGTCCCATAACAGATATTGATAGATGGTCTCACGGTAAATTAGTCCCATAACAGATATTGATAGATGGTCTCACGGTAAAGTTAGTCCAATAACAGATATTGATAGATGGTCTCACGGGAAAGTTAGTCATATAACAGATTTTGATAGACGGTCTCACGGTAAAGTTAGTCCTATTACAGATATTGATAGATGGTCTCACGGTAAAGTTAGTCCTATAACAGATATTGATAGATGGTCACACGGTAAAGTTAGTCCTATAACAATGAGAGTTTGTTGGAAATAAAGATTTACATACTTAAATTGTACCAGGTCTTTAATTTTGAACGAGATGGAGCAATTCATTTCGCCCCTGTTTTTCTCCGTAAAGAGAACTTGGTGCCCATATACAGCTGGATGAACTATACCTTTGATCAATGGGACTGTGAACAGTGTCAGTTATACCATCATAAGGAATCTCTCTATGTGTTCTTCTATTCAAACGCTCAGTAATTTAGTGTAATCTCAAAGAAGAATGATACAATCTGAAGGCAGTCCACTAGTAGAAAGTGTTGTCGGTGATAGAGTGTTTCACAGTTCTAGTTCTCAGATTTCTGCGAAAAGAGGTGACAAGTTGCCTTACTAGCTGCTTCGCTTTTCACTGTCAATAAGTCAAGTATTCTATAAAGCTAGGTAGACTGCAGCGTGTCATTACTGGGTAACGAACCCGGTACCTCTGCCGTAAGGGCAAGCAAGCGACCCGAAAATATGATGAGATAAATATGGTTATCTCCTCTGATCTCACTATATGTGCTCATCCAGTATTATATTTGTAATCAATCAAAAGACCCATGGTTTATTGTGGCTAGCTCTTCATTGGCAAACCAATTGTACTTGTAGTAATAGCCCCTTTCAGCTGGACATTTAGGGTACATTTCCACCTGGATAGGTCTGCAGCTTCGTCTTCCCAGGATGTCGGATTCATGTCCAAGGCTTTCATATCACGCTTACACACATCTTTGAACTTCAGCTGTGGTCGTTCGACTGTTCTCGTGCCATTTGTCAACTGTCCATAGAGGATATATTTGGGAATGCGACCATCTTCCATGCGACGAACATGACCAAGCGATCGTAGTCTCCACTGCCTAAGTAGAGTGTACATGCTTGGAAGACCAGTGCGAGAGTGCCCCTCTACATTTGTCACTCTGTCCCTCCATGTAATTCCAAGAATGGTTCGCAAACGTCGTAAGTGGAAAGTGTTAAGCTTGTGCTCTTGTTTGGTATAAATTGTCCAAGTCTCGCGGCCATTTTGAAGTGTGGCAAATCATTATTGCCATCACAATCGGCATTAGCATAATTGTTATCTTCCCTTTCACCGGCATAACTAGGTGATGTGCAACGGTTTGAGCTTGAGAGTCGTTCAATTTTCGTGATTGAATGTCTTCAACATAATTGAATGAATACGTTCTAAGAATGTACGTAGGCTCACTTGCACATTTTTATAATTCGTTCCCCCTTATTCCCTTAAATCTTTTTTCTCCACAACTCTTTCTTTATATTACTATCTTATTATTGTTGTTATTATTATACTTATTATTATAATTTTGTAATTATTATTATGTGAATACATCAGTTATTTCATTATTATATTTGAGGGGTGCTTTCGAAAGTAATGCCTCCTATTTTATTATGATATCCCACGAAGTCAGACGGGAGTTTTGGCAGCACGTCAGTAAAGTTAGAACCTTTCCGCCAATATCCGTAAAACATTTACTACCGCCCGACAGGTGGCAGCGGAGGGACAGTCTGACAAAATGGCGCCTGTCATGGAAGTGCGTTATAAACAGAGGTGCGTTATTGAATTCCTCCATGCGGAAAAAGTTGGACCAATTGGCATTCATTGATGCTTGTTTAACGTTTAACGGTACTAAACAGTGGATGTTAGCACAGTTAGACGGTGGGTTGTGCGTTGCACCAGTAGCGAAAGGAACATCAAGGACAAGCCACGCTCAGGACGTCCATGGACAGCTGTCACACTACGCAATAAAGAACATCTGGAACAGCTCATCCGCGCAAATCGAAAGATTATGACCAGGGTGCTGTCTACGGAGCTGAATTCCGGCTTCAATGAGTCGGAATCGGTGGTGGTAACGTAGGAATATCACAAAGTTTGCGCCAGGTGGATCCCAAGAATACTCACACAGAAACAAAAGAACATCAAATGCGAGTTTGGAATGACCTTTTGAACCATTACGAGGATGAGGCTAACAGTTTCCTGGGTCGCATCATCACTGGTAATGAGACGTGGTACCACCACTACGATCCGGAGTAAAAAAAACAGTTCGTGGAGTGGCGACATGGAAATTCCTTTGTCGATAAAAAAGTTTAAAAACACAGTCCGTGACGTGACGTGTACTGTCTTTTGGGGTAGGAAAGGGGTAATCCCTCTTGATTTCCTGGAACCTGGACAAACCATCACCACTGATCGTTACATTGGGACGCTGTTTTAGCTGAAAATCACATTTCCAGGATCAGGCTAGAGAAGCAGACAATCTGTATTTTGCAATATGATAACGCCAGACCCCATACCAGTTTGAAGATCGCCGAGCTCGACTGTCAAACCACACTCACCTTATAATCCGGATTTGGCGTCGTCTGACTTCTATCTGTTGGGGCCAATGAAAGACGAACTGCGTGGACAATATTTTCCTAACAACGACCATGTCACTGCAGCTGTGAAACACTGGAAAATCTAGGCTGGTGCAGGTTTTTACGAGCTCGGCATGTATGCTCTTGTTTATCGTTGGAGCAAATGTATAATCAAGAGTGGTGACCATGATGAAAAATAGTTTTTTGAAGGCATTGTTCTATCAAATGATATTATTATGCTCTTTTTATGTTTTGGCTTTCATGGACTTTTTTTCAACTTTTGTTTATTGGCGTACGCCTCATTTCTCTATTCCCCCAATGCGGTGGGCTTTGGACTACGTTTTTATTTGTGAGCCTGTTGGCGCATTGCATACGACTTCGTCATGCATTATATGTAACGGTCTGCTTCCTCCTGCATTTTCTAAGGATTTGCTTCCCCGGGGTAACAGTCGGTGATGTGATTGGGGAGCCAGCCCAGCAGCTTTGGGTTGTAAACAATGTCACTTAACCACTAGCCCACACTGTTCTATTATTTAATTGAATAAAATAAAAAGCATTAATGTTAAAGCTCTCTAGAGTATATATATATATATATATATATATATATATATATATATATATATATACTAGGTATATTTTGAAAAACCAAAATCATCCACCTGATGAGGTCGGCATATATAAAGAGGTCAAGAAAGCGATACAACAAAAGATGAGAGAGGCGAAAGAAGCGTAGATATGTGAGCAGTGTACAAACATCGAAGAGAGATTAAACAGAAATGACGCTAAAGGAGCATACAAGGTGGTCAAAGAACTGGTAGCACCAAGACAAGGCAGGAACTTTATGATCTAGGATAAAAGCGGCGAGTGCCTTATTGAGGACAATGACGTACGGGCACAATGGACAGAGTACTATTCTTAGTTATACAACTATGAGGGACTAAACGAACCTGAGAAAACAATCCCTCCAACACCAACAATTATAGAGGATAACCAACTGTTAACGAAGGAAGAGGTAGCTGAAGCGGGAAAGACGTTGAGAAGAGGAAGGCGGCGGGCGTGGACAATATACCAGCAGAGCTCTTACAGGCAGGTGACGAGGTAGTCGTGGAAGGCCTGACACACATCTGCAATAAAATATGGGCGACAGGAAACTTGCCGGACTTATGGACAAAATCAATGGTTATACCGTTACCTTAGTCTGGAAACCTAAAGCTGTGCCAAAATTACAGAACAATAAGCCTAGCAAAGTCATGCTTAGATTAATCCTCCACCGATTGAAACCCTAAGCAGAGAATATCATTGCCGAGAAGCAAGCAGGGTTCAGACAGGGAAGAAGCACTACAGAACAGATATTTAATTTAAGGCTGCTTAGTGAGAAATATCTAGAACAGCAGCAAAAACTGTTTCATGTATTTGTTGATTTTAAGATGTTTGATAGGGTATGGCATAAAGCGCAATGGGCAACCATGAGGATGTATAAAAGCAACAGAAATATTATAAATGTCCTTGAACACCTGTATGACAAGGCGTCCAGCGCAGTTCTTGTGAATGGGACGCGTGGGAACTGGTTTTGCACAGCAGTTGGTGTGAGACAGGGGTGTACACTCTCTCCAACTCTTTTCTTTACATTCCTTGAGTGAATTATGAGTGAGGCACTTGGAGGTCACGTTGGTACTGTAAAGATAGGGGGCCGAATGATTACCAACCTTTGTTTTGCAGATGACATCGACGGTTTGGCGGGTTCAGAAGCAGAACTCAAGGAATGGGTCAGAAGGTTCGATGAAACAGCTCTTGACTATGGTATGGATATAATCGCTGGAAAGACAAAATTAATGACCAACAAGGCCGAGGGTTTCAAAAGTAGGATAAAAGCTAATGGTCAGTAACTAAAATTGGTTAACCGTTTTAAATATCTGGGTTCGATTGTCAGTGATGAAGAATCAAAATGTGAGGTGTTGGCCAGAATAGTACAGACAAAAGCGGCGTTTGCACGGCTTAACACAATCTGACAAGATAAACGGTTAGCACTATGCACTAAAATCAGATTAATGCGGACACTGGTCCTGTCAATATTCCTCTATGCTTGTGAGACATGGACAGTTACAGCTGACCTTCAGCGAAGGATACAGGCCTTGGAGATGAGATGTTTCCGAAGACTTTTAAACGCCACGTGCAGAAATCGAGTTACAAATGAGGAAATACGAAATAGAATTACAACAGCAATAGGGCCTTTTGAAGACCTCTTGGCATATGTCAAAATAAGGAAACTCGCTTGGTACAGTCACATATCGAGATCAAATAGTCTTGCAAATACGTTCCTGCACGGAAAGGTGCAAGGCAGACGACGAAGATGCTGTCCCAAAAAAGAGGTTGGAGGACAACATAAAAGAATGGGCCAATCTCCGAACAGAAGAGGCACAGGCAGCGGCCGCTGACAGAGAAGGGTGACATGGGACTGTGAGGATGTCTTCATCTGTGCCCCAACGACCTCACCGGTTACGGGATGATTTGACCTGACACTAGGTGTGTTCAAAAAGTATATGTCGGCAACTTTTTCCGCGTAAACAAAATGAAGCATGTGTATCATCATTTGGCGGGAAGGTATACCGGACCGTCATGCGCATGCGTAAATTTGTTCCTTTCTCAGATTGCGTCAGAGTGTAGTGAGCACCCGTCGGGTTTTCATTCATAACGAAATGACGGAAAGAATTGAGCAGCGGTATTGCATCACATTTTGCCAAACGCGATACCCAAGTGGAAACCATTCGGAAGATTCAACACACTTTCGGTGACGATGCCCTGGGCATCACACAAATTAAGGAGGGGTACAATCACTTAATAGATGGCCGCACATCGGTGGATAGTGAAGGACGTTCTGTAGACCCCCAACAAGCCGAAATGATGAAGGCATTGACCAAGTACATACCTTGGTCTTACAGAACCGTAGTGCCAGCATCTGAGAACTTGCGAATGAAGTGGGTTTAAGCATTGCTTCAGTACACTCCCTTTTGAACGACGATTTGGCTACGCGGAGAGTGTTCATCGAGATTCGTGCCGAAGCTGCTAGCGATGACCAGAAGCAACTCCATCTGGAAGCTATTGTGAGATGCACAAACAGTGACCCAAACATCACGCACACTGTGTTCACTGGTGATGAGTCGTAGGTTTACGGGTACGACCCGGAAACCAAGCTGCAGTCGTCGCAGTGGAGACATTCATTATCCCAGAGGACAAGAAAAGTGGGGCATGTGCGCAGCAGTGTCAAAGTCATGTTGACCAATTTTGTCTACACAAGGTCAAAACTCTACCAAAAAGTACTACCTGGAGGTCATCCGTTGCCTTGGTGATGCAGCTCGACGCAAACAACCGGGCCTGTGGACAACGAGAGCTTGGCAGCTCCATCATTTCAACACTCCGCCAATTATTCGCATCTGATTAAAACTGTTTTGCCAAACACAACCTTCCTCTTGTACGACAGGTTCCCTATTTTCCCTTTGCACCACGCGCATGGTCTACAAAGACGGAGACGCCTATCAATATTGGATAGTAAAACTGGAAAAATTAAATTGACGACCCCCTGACCTGCATTTCGGCATTCCACATCAAACATAGGGCTATCACCGAAGGACACCTGGGATGACAGAGCAGAAGCATGTACAATCAGCGAGCTAAAGATATATATATATATATTCTTGTTGATTTGATTAAAGGGAGGAATCGAAAGTGTGTGTGTGTGTTTGTGAGAGAGAGAGAGAGAGAGAGTGAGAGAGAGAGCAAGAGAGGAGAGAGAGACTGGACGTCTATCAGTCTGCCCGGAGTGCAATGATGTCGATTCTGAATAACATAACATATCATAATATAACATAACATACCATAACGTAACAGAAGATCTACATGGACATTGATATAATGATTGTATTCAACAACACAATAAACATCATCATCAACATTACTATCATCATCGTAACTTTCATCAACAGTATCGCCATTATCAACATTGCTTCAATTACAAAGATAAAACATGAGGATTAGCAGAACACTACGCCCACTAAACATACGTCTATACAATATCAAAAACTGGCCCAAGGGTGCAAATATCTGGGAAGTATTATGCCAGAAGATGGAAGACTTGATAGAGAAATTGAAACTCGATGACAGAAATCGTCTGCTGTGACTTATCAACTGCCACCTCTGCTTAAACACCCGAACAATAGATTGGCAATCAAGCAACAGCTGAATCACGTTATATTTATGCCATTTCAGTGTTGTCAATATCCAACGTGGTCCTTATGTGAAAGACAGGTGAGGAAAATTATAACGCGTGAAAGGTAATATCTAAGAGCCGTCATAAGTGTACGCCACCAGAAGAGATTAAACGAAAAAAATGACATTTTAAATCTGGTGCCTTGTGCAGAATATATTTATAAACAGAAGATGCGATAGTTCAGGCAGCTCACGAGAAAATAGCAACTTGATCAACTATCTCTGCACACCTACACCACAAGATGATGTGGCTACAAGGCATGAGGAATGTCCCATGCCAGATGAATAAATGACATAAGAAATCCTATAGCAGGAGCTTACAATTAGCGACACAACACATGGTCCAGAGATGCGACGTAAGCTCCTCGTGTCAGGTAGCGGGTACTGGTGGGCTGGAAAGTAACTGGGTAAGTAACAAGACATACATTCTAACGGTGCCTTTATGGGAAGATACTACCACTTATAGCTTAGAGATGAGCACCACAAAAAGGAAGGATAGAACTATGGAAAATAACAAACAGAAAACAATAGCTTACATTAGACAATGTCGGCATACAACTGTTGCGGCGCTATGTTCACAGGAAGCTGAAGCAAGCAACACGATAATAATGGGATGATTCAGTGAGCTAGTTGACTCTTCTATAGCGAAGTAGAAGAAAGGTTGGGTTGTCGTTAATTTGGAGTGTGAAGTCGTTCTAAGTCTCTACCTTTTCCAATGGCGGCATAAAAGCAGATGGTAAATAATGTATTTCTACTGTCTTGTTGTTGTCAATGTCAGACATAGATCTTGACAATCCACAAGAACGAAAGATGACGACATGTCAACAAAGCTGACCGAGACCTTATTCCGCCTTCATTTGGCGGTCCTGAAAACAGGCTGCAGTACTCCAGTCTGGCTAAGATAACATTTAACCGTGGGAAGGTAAACTCGGTACCCAAAGAAGCCAGTTGAAACCGGGTGTTTCGCAGATATCGCAGCTTCGCTTTAAATTACGATACAACGTCCTTTTCGGGGCGAACACAGAAGAAGAGGAAGTAGAAGAAATGCTTGCG